>CM067073.1:5196630-5646630 GCA_033980235.1 Diadema setosum
CTTAAACAACCCGAAGTTCACGATAGTGTGTGTGAGTATGAAATTTATACTATATAAAATTTACTCTTTGAATCTTGGTTGTTGACCCTATTCTCCTTTTTCTTCTTGATAATGATTTCATTTGATTTTGATTTGATTTGATTTATTCTTTGTAGGACATGCTTTGCAATTACATCAACGTTCAGCAATTTCATTCACACTGTGTTAACAAATGTGGCATTGCACGGAGAGATGAGAGATGACATGTAAGTTCTATCTGAAGTGGACGTTGACATAATGCAGTGTGTGCACCTGTGTGCGCATGTGGTCAACCCAGTCAAGCAGAAGAATTGTTATAGTTTCATTTTCAATAGTACAATCTAACCTTAATTTGCTTCACGTGCCATTAAAGAAATAGTTTAATGCTTTTTAGAAAGCAATCCATATGATGTCTGTTTTAAGTCACCTTAAAATGCTAACAATTATATTTGATTTATTGACTACTAAAAAATCCCGATGCCAGACTACTGTAACGCAGACCATAGAAAATCTTTCCATAGTTACAAAATGATGATGATGATGATTTTAAAAAAAGTGGGTTGTCGACCCGATTTCTACACGCTGTGCCCAAGAGCGCAAAGGAAAGTGTATGCCGGTACTCACCTGGGCTTCCGTTTCCTTTGGATTCCCTGTCATTGCTTTGTCTCCCTCTGTGTTTTGTTCCATTTCTATGGCAACCATGTCATCAATGTCTGTGTTTTTCGTGTCGTTGCTCATGACATCGCTGAAATCGCCACTCGAGTCCTGGGAATTGATGTCCATCGACCTCTCCCTCCCCCTCCGACTCATTCGCACCCGCACTTCGTCCGCTTCCATCTCGAAAAAAAAAACAAACAATCTTGATTCTGCTGTGATTAAAAAAAAAAGAAGAAGGAAAAGAGCAACCAGGATGTGTGTCTTTTCAGACCTGGACTTCCATCCAACATTCATCCATGACGTCCTCCCGCATCTTCCTTCTCCAGGCTGGCGAATGGTCGGAATCCTTGTCGATCACAGGGGTGCTTGTTCGGTATCTATAGTACACCGGCCATCCCCAATTCCGCATAACGCCCTCCGAACTGCCGAAGCAACCGATAACCGATGGTCTGGAAGATTGCGAACGGCTCCAGTCAGGTGCGATAGTTTCAAGAGGCGGCAATTTTCTTTGCGACGAACAGTGATCTCATTATTGTCCTAAAGTGTACCCCAGGGTTCACATGGCCGTATTTGGAGTGTATATCCCAGGAACATTTTGGAACATAGTTTTCAGAGACATCGCCACTCACAACAGGGGGACATCTATGGGACTTTCGACCCTATTGCATAAAGAGATGCAATCAAACTTGAAGTCAGAAATTCAAATGTGTGTCACGTTACAGCCAATCAGAATTGAGAGATTTTGAGATTTATGTTTGATTTTCTGACTAATGTTTGATCTCAACTTTTATGCAACAGGGCCCAGAAAACGGAATAAGATCATCACTGTACGACCATGGATATAAAACAGAGATAAAGAACATAATAAGATAAGAAGATAAGAAAGAAAGAAAGATAGATAGATAGATAGATAGATAGATAGATAGATAGATAGATAGATATTATGTATATATATATATATATATATATATATATATATATATATATATATATATATATATTGGTAGATAGATAGATAGATTGGTCAATAGATAGATAGATAGATAGACAGATAGATAGATAGATAGATAAATAGATAGGGGGTAGAGGTAGAGACAAAAACATAAACAAATTTGGCAGATGCTCTCTATTTCCACGCCGGGCACAATGTTACTCCTCACCTATAAGCACTGCTTCTTCTTCAAGATGTTGTTCTCACATGATCTGGAAATTTCATTGGCTTTTCGTCTTTTCGATCACTGTCTGTTTTCTCTTTCAGAAGACTGCAGTGCGTCTCAATCTCCAAGCTGTGGCTGCGTTTTTAATGGTTCCCTGATCGAAACCCGGGAAAGAAATAAAATCTGTTCACATCATTCTTACTTTTCCCCCTCAACTTTTCGAAGCAATAAAAAAAAAAAAATAACATGAAAATGCAATGCAGTGGTCTCAAAATGGACATGATGACAACAAGGATAGAATGCTCTCCTAATACATTTTCCTGCATTCTGCTTTTTCACTCCGTTGTCACTTTTTCACGTCCAAATTCAACTTTCATGTTGTTGTTGTTTTTTTCTCTCCCTCTCCTCCCGATGAGATGGTTGTGAGGAGAAAATTCCTTCCCCTCGTTGGGACGCTTATAGCTGCTTTCCAGAGCATTAAAATCATTACATCGTCAGACCTTATACACATCAAGGGGGGAACTTGGGTGACCTTTCTTCCGTTGAGAAGTCGGAATCAACAACTCTCTGATTTAGTTGTGCAGCGGGACAGGGAGAGGGTATGCTGGGGCGCGAGAGGGGACGATCGTGGAAGGGGCGGACATGGAAGCGGGAAGCAAAGGGGGAGGGTGCATGGGAGGAACAGGATGCTGAATGTGATGAGCTCAAAATAGCCAAAGGGCGAAAACTAAAATGTTTGATAGCAAAAACAAAACAAGGTGTCGATGTATCTGCGGATGTCCATAGGTGGAGTGGAACGGAAGAATGTACCTATACATTTTTTTTTGGTCAATACTATGTATTGCGAAACAAGAACATTGCAAACTCAATTCTTTCAACGACATAACCTGGACAAGTACCCTGAAATAAGCAGACAATTTCACATTCTATTTTCGACTCAATGTATCGATTACAAAATATACAAACATTATACAAAGAAATGAGAGATAGAATAACAACAAGACACTGCACTATCCCCTGAAAGGAAACTTGATTTGCTTATGCAACTTTTAAGCATATCAAATAATTCTATATATAGGACCACTGCTCCTGCATTTCATGTGTCACAGTTTACTGTAACTGTTACAAAAAAAAAAGATGATTATGCATTTCTTCGCCTTCTTATCCCTACGACTTTACACGTAATAATGCATGATGACATACTGTAGATGTATTTGTCTAGAGATAAGATATGCTCTCAACATTTATCATATCACCTCGAATACCGTACATGCCAGCGGAACATGAGAAATGTCCAAGAATGCACGTAAATTGCTTTTTCGCATTCGCACTTGTTTAGCCGAACTCAACATAATGCAAATACACAATTTACCCCCATGCAGTCCGATCGGACGGTATAGGGTGAATCAAGGAGCTACTACAGACAGGTCTGTAGTAGCTCCTTGGGTGAATGCACCAAGACAAGATCACACGCTCTGAATACGTCGATGATTTGAACAAAATGGGAGATGGACGAATACTCATCCATGTATTACTCTCCTCAATACCAGCATGTGGAAGACACTCCGGCTCTCGTTGTCATGGTAACCAATATAGTCAGCCTACTTTCAACTGCTACTCCCTTTCTGCTATTACTTCCTTTCATTTATTTGCATTCATTCTTTTGGTATAGTTGAATACTATTACAAGGTTTGTAATTCTTTATGTCTATGTTTAAAGTTTGTTTCGTTATCATTATTATATCACCAATTCACGTGCTGCTGTAAATGCTTAATCAACTTTGTATTCAGACAAAAACGCTTTGTTTATGATTTTGTATTTTTTTTTTTTTTTGGAAATGAAAAAAAAATAAAATTAAATTATTTTTACGTTGTTATTGCTATTGACGTAATGTTGATGTCGGCGGTATAGATTATAAGACTATAATTATCATCATCGCATTTCTTTACTTTTCCTTCCTTGGTCTTCATTTCTTCATAATAATCATTATTACTACAGTCAATAAGATCATTACCACCACTACGATTTTGTGGTTATGGTGTGCGTTTTGTGTTTAAAGTTAAAGGGAGTGTCGATATCCCTGACACCCCCATATGTTGTGGAAGCCTTCCATCGGCCTGGGAATGTAGTCTTGTATTATATTATGAGCGACACGATTTCCTCGCAATGTCCAACATGATATTGCCGAAGGAGCAGGGGTCCCCCGTGCAACTGGTTACTCCATCTTCATTTAATCCGCCTTTCATTTCCGCAGGCACTTCGAGCCTGAATTTTCATTGGGCCATGAGGGGCGCAAAGGTGGTCTATTTACTACAGCACACAATAAACACGCTCTGTTTTGTTAACATCCGCGGGAGTTGTATGTATCCTGTGGGATGTCTTCATCTACTTTATATGTCTGTGAATGTGCGTTGAACATCTTTTCGGCATTTTGTCCATCTGCTTATCGCTCTCCTCTTGTATGCATACAAGCATAAACTCACATGCACATACACACCAGGGAGATGGCTCTTCCCACCTCCCTGTGCAAACACACACACACACACACACACACACACACAAAACACACACACACACACACACGCGCGCACACACACACACACACACACACACACTTTTTTTTTCAATGTTGACAAATTCCAAGTCTAGTTCTTTATTCGAATTTCATACCATTTCACATCATAGAAACAGAAATGTTCACAGAAACAAAACAAAACATCATACAAAGACAAACTGCTTTTACACAAACATTGTACACAACAACGTCAATCTTACACTACATAAAGACAAAATGCAGTATCACCACCATTGTGCAAACTAATATCAAATTTTACATTGTAACTCTCTACACCAAGGAAACGAAATCCGCTTTTTTTTTTTAACACACATTCTCGCACAAGCCCGCAAAACGGGAAAATAATAGATCATTTGCTTAAAACACAAAACGGGGCATATTTCACTGTTTCTCTAGGAGAAAAAACACAAAACAAACAAGGCCATTTGCGAGACAACATACACACATGCACACACACATCCCCACACAACGCCAATATTCACCCCCCCCCCCCCCCCCGTGCCTTCAGCCTCAGGTTTCAGGTTTTATTCACACTTGAATAACTTTGCAGTATAAATTGCCATTTGTTTCTCATACAAAAAAAAAATACTTCCTACTCATAATATGGAAGTGATGTGGAAATGGTAGAAGCAATAGAGACGAGGAAAAAAAACAAAAAACCCGACAACGATATGACAATAACTCGCAGATACATGTACGGCAAATCAAAACAGAAAAAGGTAATCACATAGGATTATCATCCTCGGTATACCTCATATATATATTCCCACTTTAAATTTCTGAATAATAATTTGCCACAAACCCTGCACTTTAATACACTCCCCAAATATTTAATGTGAATATGTCTCAGTGCTCTTTTTGCAGAAAGAACAGAGATGTAAAAGAAAAAGAAAATATAAGAAAAATATCTTGGGTTACTTTTGAGGAGAAGACAAAATTACTATGTTGATCTCGTACTTCCAATGTATATAAAGAAATAATGTTGCAAATCAGTTAAAAAATGCGTGTAAATCTTCCTCGAAGGTATGTCACCAATCCTAATTTCTTTTCCATGTAATTTCAACCAAATATCATACACTTGAAAAGGTTTATTGCTGACCCAGATAAACTAAACCGTCCACTTTTCAAAATTACATTACAAATCCTCCAAACATATTCAATCTCCTCACTACATAACCCTGCTTTTTGAAAATAAATAATCGGCCGTATACCTTTTCCATTAAAATAATGACATAATCTATAAATATTTTTCCTAGATAAATTTTCATTATATATCATTTTACCTTTCAATAAAAAAATATATTATTAAATACTATTTGATTCATAAACCCCTCTACTAAGTCTCTCAAACTTCCCAAATCTTGCCACGCTTGTGAAATCTCTTTATAAAATTCCGGAACTTTCAAAGAAAGCTTATTTATTTCAAAATTACACTGAAAAATTACATTACCACCTAAAAACATAATCTAACCTAAAAACATATTTAAGATACTTTTTGCAGGTCATATTATTTTCTCCACAAAAAAGTCTTTTCACCCACATTACTCTGAGCTTTAACAAATAACTCAAAATTCATCATTCTAAGTCCCCCTTCTCCATAATCTTGATACAAAATAACCCTTTTAATAAGATCTTTTCCTTTCCATAAAAATTCAAAACAAATCTTTCTAACCTCTGCAAATACCCACGAATGAACAATTGACGATGATATATAATTCAATTTAGATAATGCGTGTGTTTTAAGCAAATGAATCTTACCCATCAAAGATAAATCTCTTTGTTTCCACCAACTTAGTAATCTTTTTATTTTATTAAGTATCTCTTTATAATTCATTTCTTCTCTCAATTTCAAATCTGTCGAAAAATAAACCCCCAATATCTTCACCTCTTTCCCCTACCCTAGCCCTGTCTTTTCCTATCCACAATATTTTTGTTTTTTCCAAATTAACCTTCAAACCAGTCATTTCATAAAAACAATATAAAACACACACACACACACACACACACACACATTCTAGCAGACACACACACTATCGGCATTAGAATGTTCATGCTTTACTATATATTATTCTAACCAGAGCATGCAAGCACAAACTACGCACGTACTCACACACGCACACACACAATACATTCATCAATTCATTAATCTATTCTATTTCTACACCGGCACTTGCTTCGGTCATTTATTCTTTTGTTCGACATTCTTTATGATGTTGATAAACAATGTAAAATGCAAATCGTCTAGAGGTTGTCACCTTGGATAATCAGGCGAGAGACATAGGGCACAGACAAAAATACCTCCAGACTCCTTTTACGGCATCGTAAAGAGATTTTACAAAATGATATCTTAATGTAAATACGTTTACTTAGTACACCAATATGTTTAAAAAAATACAGATGTATGATCACGAAAGATCAAGATTGTCTGCGTACATAAACAACATGAACAAAGTAAAGTTAATCTGCTGCATCATCATGTGATTCCAAAACTTAAATTTCTCTTAAGTGCATTTTCGTAATCATACAATTTTCTCATCCTTCAATCAGTTTACTTTCTCCTTCTCCCTTCTACTATCTCACTTTTTCTCATCCCTGCCATTTAAATCTTTGTCTGCTTCATTCTACTTTGATACCTGCCCCTCCCTGCCTGCCCTTCTTCTCTTTATTTTCTCTTTCTCACTCCCCTGTGCTTACTCTTTAACTTCTTTATTATTTATTTTAACACCTTATTTGTCACTTTTCCAGGTTTTATTTTATTTTTCCAATCTCGACAAGACAACACCTTATCTATTATCTTTATTTTTTCTTTATATATATATGTATATGTATATATATATATATATATATATATACACTGTATATATATATATATATAATACTGTATGTATATATCTGTTTGTGTTTGTGTGTATATATATATATATATATATATATATATATATATATATACATATATATAAAGAGAGAGAGAGAGAGAGGAGAAGAAAGGTACTAGTAAGTATAGATAAAACAATTCATTACTTAGGAGAGATAAATGTTATTACACTGTACCGTTTCTTTTTTGAAAGTACACAAATATCATCGCTATATCATAACCACATGTGTCCATAGCAAACAGACGCGTTGACTCTAAATCAATTGCGCACAACGTAATCATTTAATTGTTATCTAATTCTCACGCTACATGCATGTTTCTCCTGTGAAAATATAGAGGGCAATTTCAGCAACAAATGTGTCAAATACAAAATCTAGCCCGTCAAGTACTCTCTAAAAAAAAATCGAGTGAAAATTTTCACTCTTAAACGAGTGAATACAAAAAAGAGTGAATTTAGAGTGAAATTGGAGTGAATTTCGAGTGACGTCAGGGATCACTCCAAAATCTTCGAGTGATCCCTGAGGTCACTCCAAAATGAGTGAATATGAACATTTTCACTCGAAATTCACTCCAATTTCACTCTAAATTCACTCTTTTTTGTATTCACTCCTTTAAGAGTGAATAATTTCACTCGATTTTTTTTTAGAGAGTACCATGTTTCTTCACATCATTATATTGTTTTAGATTAAGTTTACGTCACCATCGATCGTTTTATTCACTGTAGGTTTACGTCTAAGTTGAAGTTACGTCTATGTTTAAAAGGACAGGACACTGTTTGTAAAGCTGTGGTCTAAATCAACCGAGAGCAGACAAGCAACAATTGGTGGCGCTATTACGATTCGACTCTAGGCGTATTTGTGTTTATAGCTCTGCTGTTGTTCGTAATGTAATATTGTTTGAAAGAACAGGACAATTCCAGAAGCGTTCTCCCTCCGGTTCATAATTACAAATGCTCTCAGGTAGATGATTTTTTTTTTCCAGCACTTTGAACCAAAATTTAAAATTCAGACCTCTTATGCCTTAAGGCTATGAAAATGGTTAAAACATCAATAAAACAAGAACACAATATCATTTGCAAGTACCAAATAACATAAATTACGATGAATGAAAACAAGCAAAAACAAAAAAAAAAAAAAACCAGTAAGAAAGAGTTATGAAGAAAACAAGGATGACATTTTTCTTCAAAATTATAGCAGTAAAAAGTCGTCGTATATAAGATAATAAATGTACTTGTAATGATAACGGAAATCGAACATAAATTACACACGATACTAGTTTTTAAGAAGATAAAATACTATTTGAAACAATCCTTTTGAGTACAATATGTGTGGCTAAACTAATTATTTCAGGGCAATCACACTGATCCAAAGTAAAACAAAAAACAAAAAACAAAAAAAAAAAAGAAACATTAAACAAAGTTCACTATCAAGTTTTGTGTTCCAGCACAATACTTATCTCGAAAATATACTTTTACACTCCAGTCCTGAAAAACAACAGCTCTAGGGTCACTTAGTAAAGTGTCAGCGATATATTGATTTTAAAAAGTGACCATTTAAGCACATTTTGTTAAATGTGATCATCACAATTCATTTTAGATGTCACTTTATCCGCTGTTAGTGTAAGAGATGGAATGTGTAAGAGCAGGTAACAGGTTAGACCCAAACAGTCTACCTTGAACACCTAAATTGTGTAGACAACATCAATCGTTTTAAAAAGATCTCACCTCAACCCGGTCAAATTTAGTACATGTACACCTGTGAATTCTAGAAGCCGTCGTCTTATAATAACTAGACGTACATGTATGTAGTTGGAGAGCCCGTCACGGTCGTTACGATGATTCACATAAAATTGTTCACACAGCTTTCAAAACAAAATCTCCTGACGTGACTGTCATAAATTTCATCATATCATATCGATGTTTCTAATCATACAAAGAATGTAAAAACCAGACAGGGCAACATTTTCGAAGGTTCAATAAAATAATCATTTGAGTGGACCACTCCGTCCAGCAAAGGCCACTTTGTATTTCCTTCGAAACTGGAACATTACAAAAAGAGGTAAACAGAGGTAAAGAATAATGCAAACTTTTCCATATTCACACCTGATGAAGTTTGATTAAGTCTTAACCCTAAAAGGGCCGGGGGGGGGGGGGGGGGCGGAATCCGCCCCCCCCCCCCTCGACGTTTCGCGCTATAATTCTGTAACGCGAAAAGGCCTCGTCGCGAGGCTTCTTGACTTTGTTTGTTCAAGTCTCGCGCAACTTTTGAGACCAAATTTGCGACGTCCGCGCATACTTTTGCGAAGCAACGCCCAATTTTGTAACGGAATGTCGCCCCAAAACGGGCACAATTTTGTGATTTTGTGTGCATTTCCTATGGAAAACAGTGCTCTGTAATGAAAGTCATAAAAACCTGATTATTTTTTCAATTAATCACTTTCATTGATTAGTTTTGTGCTAATTATGGTAGAAAAGTGGTCAGTGACAATTTCCAATAAAAAAAAAAAACCAAGAAAAAACAAAAGTTGAAAAACAGAGAAATACAAAAGAAATTCTGAAAACAATAAAATACATAAGAATTGAAATGAGTTTTGAAAGTTTTCGTGATGTACAATTGTTGAATATGCCAAAACAGATTTTTAGATCAAAAATTAGACTCTCAATGCTTTTAATTAGGCTAAAATATGATCTTGAGCTTAATTTGCATAATTAATTAATTAAAATTAGAAATTGCTTGTTTCAAAAAATCTTATGACACAATATTGTAGATTATGACGCGGGTCTCACGCATGCCAAATTTCATCGCGATCGCACTACCGATGGCCGAGATCTCGGGGGGGGGGGGGGGGGGGGGCGGAATCCATCCCCCCCCCCCCCCCCCCCCCGGTCTGAGCATAGTCAAAAAAGCCCGGCCCCTTTAGGGTTAAAGCTTTTAAGTTTTAAGAAACAACATTCTCCGTTGAACCTTCTTCTCCGAAAACGGTCCAGCGGATATCAGAATGCCCTCCACCAAATAGTGGAGCTAACAATACCACTGGCATAACCTGAACAAAGAGACCTTGCTGTATTATTATGAGTTATTGCATGATTGTATATGGAATGGTCTGATCTTTCATGTTCATCAGCTTTTAGGTTGTATACCTTAGGAATGACACAGTGTCAATGCACTTGCAAACATTACAGACAATACATAATTAATAAATGCACATTACATAGAAACTGAAGAAAGATAGATAAATATCGCGTTACAGGTACTTAACAGAGGATATTCAAAGTTAGGTACATTATGTCACACTTGTAGACCGCTCTCTGTTGGCATTCTATGAGTATTAAAGGAAAAAGAGAGCAAGAGCACGTGGCAAGGACAATACACTGTAATGAAGTCAAGCCTCTATGATACAGACTGTACACGTAGAACGATCACTTTCTTTTGGGACGCCATGCTTTACCATGCGAGAAACTTTTATCCTTTTCCACGACACTGCGAGGTGACTGGAGTACGGAACTGTGATGCAATATTGCCTTAATGTCGCTTCCGTTGGGAAGCAGATTGAACTAAACTAATTCCTGGAGTGTGTAACAGAAGATACGTTTAACATTATCAAAGCGCTGGTTGTTATAAAGGTTGATCACCATACGCACTGCCTGAAAGCGGAAATGTCAACCCTATTGACAGATTCATTTGCAGTATAGGCCTTGTGACTTTACGAGCAAAATATACCATGTTCTGGCAACATCAACGGTCTATACATCCAGTATGTTGTCATAGATGCTATTACTTTACCCCTCCACTGGTAGAGCTCTAATTTGTCCGTCTTCAAATTGTTCCTCGTTTCACGTTGCCACGTCTTTTTTTTATTAACATCAATAATTGTGTTTTAAAAAGAGGCAAGGTTTTTGAAGATAGCACAAATAAAGCCTCGATCCATGATCAAAGTGAATTGTAGTGTAATACTGATAAATGAATGCCAAGCCTCATGTGACGGCAAACTACGTTTTAAGTACTTAGTGCTGTTAGGAAAGTATTACTGAATCTCACACAGATCTGTAATTCAGTACTGTAGTCAAACAGTGCAATCAAAAGCCACTGATAGTAATATACAAACATATAAACAGGTAGGCGGAAACGCGTTTTACGCTCTGGATATTGTTGTAAACATATAGCAACGTATAGTTTCTTTGACAGTTTGCGCTTGTTTATAAAGACGTGACCAGCTCCATTTTGTATCGATGTTGACTTTGGTATCAGTCATAGTGCTGCTAATGTGAATACCATTCACCATTGTCATGATGTAAAAGCAGTTCACATAAAATCTGATTATGTAAGTTTGAGACGGGGCCTGACATGGTAGGTGATTAAATTTTCTATATCAGCCACGACTAATTGGGAAAAAAAAAGAAACAAGAAAAACACTTTCTATTGAAATCAAGAAGAGTGATTGGGACTTTTTTTTATATATATAATACAGGCGAACAGCATTCTTTCTGATCTCGTGGAAATACTTAGGAATGGACGCGCCCAGGAATGCTATGTCACCTAGCGTCACACTGAACAGAGAAGTCGGTGAAGTTCCTCCAGACTGCGTACATTGAGATCGGGTCCTTGAAACCATGAATGGTCATCAGGTCCTCGTTTCTCAGGGAACAGGTGTCGCTCTTCTCCCCCCAGTTTTTAAACCCGCCATTGTAGACGGGGACCACGCCCACCTTCTTCGCGAGGATTCCCTGGTAGGCGTCATCGATCGGTATGAACGTGGTGTTCAGGGCTTGCTCGTACATCGGCCCCATAGTGTCAGACGACAGAATGTACCCTCCACCCGAGCAATAGGGCGGGAAGTACCTGCCGCTGTAAAACTTTTCAGGAACAAAGTACTTGGAGTCTTTACGATTGATGCGCACGCTTCGAAAGAGTACGGAGCCAAGGAAAAACTTGGTCATGGCTTTGCCAGAGCTCCTCTCCTTTTTGAGATAATTGATGATGTTTGGGAAGTTGACGAACATGTCATCGTCGCCTTTATAGATGTAGCTGGCATGTCTGCAGTTTTCCGATACCCACTTAAGCCCTAGGACGACTTTGAGGGTCAGGTTATGGAAGGATTCCCTGAATCCCGCCTGGATGATGTCACCATATTCATCATCCTCCTTCTGGACCTCTTTCTGGATCTCCTCTGTGTCCTGCTGGGTCAGACCCATCAAAAAGAGGGTCTTGATTCGCTCTCCATTCACTTCTTCCTGGCTGCCCCATGTCTCTCGTATGGCCTGACGGGATTCAAAATGGCGGGGGAGCGAGCTGATTAGGTTTAGCACAAATATCTTTTTCGGTCGTCCGAGTTCATCGAAGCAAAATCTAGGATGATCATGGACCATCTTCAGCACGGAATCTATGTACGGCTTGTTGTTTGCCTTGATAGAAAGAACGAGGTTTAAATCAGGATCGGGGCATTCCCTCAGGAATGTCTCATTGTGGAGCTTGTCGAAAGCATCTCGTATGTTCTCTGGAGTGTTGAATCCTCTCAGTGTCACAAATTTGCTTAGTTCACACGTATCCCCTTCGTAATCGTGGAAGCTGAATAGATCATCTTCGATAATACTCCACTTTAATTCATCAGCGACGATCCCGATATGCACATCTCCAAATGGAACTATCGATCTGTCGAACGATTCTCGGTAGAGCTCATGGACGGCAGGCATGGAGAGGACAAACCCAGCATCTAGCGTACAAAAAGGAGGATAGACAGGCCGATCAAATACACGTTCCGACACGTAATATTTACTGCTCTCCTCCCTTACGGCTTTTGATGATGTCCTGACTCTTCCACGCCACATGCCATGGTTACCTTCCTGGCCACGAATTGCCCTCAGAGATTTGACCAGCTTGTCGAGATTTAAGTACATGTGGTCATCTCCCATAAACACAAACTTAGCGGAAGAGCAATGTGATGTGACCCACTTCAGGCTGGTCAGTGTTTTCAGAGACGAATTCCTGAAATCCTCCACAAAGTTACCCTGTAAAATGTCGTCATAACGGTCATTTTCTTCGGCGATAGTCTTCTCGAGCTCGGGGCGATCCCTCGGTCGACCCACGGTGAACATGGCGAGAACTCCCTGCGTCTCCGCATCCGGCGCATTCGCCCATGTTTCGCGAATGGTCATGCGGAAGTTCAGATTCTCGGGATGGGAAGCAATGAGGAGGAGAAGGAACAGACTCTCGTCGGAACACTTTGCTGAGTGGTCGTACTGTTGCTTCAGGACTTCCGCGAACATGTCTGCGTTCATCCCCGCAAAGTCATCACCCTCCTTCTCGTCGACGCCCTCACCCTCCTTCACACCACCAGCGGCATCGGCCTCTAGATTCGGCTCAGTATCTGGCTTTCCGTCATCCTTTACCAAGTCCGAGTTCTCCGCTACGACAAATTTTCGGCTCTCTTGTAGGATCGACCTTACACCAGGGTTGGCGATTTGATTCGCGCCTTTGGACCCGACAACCTTGTCCCCATGGAGTCGACCCTGACCCATAAGACCCTCCTTGGATGAGTCCAAGTAGGACATCACCACGAAGACTTTGGCCGCGTATATGCACACAAGGAGCAAAATGAGGGTGTGGAGGACATTCCTCTTGAGAATCATGGTGGCATCCAAGTGGTATCAGTTCCGCCAAGTGGTATCAGTTCCGTCTAGTGGTATCCACCAGTTCCGCTGAGTGGTCTCAGTACCTCTGATTTCTGACACCTGTCGCAATTACTTGGAATGTCCCATCTGAAAAGACATTGACAAGCAAGACGCTAATTGTAAGTCACACTTAAAAAAACAAACAAACAAACAAAACAAAACAAAAACAGAAAACAAGTGTCATTATCATTATTGATGAAACAATATCATTAAGTCCTAGTTATTAGATTGGATTGCAAATCGCTTGAACACTATCCGGTCGCAGGGTATAGACATCATAAAAACAGGTACTTTAAAAAGCAAGGTAATTGTCATCTTAGAGACGTAGCATGTACATGATGTAGTTGGGAGTACATACAATACAAGAAAGAGCACAATAACTTTAAAATAGTAGCATAGATACAATCAACGAATACATACTTTTGATGATTCTAATTCTCTTGTTTGAACATGTTTTCTTTAAAAGGCAAATTCTATTCCTATTAAGGTATGCATAAGTGGTAGATAAATCATGCGGATTGTGAGATGTTAAATGTTTATGATTATTCTACATAAAACGTATTAGTATCACTAACAGGTTGGAAACACATAGGGTACTCAAGCACAGACATACATGCATGATCTATCTCTTGGAATAATGTATTCATTAATTCTTGTAGCTCATCACACGTATCATCTGACTCTAATTCACCAGAAGTGATAAAGTATCGTTCGAAAATGGCCAATCTAGCATACGTCAATATTGAATTAAGCGTGAGATACGTGACTCTATTATACACTGCCCTTTATACAGCAATTAAAACAGAGACTTGGGCGCAGACATGCCGCTATCACATCGTGGGACAAGCATTTAGTAGTAATAATCCAGTCCTTTAATATCGCAATGAAGCAGTAAATCATGTTTGTTTGTAAGTTTCAAAGACTTTTGTTGTTATTTCCTTGACAAAATTATCACTTCAGCTTTTCACTCGGATTACTGTCCCTGACAGAGTTTGTGGGTAGTATGAATTTTAAACAGCACGCAAACGAGTACCTACGAAATGAATTTGCCCAGCCAGCATTTCGGCTGGTTCGTTGTGAATATTTTTGTTCCGTTCTTTGTGTGATTAATTGGGTTGATTGAAGCTATTGGCTTTTCATTCTTTTCCTTCTTCTTCTGTGCAAAGTCGTATAGAAGGGCTAGAGTGGGGCTGACAACTTTACTATAAGGAAGATTTTGCATAACATGGCTAGAGTGGGGCTGACAACTTTACTATAAGGAAGATTTTGCATAACATGGCTAGAGTGAGGCTGACAACTTTACTATAAGGAAGATTTTGCATAACAACACAACTATATCCATAGGAAAAGGTTTATCTGTCACCAAGGACGTTTTCAACAAAACCAACCAAAAAATAGGACCTTCTTTATTTCTCTCTGAAGATGACTTTCTGTCTCAGAGAATTAAGGTCACTTCTTCTTATAGTTTTAATGGGATGAAATTCCAATCACGTAACAACTTTTTAAGATCGCTAATTGGAAGGTAAAATCAAACGGTTTCTTATGTTTTTGTTTGCTGTCTCTGTCAAGTTCTGTTCTGTGTGTAGATTGAATAATTTAGCGCTTTAATCTAATAAATATGAAATGCGTCCACGCGTGTATGTGTGTTCTTGGGAATAAGAAACTTGTGACTTAAAAGGACCAATCAACTTTCCTGTTCACATTTTACCGCCGTTTGTTTAGGACTGATTTGCGTTATTTACTATTAAAAAAACTTAAAAGATTTCACAGTTGTATTTAGAAAAGACGGATTTTCGATTCATATTTGTGGAAGACGGGGGACAAGTTCATGAATGATATCGTATGCTTCTTTCGCGGTCTTACATTTACAAATGTTATATTAAGATGGCGGCACCTACTCTTAGAACAGCTTTTGCGATGAGTGAACTCTGGCTCTTATCGACGAAGGTGATGATACAGTGTTAAATTTTAGAGGGATCGCATTACATTTTGTATACAATGATGAATATTGCAAGCGTTCATTTCCGGATTTCAAGTGTTTTTGAACAATTTGATTCTCATCAGCAAAGGGCTGTCCTTTTCTAATGGACATGGATTTCTTGGAAAATGTTGATTGGTCTCCTTAGAGGCTACGCAGTAACAAGCTTAACCATTTCTGAGCCAGGGACTTTGAACAGCATGTACAACGCTATGATTTTTTTTTTTCTGTGCCAATTGACACTCAAAGCACATAAAGGGTTAAAGGGATGGTACAGTATTGGTGGAGATGAGAATTGGGCTTTTAACATTTTAAAGGGATAGTACAGTATTGGTGGAGATGAGAATTGGGCTTTTAACTTTTTGCAAGATACCAAGAAAACACTTATGATGTAGTACAGAACATACCATCTTAAGAGGAATTCAAAGTTTATTTGATGAAAATCGGGTTTGCAATGACTGAAACATCCAAAAACAAAGTAAAACTAAGCAATTGTAATAAAGTGTGGGTCCCACACTTCATTAGAATCGCTCTTTTTTGGATATCTCAGCCATTTCAAAATCAACTTTTATCAAATAAACGTTGAATTCCTCATAGAATTACATGTACATGCTCCTTCATATTTCATAAGAGGTTTCTCATTATATCACCAAAAAAATGGTAGAAACCTGAAATTAGGTCTCAACCAATACTATACGATCCCTTTAACCAAGCATAGAGGGGTTCCACTCACTTTAAAAAGAACTCACTCGCTTCTGTAACTTGTTTCTAAAACGCGTATTATTAACATGAGTCTCCAAATGGTCTCCGACTGCTGTAGGTGCGAACTACATTCCGTATAGCATAATTATGACTTCATCAATCAGACACGCAACAGTCCACACGCCTATGCATTCAGGATTATCCATACACATTATGTGGGTGCTGTTCGTTATTCCGAAGGTTCGCTATTCCGAAGGTTCGTTATTCCGAAGGGTCGTTAATCCGAAACACGCAAATTCCCTATACCTAGAGGTTCGTTAATCCGAAAATGAAAAAGGGTTCGTTAATCCGAAAATGAAAAAGGGTTCGTTAATCCGAAGGTTCGTTACTCCGAAGATTGGTTAATCCAAAAATGAAATTCGGAACAATGAACCTTCGGAATAATGAATCTTAGGAATAAAGAGCCTTCGGAATAACGAACATTCGGAATAACGAGCTGTAACCCATTATGTACACACATCATGCGGATATGATCACTGGGTCAATTCCGTGTTCGAGAGGTCAATCCGATAAGACTGCAAAACCCTCACCCATGTATCATTGACTTTAGCAAAGTTCGACCAGGCACTATTCCCGGACCGGGACTGGCCAGTGTGATTTAAGAAACGTGATTGAGAAGAATATGAATTAATCTAAGTTTTCTTCCAAAATTTCAAACTATATGATAATGATAATGATAATGGTGCTTTCAGTCATCTACATTATCATCATCGTCATTTTTAATGTAACTGTCAATGGTTACGTAGCAGACGTAGTGTATGATGAATGATCAAGAAACCTGTTTCTAAGTATGTTTGGAAGCGAGTTCTGTGCCAATCCAAGGCTATTGGATGAATAATATTAATGTTTCCCGCATCGCATTGCAGGTGTACACGGAATTGTGTGATTTTGATCACGATGCTGACCTGCCTTTTTGGGGTGCAGTACAGCTAAAGCTCAAGCTGACAGAAGCGTTTTCGAGCTATGGACTTCGAAGATAATCTCCTTCGAGTTCAGAGAGCTTTACCGCTCTTAATCTACAGCTAATTGAGTCACCTTAATCATTATTTATGCAAATACAGACCGTTTGGCCGTACAGATTGAATATAAACCTACACTTTACATAATGGTAAACGGACTTTGAGATGAGTCCCGCTTCTTTGATAAACGGGGAAACTAAGAAGTCAGCCCTGATAAGATAAACAGACACGAGTTTTGTTTTCTTGGTCACCGTTTCTCGATGACCCATTGCATGCTACAACGTACAGCAGTATACACGGATGATTTATGTAAAATACTGTAAGTGTGTAACTTCCCAAAAGTAAAACATTAAAGAGAAATATCTTCGCATGTTTTTCGCCACATATATTGCTGATCCTCAATTCGTTTACATAGTTACCCCAAAAATCAATCAGAATGGTCGCTAATACAGTGTCCTCCCCTTATAACGAACACGGTTATAACAAAATTCTCGTGGACATATCCAAAATTCAAGTCCCAAAATTATAATCTATAAATATGATTATCTTTATACACTGTGCTGTTCCGTTAAAACGAAATTTCGATATAACGAAAGAAAACCACCGGTCCTGAGGACTTCGTTATGGACGGAGTGCATTGTATTGTGCGAATAGACGTCATTCTCTTTAGTGGATAAAATTGATGGTTACACTCAATACACTTCTCCAGTATATTCAAAGGAACATCGTGCCGTGTTTGATCCTTTGGAGTGTCCCTTATCTCTTTCATCCAGTAACTATGGTTTTCGTAAATTACTAGTATTTTCTCGAGCTCTTGATTCGATAAACGCATGTAAAATCTTATATAAAATCTTATATTATCTGTAAATGCTTCAAAACAATTAGCAAGAAAGCGATTAACAATAGATATGATATGACACTACTTTCTTCGATAATCTTAAATTAGTGAAATGTTGTCTGCAGTTGTACTTAACATACAGAATGAGTGCAAATCATTACCGAAGTATGTTTCTCATGGGAAACGGGAAGTCACATTTACAAGATGTCTGGATATGTTTCTGCTTTAAGGGTACAGTTTACTATTGGGAGCAGTGATTTAAAAAAAAAATGTTGAAGTATTGCATTTGATGCATGCATAATATGTGTACGGTGTAGGTCAGTTATATCGCAAAACAGCCTACCATGCAAAAAAAAAAAAAAAAAGCGATGAAGCCTAAAATATTAGGAGACATCACTATTTTTCTCACTAAACCATATCTGTAGACAATTTAGAAACATTTTTATTATAACTAGTGTTCACATTTTGTATATTTAACAGTACTAAATATTAATTGTATACTGATTCAAATTTTTACATAGGTTGTTTCTATCCCTGACTCACATTATAGAAATATTTGGAAGCAGTAAAGCTGGGTTTTTGTTCCATGTGCAAATGATGCCTCTGTAACTGAGAAGAGAAATCTGCCTAGACCCGCGATATTTACAAGTTTAGATGGAATACATGTGACGTCTAAAATGACCCGTTCCATGCAAGCGTGTTGATTTTAATGACACCTAAAAACTATTAGCCCCTTTTCATCATTTCTTTGAGAGCTGGCTGAGACTTTCGGTCACTTGGGCATCGTAATTATGAGGTCATTTAGGTAAAGAAATATTACAAGTGGCTGTCAGTATATACATATATATATATATTTGCTTTGTTTGATCAGTTGACCGCATTGATTCATGAGCACCTGTTATCTTAGATACATATTGCTTGTGGACACACGTGTTCGTTCTCACGCAACACGGACTAAAGAACCCTCTCGACTCCTGACGGCAGGTACTTGAGGAAACTTCAAACCAAGAAACGTCTACCCTCAACACTAAATTCCTATCCTATAACTCAGCAATAGAGTTCGGCTGTCTCTCAGCGTGTCTCCTACCTGTTTAGGTGTTATTATTATTATCATTATTATTATTATTATTATTATTACTATTATTATTATTGTTATTATTATTACTATTATTATTATCATTATTATTATTATTATTATTATTATTATTATTATTATTATTGTTAAGTATTCGCCATTTGCAGATAACAGATAAACAAACAAAAATGTGAAATACCAGGGTTCAAGTGTGTTGACTGATATATCAGAAATCGATAACCTCAGAGTTTATGTTTCCTTTTATTCAATGGACTTATCTATTCATGACTAAGATAGGGATCACAATTCGCAGAAGATCCGTATACGTAAACATGTTTATGAACAACACAGCTTAATTGTTCCTGGCATTATTTTGCAGATTATCAAACTACACACGCACACACACACACGCACACACACACAGCACACTCACACACATACACACAATATTATGCACAGTGCATCGAAATTAATTTTCATTTCTTAAAGGCAATAACATTCAGCAAATGGACGGAATGACTATTGAGTATAGGACTGCGGTTCTTCAAAGAGAATCATAAATACCCTCGAAAAGAGTCCTTAATTGTAGTTCATTTGGCCAAGCACATGAAGAAATAGAATATTTTCAAATTACTCTCAAAATGCCATCAACCAACTTTGAAAGAAGCATTCTTACCTGAATCTCTAAATTCATAATTGATGTTTTCCTAATTTAAAGAGGCGAGATTATAATCAAGAGAACCATGTAACTAAAAAGCATACGTACCACAAACAAACCAACCTCTTCAGCCGCATGGAGCCTCAGAGTATATACACACTAACTGGTATATATCAGACAGTATATACCGGAGCGTTGTGGCTGTAGAAACAGTAACACATTACTGGTGTTGGCCTCATCAACTGATTTGTATTTCTCCAAAGTAAATGCGGTAAGGGAATACATTTTGACACCACGAATTGCTCCATGATCATGAAGACATTCAGATGCGGAACAACGAAGATTGAAGTGACGACAATTTCCTCTTTAAATGTTGTCTACTTTAAGAGAGAAATGGAGCGAGAGCGCCATTTTTCCTCCTTTCTAAAATACCTGTACAACACGTTATAACCTACCTATTGAGGAAGGTTTCGTTCCGTCTTGCTGGTCATCGGTGCGTGGAGAAGCTTTCTTGCAAGTGCTTCTTGGTCGCCCGTCTTCAATTATCAGCCGCGGTGACGTAATATGCAAATCTTCCGTACCTATTGTGTACTTTAGGACAGTGGCAAGATTACCTAGGCCCATTATTGCCGAGAGCCGACGTAGGCAACCTCTTCCCCGGGGTCTGCTCTGTATATCTCTGTCGTAAAATCGATGCTGTATAGGAAGAGGAAATTCGTTTTTAAAAATCGAAATGAATTTAAAGTTACTCTTGAAAATGAATTGCTCATCTCTATCCATTCTTGCATGTAATCATATTTGTTGTTCCTTTCATACGCGTTATAAGCCTGCATCAGAGTTAAAACCAATGACAAAGGTACTAGGACTAGGCTACCTCCTTGGTTAAAACTATGTGAAATATTTTAATGAACGAGGGAGCAGGATCTAAATTGAATGATTATAGCTAAATTCATTTGTGTTTCTCACTGAAAAGATGTCCCTTTTATTATCATTATTATTATTGTCATTATCACTAGCATTGTTTTCGACATGACTGTCATTATCATCAGTAGTAGTGAATACATCATGAATTGTAATGGTACTATTTCATGTACTATCATTTGTAGCTTATTTTTTAGTTTGAGATTTTGGTTTTGTATGAAAAGGTGGAGAGTAGAGAAAAAGAATGCACATGCTATCCCACCGATTACAAACACCAACAATAATGATAACAACAACTTACTGTCCTGTCGCTTGATTATGACGTCACATAATGCTGCGTCGTAGTAGGAGTAGTCACAACTGAACTGTGTTTCTGTTCTCAAACGGGCCAAGAACATCATTTTACTAAGTCCCTTCATCGGACGGGTTTGCCCCGTCGAATCACGCCCGACACGTCTGATACTGACCTGATAGTAGACCAACACACGGACTGTGATACGATATGTTTCAGTGGATGACCGGAACCACAGAAAATCTAAAATGAATGAAAAATAAATAAATACCCCAACCCCCCCCCCCCCAAAAAAAAAAAATAAATAATAATAAAAAAAAAAAAATAAAAAAAAATCAGTGCTTCAGACGAAGGGGGAGGGGGAGGGTTATCATAATCCTACTGCAAAACAAGAATAATGTCCAGCTAATATCATTTCAAATGCGCTCTGTAGTGAAAATTTGATGAATTTCACCCCCCCCCCAAAAAAAAAACAAACAAAACAACCAACAACAACAACAAACAAAAACAAAGTAAAACAAAACAAAAAATAGCAGCTGCACAGAGAGTCTTGACAAGACGGCAAGTATAGATTGTTGGAAGCCTCCCATAATTTCATTACGATTTCTTGATAACAGCTATTTGATACTTTCTTTGGGCTTAAATTCAATCGGCGATCTCTTGTTAGTTTTACTGGGATTTTTGTTTGTTTTGTTTTGTTTTTGTTTGTGTTTTGCTGCTTAGTTTTTCTTTGCTTTTGTTTAGGCGCTATCTGTTTGTTTGTGGAAATTCATAATAGTATTTAAAATCAAATATAGCGCAGACGCACGGAAGCGAAAGCTATCAACAGACGTTGCATAATGATGCAAAATTACAGTATACACAAGGCTAGCAAAAAAAAAAGAAAAAAAAAGAAAAGAAATCCAAAACAAAATCGAGAGTTAAATCTTTGTTTCCCATCTTTTGAGTGGCATTGATTACGCCCGCATCGCTTCAACAATGCGCAATCAAGAATGAAATTAAAATAAACTTTACCACCAAACTCTACATTCCTGTTTCTAACTTTTTCACTATCGGCTCTCTGTGGTACCTGCTGTGTGAAAGGCAGCCGGGAGAAGAAAGAAAGAAAGACAGAAATAAGGTTTAGCCTGCAAAGGTATTTTACCCAAGGTAAAGAGAATTTTTGAAGGACAAAAATAGAATAGATTTTTCTAGTGCGTAGCCCTGTTGGCAGACTCGGGATTTTTGCTGCACACTGCGAAGGTTTCCAAAAGAGAGACCGACTATTAGTAACTCCAGTTTCCTTCTCAGGAGTAAGTGACACTACGCCCTCTGTGGTTCAGTTCTGCACAATTGTTGCAACTTTATCTCATTCGGAAGAGCAGTATGGATCTGCTATTCAGTCATACGTAGCTGCGAATGATCGTATAATAATGAGTGACGTACCTTCAAAATTAAGGAATAAAAGTACTGAAGGGCAGGAATTGTAATAGCCTAAGTCTTTTGTTGTTGTTGTTGTCAATGAACGTGAGGGATGAATACAATAACCTTTCAGGACGATGTGATGGAAAAAAAGGTTTATTTCACTTCAAGACACATATCGAAGAAGAATCTTTTTCTTCGATGTGTATGCATCATACGATAAAAATCCACGAGGCAGTGTCGTGCAGGTCGTTGAGTACGTGTCAAGTGACATCGTTTCTTTGTGGTATAGTAGCTAAGACTCTTGATTCATTACACAGGTGGTTACGGGTTCGAATCCTGTCCGGTGTAACGTCCATAGGCGATGCACGTCTTGATATAAAGTGTTGATTGGCAGGGCCAATAAATCAGCTGGTTCTTGAGCAGTAAAGAGACTATACCCTCAGTAACATTGGGCGCATCAAAATGAAAGAAGGTGCAGGAAGCACATGACAGTATGCGTTCTGCTGCGTCCTTATGGAGAAGAGGAGAAGACTCGAATGGTTTTGTTCTTTTGTTTCAATCCTATTGGTTCCCGCTATTACAATGGTTACTGCAATGGGTGTGTTATGAATCATGATGGAGATAACAGTTCCTGTCAGTAATGTTCAGAATACCTGTTGTACTACCAGGTACAACTACTTCCTAAGATAAAAGAAATGCTCTCATTTTGATAATGTCCTTCTCTGAGAGGAATCAAGAATTCAAAAGCAAAAATGACTTCAGAGTCACGAAATCAATACATTAATTGCATGTTAATGGATAAGTTTAATTAAGCTTAATTAATTGATTATCCGTTCTCTAATGTATTTTCTGAGGGTCCCACATCGTACAAGCTTTTTTTTTTTTTTTTTTTTTTTGTACCCTCCATTTCTATTCCCATCCTTATTTAATCTGTACTATGCATATATATATATATATATATATATATATGTACATATATATATATGTATATATAATTATATATATATTTATATATATATATGTATATATAATTATATATATATTTATATATATATATGTATATATAATTATATACAATTGTTTTCTTCATTTTGTTAGTCACGATCACACTTATTTTGTTAATTTACGTTTTTGTAATTTTTATCATTACAAATATGTTCTGCTTATACATTGTATAGCGTTTTCTCTGTGTTTATTTATGGAAATGAAAATAAACTTGAACTTTGAACTCCGACTTTGAAATATGGACACAGTCACTAATGATTGATTGTTTAAGAGATTGATTTATTAATTTCTGCATTTCTTTTTCATGCATGAATGTAACACAAAGTAATTGGACAAAGTTATTGAGTACTGTTTGGATGTATCAGTTGAAATAGGTATAATGATGAACTGGAATGTTCGACTTTATTCCAATATTAATACAAAACAAATACGAGCGGGTGTTATTTTATGCCTATTCAAGATGAGTTGTGTGTACATCTATGTAAACATCGCCAATGATAACATTTCTCGTTTCTTTCGACCTATTTCACTCGCCCCTCCGTCATTCTTCAATATTTGAAGACACTTTTCTTGCATGGGATGGATTCTCATGCAAGGATCACGTCAATTTAAAACAACTTGCTGACTTAACGCATGCCACAAAATGTTAAGGTAATACATGTAGTAAATTAAGATCTTTAGACAAGGAAACGAAGCACTGCTCACACCGTTTACGGGAGAGGGCGACATTCAAAACAACGACAGAGATTCGAATTTTCAGCATCATACCTCCCTTCCTATCAAATAGAAGTGGTGATATTGAATTTGCCTGGTGTCAAATTGCTGCCAGAAAGCATCTCAGGAGATCTGGTGGGAGTCAAGGATGGGACGAAGGGGTACTCGGGGAAAATTATTTCCGCATTTTCGAATCGACAGATCATCTCCCATCGTGATTCATCGCTAAACCATGCAATATCATCCGAGTTAGTGGATGCGAACACAATTCAAGTTCTTTCTTCGTAAGTCGCCTCCCCGCTTGGTTCAATTTCCTATCATATTTGTCACACAGGTCAAGCATGGGTCACTTAAAGATGCCGTATGAAGCATCTTGTGCAGCTAGCGTCCTTTTTGATAGCGTTATGGGAGGTTTGAGGAGCTTTCGTTCAGCCGTTTCCCCATTGTTGCATTCTAAGGTTCAATAATTATGGCCCACTTTAAGGTTCGCTGCCTGGCTCACGCTTCATTTCTTGTGGCCTTAAAGGGATCGTTTAGTTTTGGTTGAGACCTAATTTCAGGTTTCTAATATTTTTTTGGTGAGATAATGAGAAACCTCTTATGGAATATGAAAGAGCATGTAATTCTATGAGGAATTCAACGTTTATTTGAGGAAAATTGGTTTTGAAATGGCTGAGATATCAAACAAACAAAAAAGCGCTTCTAATAAAGTGTGGGACCCACACTTTATTACGATCGCTTTGTTTTACTTTGTTTTTGGATGTTTCAGTCATTCCAAACCCGATTTTCATCTGATAAACTTTGAATTACTCTGAAAATGGTATGCTCTGTACTATATCATAAGTGTTTTCTTGGTATCTCGCAAAAAGTTAAAAGCCCAATTCTCATCTCCACCAATACTGTACCATCTCTTTAACAATCCTTCTCTTTATTCTTATTTCTTTCATTCTCTAGGGCTTGGCTCTCTCTCTGTAATACAGATAATTTGATTTTTTATTAGATTTTTTCCTGAATTCATTCATGAATTTGATTTCATTGAAATCTTCATTATTACGTATATTAAGATGTACCGTATATGAATAATATAAACTGTATTTTGATATATCAATACATTAATTCATTATCAGAAATCAAATCACTGATATAACCACACTATAGTGACATAGTGAACTGCATGGGCACCCTTTTTCACCATTTGTTCATTGCTTCAAAGAGAGAATTATACTTATTTCATGAATTCATATTGATTATTCCTCGTTCCCATAGTTAATTTTGTTATCGTGTATTTCTAAAAATAAGTGCTAACTAAAATTATAGATACTTAAACTATGAATATAGATTGCCGAAGTTTGGGCACTCCGTAGAGCGTGACAGATTACCATTGTCTCATCCAGTGAAGATTTTTAGAAATTGAAATAATATATGTTACTACATAAATAAATATATATATATATATATATATATATATATATATATATATATATATATATTCATATGTATTGCACCAAGCAATAATTATCTATTAAAAAGGCTTTATAGTTGTTGTTTTTTTTAAAGAATACATATCGCACACATAGTGTATCTATTTCATATTTTGACACAAACGGGAACAAAATAATGTACACATTGTGTGGTTGCATTTGTTTCGATTTTTTTTGTTTTGTTTTTTTTTTTTTTTTGGTTACGTGAACGATTATGATTTTCGAGAAAGGCAAGGTGTGTGCACTTTGCGTACTTTGTCTAAATAATTGTCACCTTTCCAACCATTCCGTCGAAAGTGCAACGAAAATTATCCAAGATCCCTTGTCCTGGTGGGGTCTCTTTTGGGCCCTCTAAACAATTATCAGCGGGTAAATGTGTCTCTATATCTTTGAAAGAAACCAGATTTCGAGAACTAGACGAAGAAAAGGAATACAAATTTCGCGTCACGCTAGTTTTCTTTCGAGTAGCATCTAATGAATGTCATCTTTACCCCGGGACCCCAATATAATGGCATCCCAGTGGTGAATTAGTACCTCACGCAAGGCCTTGGGATCGTAGGATGATTTGCTGTCAGGAGAGCAAGACAGCTGAAATCCGCTCAGATGCAGACGCGAATGGGGGTCGAGCACTCAAGAGAATAGAAGCCGTCCTGAAATTGAACTTTTCCTCAACACGATGTCGATAACGGCTTCCATGTGTCGTCTGTTCCGCGCTTGGTCACACCAGGAAACCCGCGCGAAATCAACGCGATCGATATCTTTTTTGAAAGTGAGATTTGCCAGTTAGTGCATGGGCATGCAGAGAGAAAAGTTTTGCTTCTTCCGTGCTTTCTATAGTGGCACTAATCCAGCTAAGTACCCGTCTGTTTGGTTTGTAAGGGCGTGTGTGGGTGCGGTTACGATGCGTGGACGTGCTGCGATTTTACGCGGGAAATGCGTTTAAATGTCTTGGATGCTGCAAGGGGGCGGTGCTTATACGTTTACCCTGACGATTTGTTACTCTAATTGCCAATCATCTTTAAGGGCCTCAAGCGGAATGAGCTAAGAGATTCGTGAGCGATAGCTGATGTTGAGGAATGTGCTACATCATTCAAGTCAAAGTCTTGTTTGTTTGTTTGTTTGTTTGTTTGTTTGTTTGATTCTTTCTTTCTTTCTTTCTTTCTTTCTTTCTTTCATTTTCCATCTAAGAAGATGGCTGGATAGCCCATATTCAGCTACGTTAAGCTGGTCTTCCATGGGGTCGAGTTGGATGTAAGGGGGCACCACTTCCCCGGGTTAAACACCCTGCTCTTTGCGATGACTAAATGAAGTGGGATATTTTACATGCATGAGTTGTGATTCTCTCCAGGGAGGTGTTTTCTCTCACCTCCCTGCTCTCTCACACACGGGACCTCCATTTTATGTCCTATCCGAGGGATAGAGTGTTCTGCCTCATACTAGAGGGGACGGTATGATTACACTCAACATTGCTCAGTGGGACCCGAGTATCGAACCGGGGTTCTTAGGATCGTGAGGCAGACGCGCTACCGACTGAGCTAACTCACCGTCACTAAAAATAAAATAAAAATAAAATAAGAATGGTAATTTCGTTTTTGAGGACGTGTTCAAGACATAGTCTGCATTCCAAGAAGATTAAAAAAACAAACATGTTAACAACATCTTTCTCTCTTTTCTTCCCCTTTCTTTCTGTTCAATCCTCACCGCTGGAAAAGGAAAGAGGGTGTACTTTTATCGACATTCCCACGTCTTATTGTCATAAACTATCATCGGAGGTGCTTTCATTGAAAATCAGGAATAAGTAAATGTACTGTGAAGTCTAAAGGATTATTTTGTGGATCAAATGAATGAAGGTTTGTTCCGATAATGTATCTGCCAAAATTATGAGAGTGCTGTGTCTTTTTTGTTGTCGTTTTGTGTCTGCGTGTTGTAGCGCGTGTGTACTTGTTGTGGTTATCACAGGATTTAATAACTGTGCATAGTTTAGTGTAATATCCAACATACTGGGCTTCATTCTGTGTGGTTTGCACGGACCGATACCAGCCACCGCTTAAGCGGGAGCACCGCTTAAGTGGGAGAATAAAAAGCTTGTCTCCCGATCCCTCCCGATTAAGCGGTGAGCACTGTATCATCATCAATCCGACCACCATACAAGCCTCTTCATCATTGTCTAGACATGTTTACTATTACAATCACAAAACGAGAATTATCCTCATTGCTCTCATGATCACTATCATCATACTCACTGCTAACGATTATTTCAAGCCAACAGTCTTTCGCATTTGGTGTCAAAAAACTTTTTTAGGGAACGCCGCTATTCCGACGGAAGGGACTGTGCGTCGATGGAGAGACGCATGATTGTACAGGCCAGTGCCTAGAGGACATCTGGTGTATCTCCGTCACGGAGATATTAAAGAGCTAAAAATGATATCACTAACCTAAATGATATCGTGATTTATGCAGGTATTGTTTTATGGGGAGGGGATACTACACCTTCATTATCGAATTTCATTAAATTGAATTGAGTCCATTTCTCATATTTTATGACAAAACCGTTACAATACATATTGCTTGACAAAAACATCATCAAAATCATCAGGTTATAATTCAAAACAAAGAAAAAGTATGGGTAGAGAAATATATGCAATTATATCAGAACAGATAGACAACATAAGGATATCTTTAAGTAATTCTCCTTGTCAAAAAATAATGTAAAGACATCGATATCACTTCTCTATGTTCCGCCGCATTTTCAGAATCTTATTCAAGGGTGGGTTTGCAGTCAGTCTAAATGTTATAATAACCTCAGGGATTACATACGCGATTTCTATGGGGATCTGAAGGAAAAAAAATCGTTCTATTTCGTTTATTTAATTTCCTTCAGAATAAAATATGCGAAAAAAACATTATTTTGAATGATAATGACATAAAAACAACACAACGAAGTATTCGAGGAAAAATATCTAGTAAGGCGAAATGCTATACACCTGAATTTTCATGTGTCACAATCTCCCCTTCTTTTTCTTCAGTCTTCACTGCAAGAAATGCTCGACTTTTGGCGCAGTCGCAAAGTAAATGTAAGAATATATAAGAATATCTCCCATACCTTTCTATAAAAGATAGTACACTTTAATCTTCTTTTACGGTGCATCGCATCTACAGGCACGGATAGAATTATACGTTTTATGAAAATAAGGGAGGGATAATACTTCGCGCTCAGGTTATTTACAACATGATAATTATACTACCAGTCTGTTATACTATGATATGTGTAATGACTTGTTGAAATTGTAGGAAATACCCATGGTGTGTATTGTGTAGTATACGATAATTATATTGTGCGATGACATTGCTAAAAATAAGAAATTGTAAACCAATGACACACAGAAAATGAATAAATCAATTTCAAATCAAATCAAATCAAATCAAATCAAACATGTACAACACGAATATCTTTCAGCTGTTTGCAGTGTTGATTATGATTACTCAAAATTGAAGAAAAAGAATACGAGTATGAAAGCGAATGAGAAGTACCCCTTTTTGAAAAGTCATTACACAGCATCGCGTTCTCATTATGATGTTTCGACAAAAAACAAAAAAAAAACACACACAAAAAGGAGCATTAGAGCAATTTCAGTCATTTGCTGAAAGACACTCACGCACGCAAACACACGCACTGACATGACCCCCCCCCCCCCCACAAACACACACACGCAAAGTCATCTTGGGTGTTGTGAACTTTCTATGACCTCCCCATTTAGCTACACAATGGACCATTATCTATCGTTGCTGTTTTATTATTTTTTTCAGAGTTCATAATAGCAACTATAGCCGAACAACGCACTGTTTGACTAAGAGAAATTGAAAGTGTCTTCTCCGACGGGGGAACATAATTTTACCGTCCTGTCATCTTTCAAGGAGTTACTGATACCTTGGCATTTTTTGAAGGCAATTTTTAGAATAGCAGGCAGCCAATAGGAGACCAAAGTGATTACGGTAACAAAATAAAGCCTTTCAAACACACGCAGCAATAAAAGACAATGGAACATTATTCTTGCCACCAATATGCGTCAAATCTAACGCACTGCCGGTTTGATTTATTCGTTTGATATCTTAAAGTTCTCACTGAAGCACTGTATTCTGTTTTGTTCTTTTTTCATACTGTATATTATAACACTTTTGTTTGGTTGTTATTCTCCTTGGTTGTACTGCCCTTAAATGATGATAGTTGGAATTTATAAATGCCTCCTGGAGGATATAATGACTTTTACGAGTGAGATTTATGTCTTTGTTTGTTACGTCGCACAAAGGTCTGTTTCCCCCAGGGAATGAAAAGACAAAGGAAAGACGCGAAGGACAAAAGAGAGATGGCTTTGCGGGGAAAAACAAAGAAAAGAAAAGTACTCTTTGACGACATTGTTACCAAGTTTTGTTTCCTTAGGTTACACGGTGAACTCTGTATGATACTTCTTTTTTTTTTTTTTGCATTACGTAACTTTATTACATTATCGACGTTTTTATGTTTTTGTGTGTTCCGTCATTCTTCGTCATTAACATATTGTACCAAATTAAAACACTTTGGAGCTTACATTCTAAAAGCTTCTGGTTTGTTTGTATTTCCGCAGGTTCCTCATACTATACGTTATTCATAATTCATATTTGCTGATATTTTTCATCTCTGTCTCAAATTGACTATTTCATGTAGTAGGCCTACTTCTCTCTCGAGATCAAAATTGGACAAAACATGGAACATGAGATAGACAATAAAAAGAAAAAGATGCGTGGAAGCAAAAACTGAAGTATTGTTTCAGAAGTAATGGTAGGTGATGACGATGTATTTGAAAATAGGACAATAATGATATAGACTTGAAATGATCAAGGAAGAAGTATATGTATGTATATATATATATATATATATATATATATATATATATGTTCATTTATTTAGGGCCTATATGTGAATAGTTGCATGGTGATGATGCTGATGAAAATTATAATGACGAAGACATGAGAATGACAGACAATAAGAAATCTAATATCAACGATTCCTTGTGGGGATGATGATAATTAAAAATACAAAATAACCGTGAAAAGGACAGTTGTAGTGATCATGAAGTGATTGATATTTGATCTTTCTAATGACTGAAGTAATGATAGTAACTAAACTGGTGGTGAAAATGTCCTTTCTCATATTACAAGAAAGTAGTGTTAGAAGGACTTTGTCATTCAGCAGTGTTATAGGCCAGTTGATGATGGCCAAAATGTGGCTTTAAAGTGATCAAAGTGGCAACTGTCGTATAACAACCAAATTTCGAGATGTTTTATCTTTTTTTTAACTGTAGGCCCTGACAGTATCTCACATAAAATTCCCTGGAAATTCATCTTCGGGAACCTGCTAAAAATGGCTGCCTAAAAGCGCCTATTTCATCTTAACCCTTTATTATGTGCAATATTCTTTACTCGGAAATTACATTTTTGAGAAAAGTATTCATTTTATCAAGTGTGATACAACTTCCGAGGTAGGTCTTGAAAACTGGGATATCTCCTTTCCCTCTGAATTATAGTAATGTTACAGGGCCGCTAGCCCTGTCTTTATGGCAACATAAAACTTGAGCAGCAGAAACAACGGAAAATGCGATGTTTCTATCATCTTTGTCCTAGGAGCGCATAATTATTAAAGGTACACGGACCTGGGATTCAAGAGGGCGCTGTTGATGACGTAATGCTCTCCGCAATCTTCATTATGAAGATGGACGATGTATTAGCCAGTTAACTGTCAATCAAAGTCGATCACGTATTTACACTCATCTGGCTATAGCTAGCAAACAAACTATGTCTATTAACGGATCTGCACCTGGTTGGCGGAACCAGCCAGGGACACAGCCAAATCAAGAGACAAACTTGGACTGGCATTTTTTTTTCTTTTTTGTACGTCATAACACTTCTTTTGGCACCATTTTATTAATTATTTATTCGGATGTCCGGATGGATGGCAGATGTGTCAGCCTGGGTTCATGCAACAACGCCCTCTTGAATCTTTGAATCACATATCCACTCCCACGGTGATGATTATTATTATCATTGAGAGTGGTATTGGTATGGAAATGCCTGAAAATGAGCTTTTGCATTTCACACTCCAGTACTTAAAAAATGTTTGCAATTATAGACGGATTAACATTTCTTCACATTTTTTTTGAAGTTTAGGTAAATACTTTGCACACAATTTTCCCAAAAGAGTGTATTCGAGTAATGTTACCATGGCAACGACTTATTTTTTGGAAGTCAGATTTTGCATGATGATGACTGTAAAGACGTCACGGGTTTTTGGCATACAGTTGTACCAACTTGAAAATTTATTAACATATGGTCAGGTCAGGTTTGTAACAGGGCTTGCGACTTTCTGCAAGTCTCATTAACTGTCAATGGTTATCGCGGTAGCCATATCGATGACGTCATTTGAGTATGCTTCCGGACAGAGAATTTCAGTTAAATTTTCACTTGTGAAGTTGTGTTGAAATAGACTTTCAAAAAGATGTCTATTTTTGACACACGGTTGCCACTTGTCCCTTAAATCCACCCATTATGTATAATCCACCTATTATGTTCATCTACAGATCTAATTATGTAAATGACTTGGTCCATGGTACGGAATTATTGCAATTTATTAACAAACCGAATGAAACCGCAATCTTTAATATACTCGACGAAAAGACAAGGGGATATTAAACAAATGAACAAACAAACAAACAAGCAAACAGAAAGACTTTTAAAATGCTTCACTCGCCCAATGCCACACTCTGCGCAATTGATTAAGTAATTTATGGTGCGTTGATTGATAGCGAGGTGACGATTCGTATGAGCCTTGAACTTCCCTTCCCCTTTCTCGTATCCCGAGCTCCAATGTTTTGCGTGCCGCCATGATTGTGTCAGTTTGATTACAGTTCAATTTCAATTTCAATTCATTTTCACATTTCACACGGAAATAGCACAGAGAAAACATTATACAATGCCAAAATTATACAAAACATAAATTGGCTAAATTTATATTTATATTTCCATTTTTTCGCTCTATATTTGTCCTTTCTTTCCTTCTCTTTGCCGTGTTATACGGAGAATATCCTTCCTGTAATCATAATTTATATACAGTCATGATGATTTTAATCGCCTCAAGTAGTGGCTAATTTATTCTTCTACAACGTTAAGATTACTTGTCGATGTTCCAACCCTTGATTTCAACGTATCACTACGCTGCGTGTAAAGCTGAAACTTGATTTCGTAATGGCATGCACCATGCATTTTCCAGCAAAAGATTCTCACATATATTATGGTAACACGAGTTAAAAGATAAGCAGCTGAATTGTGAATACTAATTGTGCAATGCCAATCTATACGTTGACTTAGATCTGTGATAAAATCATACGCACAAAGTACTCGAAGTTTTCACTCTAGTTTTTCACATTACACTTCTTGGTGTCAGTCCTTGTTCATACAATACAAGTTGCCAGGTATACTACAAACGTTTTTAAATTTCGACATGCATTTCCCTTTGTTAAGACTATTAAATAAAAAAAAATGCAACACTCGTTCGTACCAGTATGTGTCGAGGATTATATCCGAGGGAAATACTTTGTGGAATACACAATGTACGTGAATCAATATATCAGTTGATTTTGTCGATATTTCATTAATGGTCGTTTTGCAATAAATCTATGCCCACAGCGCCGTCGAGAAAAATAACGACCAGGGTAAGTTGTCATAATATGCGTTAAAAATAGCAACGGATAAACAGGGCACGCTGTTGATACTGATCCAGGGATTCCATCTCCCCATTATTTCACGATAAAAACAACTCCGCAACTCATTAGAGAGCTTTAGAGTCGTCTAAATAATATTTCATATTTTCGAAATGTCATACAGCAGCGTTAATCTTTCGGCCAATTACCGTCTCGACAGCGTGCAGTATACCTCGTAATTAAACTTTCCCTGGGAACAGCGCATGTATCCCTTGCGTCAGATCGTGGAAAATATCTACAAGCTTAAAGGAACACTCCCCTTCAGTTACGGATGTTTAGTACAAAACCGCACATCTGTGGAAGATTCTCCGTAGACACACGTGTCAAAAAATAAAAACTGACAATTTTCATAAAAATGCACGAAACATTCAGTGTCTTCCGTGTTTTAGACCAACTTATTCCACTCCATTCTGGGATCTTGCAAAGTCCGTTGAGAGATCCTTAAAGAAAAATACCGTTTTAACACTTCGAAACTACACGTATTTTCTGAATCTTAAACGCCGAAACAAATAAAGTTTCCCTAAACTATAGATTGAAAACAAAAACAAAAACAAAAACGCGACCAGCCTCTACGTGTATATGAGGTGTATAAGGGTACGTTTGAGCGCTCTACCGTACCTTACCCGCGCCAGAGGAGCGCTCGAAAGCTTCACATCTGGCACAGTTCGGTACGGTACGCTTTGGTTCAGTTCGCTTTGGTTCGCTTTTGAGCGCTCGAGCGCATCCTAATAAATATGTTGTAGAAGTATTCATCCTTTCACCCTCATCAACCACACCGGAGTAGATTTTACGAGGTTTGTATGGCCTTTTCTTTTCTTGTATTGCCAAAAATTCTAGATTTAAATCTTTCGTACGAAAAATTGATGGCTGGGGCTCAGACTTGTTAACTTTTATGCACAGATGAGAGACATTTAGCACAAAGCATCTCCGGCTTGTCTCAGTACACAGTAAGCATGGTAACGATCGAATCGACAGCATTGCCCGTGTGTGTTCTGATTGCTACGATTTTACCACGCTCGTCATCTGGAATCATGTATTCGATCAGGGAGGTGGAACGGGACACTCCCTTCCAGCTTCTTACTACGTCCATCCTTATTCTTCCAAGAATCCTTAATTTTGATGAATTACGCAGTGCCCGCTGCTATGAGAGATCAAAAGCATCGCCAGTTATTCGGGCGGAAGCTCGGCCTAGCTATCAGGGTTTCGTGAGTTCGAATGTGTACGCTCATGTTTTGTTTGTTTGTATCATGGCTATACGTAAACATTGAATAACCGGTGTTTATTTACGCCAGTGAAGGTATCTTTAGCACTCTCTGTTTGGTCACTCATGATTTTATCCACAGTAGGCCCTACATGCATGGGGACGGGCGAAAAAGCCGGGTACAGACCGATGAGCTCTTTTTTGACGATACCAAGCGACTTATGCTAAATCAAAATGGCGGCTGTCGACTCGAATTGTCCTCGTCCGTTGACCAAGGGCCTTCAACAGTTACCCCCGCAACCAGAGATGGCAAGTTCCCCCAATTTTTATGAGTGAGATTTTCATGACTCCACATCTATGTGCGCGCGCATGCGCACGACTGCAACCTACCATGCAAGGATCGAAGGATCATGACCTGAAGTTTGCCATATACCGGAGACATCCATAGATACATTCAAGTACGCATTCTTCCCAAGAACAATTCGGATCTGGAACCGCCCACCTAGTCAAATTGTGCATCCCACCATCCTGACAACCTGACATCCTGACATTCAGAGTGGCTGCTCTACCCACTACATGACTGTATTTCAGCTTTGCAGCCTTCTCCTGGATCTCTCAATCTTAAAAGAAGGATGCATTCGCACTATCACCCTCACAACGCACACTCTAGCATTGTAAATAGAGGTCAAAATCACCGTGGCACCTCCCCACGACACATTGTGTAGTTCATCCCATACAGTACAGCTTCTTGGAGCTTGCGACAGGGCTTACCTCATCAAATATCAAGTAGGCCTACCAAGGATGAGCGCAACTGCTGATATTATCATGGTATGTTTGATTAGACGAACAAAGAGGCTAGAAGAGATGTCCCTAAACCGTCGTTATTCCGAAAATAAATGAAATGAAATGAAAATGAAAATGAAAATGAAATGAGATTCATTATAAAATTGGAAAATGAGAAAAAAAGTGAGATGCTTACTAACAATCTTTTTTGTTTGTTTTTGTTTTTGGATTAACGAGCCTTCGGAATAACGAACTTTGCTTCATTTTTGGAATAAGCAAATAAGCATTTGTAACCACAGACGCCTGTGATAGATTAAAAAAAAATAATAATAGTAATTGCATTGTCTGAGCAGACGTCGATGTTGTAGAGTGTCTCACCCAAGGGGTGCCTGCATGGCGGTCACACTCTTTCCTCTCGTAGTCATAAAGGACAAAGGTCATCTGACTTAAGTATAAGGGTTCCATGTGTCGCTCATAAGCCATTGGTCATTGCATTCCAGCTCAGGCTTGTATGTTTATGTGTTTGTTTGTTTTTTTTTTTCTGATCACAGTTCCCAAGCTTTCTTCGTGTAGTGCAAAAGCCCTTGCAGCTCTGGCTTGGATGATTAGAACATGGGTTTTCACTGTGTGACTCCGACAGGTCCGAGGTGTTGTCGATAGTTGTTTTTGAAACCGGTTGTCCAGTATGTTATGGTCATAGGGTACCATGGGGTGCCTCTTCAAGGAAATACGTAATGAGATAATGACGCATTTCTTCTCTGGAACTAAATATCGTTTGCGTAGTTAAAGATGGTCATGGTAATTCTGTTTCTGCTGAAACCTAATACCGTCACTCGAAAACAACGAAGGGTCGCGACATGCGGGATATTCAGACGTTTAGACTACTTTTTTCACTTAGAATAATATCTGCCATTACATCCTGGTGAATTATCTGAGTGGTTTTGTCTGATACATCATTTTCGTATAAACGACCGAGCAGGAAAGCGTGAAATGACTTCCAAGTACGTTACAGTAGATAATTGATTATACCCCCCCCCCCCCTTGAATCACACCGGGGTTCCATGTGGGTTGGCTTGCTACAACTCAAAACACGCACTGACAAAGCAAAACGTTTGGATGCCCATTCGGTTACAGTTCGTTATTCCAAAGGTTTGTTATTCCGAAGGTCCGTTCATCCGAAAATGGAATAAGGTTCGTAATTCCTAATGTTCGTATGTGCGCATCTTATTTGCATTTTCGGAATAACGAACCCGCAGACTACCGCCACAAATATATTCGAATTAACGACACACTTTTTTGGGGATAATCCAAAATCTAGGCATAGGAAATTATGTGTTTCGGAACCTTCGGAGTACACGATCCTTATTTCATTTTCGGATTAACGAATTTTCGGAATAACGAACATCATTTGCCCATTCACCGGGTGTCGAACTAAATTGTACAAAAAGTAATGGCAATGGTAATGTGAAGATATAAAGCTACGAATAGTCATTTGAATGTGGCGTGTCAACGTAATCATGAACAGAGAATAATCAATAATGATAATTATGTCCAGCAGAAACATATCTTCCAATTACGAATTGATCTCAAAACATGATGAAATGACGCCTGGTGTATAAACCATGTTAGAATATAACAATTCTGCTAGATTAGGGATATTAACATTACAGGACATGGTCGCATCTACTGATCCAGTTAGCCAACAGATTGTGGTACCACAGGGTCGCTTACATTGCAAGACAATGACCACAAAGTGAATAGCGCCAGCATGCGGTCAGTGCTGCTTCGTGGAATACCTGTGTGACAGCTTTCTCCTCGTGGATCGATTCCGTTAAATAAATCGAATTATTTCAAAATTATATTGATTGTGCTGATTTAGATCCAACTTCTGACTTCCCATTAAAGATTGCTCAGAGGCTTATAAGATACATATACGGTGATATTTGCTAGATTAAAGACAATCTTGTGGTTTTTCTTTGCAATTGAAAGTAAAGTCGCTTGTAAACCATCACTCTTGTGTGAAGGAACAAAAACGCACAATATTTAAAACAGTTGATCCGTCTTCATACACACGGACACAGACACACAGACACACACACACCGACACACACACGCACGCACACACACACACACATGCACACAGGTTGAAATAAATTGTCGATTTCCGGTATGCACGAGTGACATAACTCCATGTAAGATCATTAGACACACCATGATGAAAAACACGAAGATATATTAACCATTCGCGTGCTTGATTGATGAAATAGAGGTTCGTTAAAAACAAAAATATCCTCGAGACCTGTGCCGTTCAACACCTTGGTAAACTTCTGAGTTATATCCCACTATGTCAATTAGTATCCAACAAGGTGTGCATGAGCGTTAAAGGCCATCGCGTTCGATTCGGCGTGATTTTGGACAACGTATGTTTCAACACACGTCCCCAAGCTCTGTCGCACCGTAGCGGGCAGCAAACATCATGTACTTAGCCTTTGAATCGACGTTCGCAACCTTCAATTTACACTCTGCTAGTGGGGAGCATGTTTTGTTTTTATTTGTGTTTTTAAGTGTGTGTGTGTGTGTGTGTGTGTGTGCGTGTGTGTTTCTTTTTCTAAGGAAATTATTGCTTCTTACGAATCGACATCAGGAGGTATCAACTGTGGATGTCCTCAGGGCCCATGGAAAATGAAATCAATTCCAGTACGCTATGACGGCACCGTTCAGTATTGAAGAAATGAATTGTGATCTACAGAGCCAAAACCATTACAACATTGCAAATCTAAATGAGATATGTTTGCGTAAAGCCACAGAGGTTGTTTGATTCCGAAGGTATTAACAGCAGCTTTGTGGAAGATTCTACTAAGGGAAAAATTGACATTTTCAATATCAGTGTTATCCATGGAGCAAAGACCACTTTTATTGCTTTTCCCCCCCCCCCCTTTTCCCGGAGACCCTACCCATCTCTGTTGGCAGTTCTGCATCAAAGCTAACCTTGCGCATTGATGCCCCTTCCGTTTGTGCCCTGCGAGCGGAAGCGGTGCTCCATTTCATCCAGCGCTATCAAAATCTGCGGCCATCTTCTATACTGGCACCGTGACAGCTCTCACGAGAAATGTCAGAAGTTCACGCTTTCTCTTTATTACCCATGTTTTCAATGATTGATAGCAACAACAACAACAACAACAACAACAACAACAACAACAACAACAACAACAACAACAACAACAACAACTACAACAACCACAACATCACCATCAACAACAACAACAACAACTAACAACAAATCGACCACAGCGACCTCTTTCTATTGCCTGCTTGACAACAATTACGGTCCTTTCTGTTTGGGTTTGTTGCATCCGTAATATTTCCCCTCGTATTCATTTTCGTGACAAGCGTTCCATTAAAGGCACTCTTTCATATTGCCGACTGAGCTGTGTGATGGTGTTCAAATTCTTTATAATGAGAAAAAGAAACAGCAATCAAATAGACTCCAGCATACAAAAGTTTGGGGCATTACGTTGTCATTATCAGAGATCTATGAGCAAATATCACCATGCTAATAAACTGTTTACTAAATGGTTTATTCTAACACTACTCTCTATGAGTATGGTGTACTCACAGATGTGCGCTTCATGAATCATTGAGCGTTCACTCGGCGTTCAACCGTATTCTTTTTAAAGTGCCATAGCCCCATATACTCTGGTAGACCGTGCAATGTAGAATTTGCAAATGGAAACATTGTTAAATAGTACCGCTACCCTAATATTATTATCTTATCATGAAGAGAACAATTAATTCCAGATGAACCCTCCTCTCTTGAACCCAGTTGCTACCACTTCTGTGACTGCTGCTCCTCAACTGCTGTTCTCACTACTTTCTATTCTTGTGACGCTGGTACTTGCAACAAACTCCGGTGCTGTTGTATCTACTGTTCTTGCAAGCTACACTTCTTAAATGCAGCTAGGTATTTCAAAGTTCCACTGCTACTGCTATAATCGTCATTACCATAGTGGCTGCTACATCTACAACATGAGTTGCACAACCTGCTAACAGATGGGAGGAAGACACACCAGCATTACTGCTTCCATTATTACTGTGTTTTCTTCTTCAAGCGATCACTTGACAATCTAATTTCCGCTAATCCCACCACAACTTCACAGCAACTTCTACCACAACTTCTGCTGTTGGACCTTACCACGGAGTTTCAGCTCTATATGGTAAAATTTTGGAGCTGTATGATTTCACCATACGGTCTACAAAATCACTCTTTCACGCCACCACCCCCCCCCCCCGCCAACTCCCACCCAGCCAGCCATTCTCCGCACTCTCCCTCTCGTTTACCAGGTCACTTGCTAAGTTAATTAAAACCTCCACATCCCCTGTATCTTCCCATCCTCCGTATTCCCCGCTCTGATCCTCGTTAACGTGTTGGACTCGCAACCTTCAAACCCCCTTGCCACCCTGTTTGACATGTCGCTTAATTCGACATTAATAGCGAATGTTCTCGGCCTGTGTATGTATTAGCACTCCTAGCTCGGCAGAGCAACTGTAGTTGCCAAGTATCCTTGATATCTTCTCCCTTTGTTTCGCTAATTGTCTACGATTTCCAACCGCGTCTTCTGTCTGTCATCTTTCGTCAGTCATTTTCTTTCGCTCGATGACCAAGTTTCACTGTGTCCCCGTTCGATTCAACCTTTTCACCCTTTGCTCGTGCTGCGTTCCTCGTGGGCACCATTGTATGTGCCCTCGCTTTCATAACTCATATTTAATATCTTGGATGTGGTATGTCAATGTCGAGGTTAGATGCTTGGCAAAGTTTCACCTTGGCATACAGCTCCATTTTTTTTTCTCCAGCTTTGGGCCTTCGCCTGGTCTGGTCCTCTTCATTTTACTAATCGCATCACCATCACCTCCGTCTGACACACGGTCACTATACATCTCTCCACCTTTCAGACAGTTCTTTCACTCCTCCAAGTGTTACCCCAGAGGGGTGAGCTTCCCACCCCTCTGGTCCCTCTTTTGTGTCCTCCTCCTCCATCTTCCCTCCTCGTAATTTCTGACCTGTTTTTACCAATTAGTGCTGTATCTGACCCAACATACGCCCATATACGCCCATTGCTTTATGGAGAAGAGACCATCTCCACTGATGAGTCCTGCCTCTTTATAATTATATAAGCGTGCGCTTTAACCGAAGGGGAAAATAACTTTAAGTACAGGATTGCGGAATTCACGATTCCCTACCGGTAAATGGGGTGATTGAAGCGACCATCGCATGCACCGATCTCCGCCTTTCTCCTCTCTCTTCCACCCTCTCTCTCAACTTGGCGCCTTCCGAGAGCCGTCCTTGTCCTTGGACTTGGGTGCACTTTCGTTTCGCGGGAATGTTGGAGGAAGGAGGGAGGGTGCTGCGCCATTCGCGCCGTTCTCCATCACTTGCCTGCTAGTCTTTTCACCCCAGACGCTCCCCGTTAGCATGCTGCCGGCAATGTCACCATCAACGCAAACTCATCGTCTGGAGAACCAAACTAGCCATATCCATGTACCCCGGGACGATTGCCCAACCGAGCCGCGAGCATGGAAAGGGAAATGGTGATTTTCGGCATCTGTCGCCGATAGAGCGGTTGTTCTGAAAACGAGTTGGCTCGAGAGCAAAGAGATAAGGGTCACTGTGTTTTCCAGACTAAAAGCTTGGCATGATTTCGACAGGGGGAGTTCATTCTAAGGTCGAATGGGAAGATGGCGGATATCTAATTTGCTGATAGAAAATGTCATACCACGGCGCAGTCAAACTTATGATTTGCCCTTGTTTGCGTGATCCCAATGAAGAAGACCCCATCCCTTTCCCATATCCCTTTAACCTACTCATGTAAATCAAGAAATAAACACACTGTTCAAAATGGAGAATAAACGCGTTTGTTATCAGCATGTTAGGGAAATGTCTTTAGCTCAACTACCTTTTTTTTTGGGGGGGGGGGTCTTCTTCTTGCTTGGATAAGATTTCTGCGCAACTTACATGTATTTCTTTCACAAGTGAATTCTTCTATTAAAGGGGAAGGCTAGTAACTGATCAGTGGGAATCAGTGAAAATGCTGGGAGATGATTGTTCCAATCCTTATGGGATTCATTCAAGAGTTCATTGTATATCTATTGTTGTGTGAAAATGATTTGCTTCAGAACGGTCTCATATTCAAGTAATGTGCAGATTAATGCTCCGTCACTGACCAGGGACGCTAACCTGGAAGCATTAAACTGCACATTACTTGAATATGAGACCATTCTGAAGCAAATCATTTTCACACAACAATGAATATACAATGAACTCTTGAATGAATCCCATAAGGATTGGAACAATCATCTCCCAGCATTTCCACTGATTCCCACTGATCAGTTACTAGCCTTCCCCTTTAAGCCATTAGACTGTTAATCATACTGATTATGAACATATGTATATGACCGACGATATTCCCTTTCATATCGCATGATTTCATTTTTCTTTTCAACTCAGAATTGACATAACCGTGACTCAGTGGCTGATAAATCTTAGTGTAAGTCAAAAAATAATAAAGAAAAATGTCATTACCCCCCCCCCCCCCACCACCACCACCACCACCATCACCATAGTGATGGAGATAAAGTATCTTGCATGAGGATCAATGGGATATTGGTAAGATCATTATGTCATTGGCTCTGCATCCTGTGGGGTTCGAACTTGCACGTGTCCAAACTTACGTCTCTGGCGCCAGACGCAGCGCCTTTAACCATTGAGCTACACGTAATGATGTAATGACCAATATAACTGTTTTCTTTTATCCTTTGACCGATTTGATTACACTTTTACTTTACCATATCTATCGAGAACATGCATGGAGTGGACTTGTCCTTTAAAGCAATAAACGATCATGTCCCGCGCGGCCTGCTTCGACACCCCCGGAACTGTCACCAGTTCCTATTATACTGTACATATCACATTCTGGTCGTTGGGAAAACGTTTTTGTCAAAACACAATAAACACCGACAAACACAATGGGACACATACACATTTCATTCCAACTAATGAGCACGTTCACTCGCACACATGGCACAGCGGATAAGACTCCCGACTTGTCGACTTGCCTTTCCATCGGAGGATCTGAGTTCGAATCCAATCCAGGTGCTTACGCCCTTGGACAAGACTTTTTTTTAACCCCCACCATGTCCCTCTCGACTCAGTTGCAATGAGGTAATTGGCAACGCTATGTTGGTGATAATGGCAGGGCCCTCTGATAGAGCAGTAGTAACACTGGAGAGGCTTCCCTGGATAAAGACCATAATTCATTATTATTATCATTATTGCTCGTGTTATTACCATATTGCACGACTTTCTTCCCATTTCTTGAGAAGTATTTGCAAAGACATGCAAGTATAAACTCCGCATTGGCCTATCGTTTTTACCCTCCTTACCCAGGATGAGACCGCTATCACGGTCATGAAAGCCGAGGCAACAGTGAATGGATGTACTTGACATAGAAACGTACACGTACTTGCTAACGGGAGTAAGCAAACCTTTAGCGATGTATTGTACTATTTGAATATAACGCAGTGGACTCTTCCTTGATTAGACGTCATGTTGAGAAAGTGGCACACACACTTGTTGAAATAAAGCTCCCTACTTTGTTCACGTGGACAGCAAATAGCGCGATTCTACCGTTGGAGTAGCAGAGAATTGTAATTCAGAGCTGCGTCCTCATGCGACTCTGTCAAGTCAATGCAAAGTTGTCATGTTCTGTGGCTTAACGTGTCTTTTGCGGTAAACCGATCGGCTTATTTTATTGCGAATGCGTTCGATGCGGTAGCGACGCCCGGGATCTTGAGATGTATTTATAGGTTGTTATCCAACGAGTCAGCTTTTATGGCTTATTCTCAAAAAGGCAGTGATTTCCAATCCCGCCTTTACATAAGCCTGATGACATTGTGTGAAAAATTCATGGAGTGTGTATAATCAATAGTCTATATATAGGAGAACATTACTTCTGCCAAGCATCGTTACATATTAGACCTTGGAACTCCATGTTTATAGCTTCATGTTCAAGGGAACGATTATTGCGCCCAGTTCAATGTCTATGCCGTTTTGAAGCTTCTGTCTCATCAATTTGCGTCAATGTCACTTTGCATAATACATTTTGTCACCTCATTAGGAGTGGGGGGGGGGGGTGGGGTCTCAACGAGTTGGCTCTTCCCCTCTCAAAAATTGTCATGTTTGCGGTTTGTTTAAAGTATGTGTACCCGTTCAAGGTCATTTGGCGGATTCACTTCTGTTGTCATGGCGACCTCAAAACACGATGGTGAATCAATATCGATTTCACATTTCCCAGAAAAGTTGATAACGCGCGATGTATATTCGGCGAGGCAAAATTACTAGGTACCTCTAAACGCTCTTCAATGTTTTCGGAACTCTGCACACACCGATACAGTGACAGTAACACAACGACAGCTATGATGTCTTGAAGTTTAAGTTGAGACTGTACGCCATAAATTCTCAAATTGACATTGAAAGGCAGGTATTGTATTGTTAAGAGAAGCTTAAATGTGCGCTAAAACGAGACAAAAAAGGCAGTGATATTAACATTAGAGGCTATCACATTCTCTCGTGTTTGCCTTAAATTGTGTTGCATTGCTTTCTCACTATGGCCTTGTGCCCGAGTGCCCCCTTCTTTTGCATACTATATAATGTCTTTCTGTCATTGTGGGAATAGAACGTACTGATCATCATGCATCATGCGTCAAACTGCTCTTAAAGGTCCAGTTTACCTTTGGGAGCAGTGATTTCAAAAATGTTCCAGATATCACATTTGATGCATATGTGTAGGTCTGTTGTATAATAAAACATCCTACCATATGAAATATTTGCAATAAAACCTACAATATAAGGAGATACCAGGGTTTTTCTCAATAAACCATAACTGTATACGGTTTAGTCTGGAAACATTTTTATTATAACTATTGTTCACATTTTGTGTATTTAACAACACTTAACATCGATTATACGGATTCAAATTTCGACAGTGGTTGTTTCTATCCCTAACTCACATTTTAGAACTATTTTAAAGCACTAATGCTTTCATCTGCAAATGGTAAATTATGCCTTTAACTCTTCTCGCACTAAGAAGTGCCGTGCTATATAATGTTTCTTTCTTTGAATGAGCCATGTTCGATCTAGAGGCTATAATATTAAGTGTATTGAAAAAATGATCGCTTATTGATCACACTACACTACTGAAAACGTAGTAATAGATTTAAAAGAAATGTATAGGCCCACTCTGTTGACATTCGTGTAAGAGGTTCAGAGACCTGGCTGAGTAAAGAGACAACGGGAAGATGTATGTAGACAGAAAGATCAATAGATCAGCAGATACATTGGTAGATAAACATGTAAATAGATGAATGGATCAAACAATAAACTCGAGAGAGAGAGAGAGAAACCTTGGGATGCGAGTGGGTACGCGAGTCTTGGAAATCGCCACTCCCAAACCGGATACCTGAGGGTGAAAGGCGGAAGTGGCTTAAACCCTTTCCTTGGAGCAGTAGTGGCATACGACACACTGTTCCGGATAAGCCCCCAGTCCTTGCCGCTCATCCATTTGCGGACGTTCGTCGTTGTCATGGAAACGTCATCTGGGGACGGCAGCCTCTCGATAGTTGAGAGTGCTTTCGGAAACGAGGGGTGAAAAGGTCGAATGGAAGAGTATAGGGAGGTGACAGCTAAATCGCTTTCTGGACAGGTGTAGAGGGCATGGGTATACCCACTGGGCTTACTAACTCTCTGGGAGGAATGACAAGGTCAAATGAATAAGTGGTTATTCTCCAGCCCTAAGGGGTACGATTACCCTTTTTGTTTTGAACTTGGGGAAGGAGTTGTGGCTATTCAAACTGCTGGCTATGCGTCGATAACTCTGACGCTCGATCGATAATCTCTTGTATTCGCGCTCATCTATACGACCTTTTACCCTGCACTAGGAGTTCATGTTCCGGAGATGATATGAGACCGCTTTGTTCTTGGTTCTATTTTTATTTTCCTATGAAATGATGTTTGCTGTTGTTGTTGTTGTTGTTGTTGTTGTTGTTATTGTTGTTTTGTTTATTTGTTTATTTATATGCCGGTAACTTCTGATTTTTATGAACCTTTATGCTTTTCCTAGAATTAACTTGCTGTTATCTGTGATGTATTTGACATTGCAAGGCATTTCGATGTTCTTTCACGTCCGTTCTTCTACTTCCAGAACAGAATAATGCAAACATTTCTTAGTTAGACATGACATGAGTAAATGCGGTGGACATCGATTGATAACCATAATTTCCCCAGCTATTATACTAACAGAGTAAATAGTGTAAACATAACTTATGGAAATGATATAGTGATTCTTATATCATTGTTATTATCATCTGAATAGTATCATCATTGTCATCATGGGACACTGTGGAATAGTGGACAGGACTCCTGACTTTCAATTAGAGGACCCAAGTTCGAATCCAGTCGAGTGATTACGTCCTTGGACAAGACGCTTTTACCCAACATGTCCCTCTCGACCCGAGTGTGGAGATGGGTACCTATAACAACGCTAAAGTATAATAACAATGGCAGAGCCTTCTTGTAGAGCAGTGGTAACACTGAGGGGGCTACCCTGGATAAGATGACCTTATTATTATTTTCATAGTATTGAAGGAATAACGACAAGAAAAAAAAAAAGAAAAAATAGGAGAAAATTACCTCAACAGCTGTATGCAAGGTTACAGCTCGTTATTCCGAAGGTTCGTTATTCCGAAGGCTCTTTAGTCCGAAGATTCATTATTCCGAAGGTTCGTTTTTCCGAATTTAATTTTCGGATTGACGAATCTCCGGAATAACGAACCTTCGGAATAACGCCACAAATGTTCGGATTAACGTAACGCCACAAATGTTCGGATTAACGAACCCTTTTTCATTTTCGGATTAACGAACGTCTAGGTATAGGGAATTTGTGTGTTTCGGATTAACGACCCTTCGGAATAACGAACCTTCGGAACAGCGAACCTTCGGAATAACGAACAGCACCCGTATGCAATCATCACGCTTGTTTGGCTGGCGAAGAGTTACACGCCCTTTCAAAACAGTTTTTTACATTTCACCAGTGAAATATTCAGGTTCAGATTCGAAACGATGGATAATGCAAACACTTTTATGCAATGTATATATATGAAAACATAGTCCTATATTATAATTATGCATTGAGAGAGAAAGAGAGAGAGAGATAGAGAGAGAGACCAACGTCCGCCTCAAACTCGATTTCTTCCACATAATATGCTTCACAATGAGACCCGCATACGTTTCAGTCAAGATCGATCTCACGCATTGATAAATATAAAATTATACCGTGTATGTATAACGAACACATTTCTTTTTTTTAATTAGAAATAGCAACATCCCCGCGTAAAAGAGGAGGGAAAAACTAGAAAACATTAGCATGATGTGATATTATTAGTGAAGACTATGACGGAGCATGGGCAACTTTATTGAACGAATCGATTTCTAAAGATGACTCTGAGAAGAGATGTCAGCATTCGTTGACTCCTCCTCCTCCTCCCCCCCCCCCCCAGCCCGTTTCCGTTCCTTTCCCGTGTTCCCTCCCTTCTTCTACGTTTCTGTCATTAGGCTAGATATGAGCATTAGTCACGGGGGATTTTCTTCTTGAAACTGAGCCAATTCTGATACCATCTCAGCTGCTAAATCCGCACCTACGCCGATCCGCGCCACAACTTCTGTGTCGTCATACATGGGAGTTTCCCTCCCCGAACTCCCGCACAGAAGTTGCAAAAAAGCTAGATAAATTTGCGGTCGTTGACCCCCTAAAACCGAGGGGGTAGAAGGAGACGAAGATGCAGAAAATTGGGAGAAAGAGAATCTGCTGTGTCGTCACGTTACGCGGAGCGAGTCATTGGCGGACCGATTAAAAACTTTTCCTCGCGAAAATCAACACGGCGCTGCTTCCTCTCTTTAGGTCTTAATCTCTCGCTCTCCTTGCGCGTTTTTTGTTAATGTTTCAACACAAATGATTGGTCATGATTTATTCTTCCATGTATCATGACGCTCGGTTCTCCCAATTGGCTCGTTTCCTTCGCTGATCGCATTCGCCTTCTAGCCTGGTGAAATCAATTACACCAGGTGGTGGAAAGGAAGAAAGGGAAGGTCGTTGCCATGTCCTCTTGAGGCATGCGAATCTGCCCAGCAATTTTCTTCACCGAGGTCACCAACCTTTTCCATCTTATGGAGAACGCCAGTTTAGTGGAGTGTCGGTCCGTCTATCCCCTGTTATTAGTTTTGACTCAAAGGTCAGGTGAGGTCACACCATTTTCACTCCGTCTTGCTTTTCCTACTAGACTGTTTTCAAGGCTGTGAATCATTTTTGTTTTTAATGTTATATTTTGGTTATAGTGATAACGTGGGATTCAGGAAGATGGCGACTGTGCTTGAATTAAATCAAGTTCTATTTGTTGCAACTTTGTTTTGGCTAGATATGATTTAACTTGAACCCATGTGATTATTTGATTGGCAATCTAAATCAACAAGTTTATAGATGTAAACATAACAAAAGTCGTTGCTGCCGCTATTATTGTTGAGGCGTGAATGTAAAACGAAACACAAACGATTGCTCGACGTGTACAAAATCCCTAAAAAAACAACAACAAACAAACATTTGTAGGCACAAGCAGAAAATCCAGACAAACACAAACAAACGGGTTACCCAGAAACTGATGAACAGACTTTTGTAAGTTGTGAAACACACACACACACACACACTTACAGCGTAGTGGTATATACTTCTCAATCCTTTTTCATATCTACTATGTGCCACACCATAAATCAAATTACCACCATTCTGTTGTAAAACCCCAACCATTCCGAACACTGTTTGGAATCGTGGAAGTGGGACAATCAACAATTGTACAGTTTTGGTTGAGACCTAATTTCAGGTTTCTAACATTTTTTGGTGAGATAATGAGAAACCTCTCATGAAATATGAAAAAGCATGTAATTCTATGAGGAATTCAACGTTTATTTGATGAAAATTGGTTTTGAAATGGCTGAGATATCCAAGAAGGAGCGATTCTAATAAAGTGTGGGACCCACACTTTATTACGATCGCTTTGTTTTTACTTTGTTTTTGGATGTTTCAGTCATTCCAAACCCGATTTTCATCAAATAAACTTTGAATTCCTCTTCAAATGGTATGCTCTGTACTAAATCATAAGTGTTTTCTTGGTATCTCGCAAAAAGTTTAAAGCCCAATTCTCATCTCCACCAATACTGTAACATCCCTTTAAATACTCAGCTGAGCTGGTCATCTATGAAAACAGTAAGTCAGCTAACGTGGCGTCCAGTTGAATCTTGCCACATCGGTCACGTGTGACAGCTACTTCATCCCAAAGCCAAAGAATGCGACTTTCTGCAATGGAAGACCAAAACGCGTTTCGTTTTGTTTCTTCCTCGAATTTGCACTGAAGAACTAGTGTCCCCTGTGCTGGGGAAAGTGTGTCGTTATCTTTCACCTCGATGTTTTTGTGAATGAAGTTGGGAGAAACACAAATAAAAAACACCATCCACCACGCATTCATACACAAGGTATTACCAAGAAATGTTACAGTTCATGCTATGCAAAAAGAGAAAGTGAAAGTAGACAAAATGGACCCTACATCAAAATAGACTATGGACAAGACAAAGTAGACTATGGATCCTACATCAAATGAATACGAATGAACTGATAGATGAGCGAAAAAATAACTCCATTTTAAAAAAGTTCTGTATTCAATTCAACTCAAACTTTATTTGTATTTTTCACCATGATTTACAAAGTAATAATTGGAAATGGATATGCATCTGAAATAATACACATAAAGCAAAATTAACAGAATATTCATGATAAATAGCATTGATATAATAATTATTGACATGAAATTGAATCACTCAAAAAAGACCAAGGAAGGCACGTATAAGTTTAATCTATATTCATCCTATGCAGTTCCATCATTAAATCATTTTTCCTCTACATTAACACCAAAATAGTAAACTAAACAAAATCGCCCTATAAATGTGCGAAGATTGGGAATTTATTTTCTTTAATGTCCCCGATAATAATCATGACGGCGGTCCCATTCCTGGTTGGAAGCATTTATGATTCCTAACAATCAAAATGATTACTACATGTGACATTAACTGAGATCGTATCCATCGTTACCATGGTAATGGATGTCGTCATACGGAAAGCCACTTCCAGCCTCACTAAAATAATCTCGAAACATGCGAGTTTCTTTTAGGCCAGGTGAACAAAGTGCTTAAATTAAATTGAATAAATCTGTAACATGATGACATTTGGATCTCCGAGGTAACTTTCCTTCCCGATGATGAATGTCTTGGGCATTTTTGTCTTTGTAATTATCTTAATCTCGCTGATTGTTCATAAATCATCAGGTGCATATTTACGCAAATGTATATCTGTATGTTATGTTTATGATGAATGTGTATGCCTCATTAAATGTGAGAGATATCATGTTTGATCTTTTAGTAAATACACGTGACTTTTACATCACTGTTCTTCTCTCACACTGTATTTTCTCTCGCTTCGCCATTGCTCTGGCAGTCACGTACCATCTGCAAGATCTTTCAAGGCTTTTCGCTGCTTCCAGTCCTGCGTCCCGAAGGGGCAGTGAAGATCTGAGATTAGCAAAATTTTGACGTAACGGATTCGTGCCGAACGTGTAGTTTACACGCGAGAGATCGCGATTTTCTTGGAAAGAAGTCATCTTTCTATAGCCCCTCGATCATGTTTTTTTTTTTTTCACATATACACTCCTTCAACTTTTTAGTTGTGCGCCCTATCTCTGGAAGATTCTTGTAGCCACTTTGACGTTGAGCGAACTCTAACCGACCTCTCTATTAGATTAGACTTTGTTTGAATTCCCAATAACTGTTGATATTACAGTCATGAGCGTGTCACGCAACACATAAGGTTAGCTTGCTTTCGCAGCTTGTAAATGGCTTGGGTGAGTTTGTTGCCGACCCAACGCAGATCTTAGCAATTTCGACTTGCTTTCTTGATTTGGGCGCGATGTTCCTATTTGGGACACGTACAATGTAAGACATAAACTATTTATTGTAATGCTTTACTATATATGTGACTGTGTGCTGATTAAAATGGTTGTTTGCAAGAAATAAAGAGAAACTTCCCTATACGGCCTTAACGCAGGGGTGGGGTTTGTGGTGGTGTTGGTGTGTGTGTGTGTATGTGTGTGTGTGTCTGTGTGTTGGGGGGGGGGGTAGGCTAGTATAGTGGAGTACGTAAAGCTTGTTATGTGGATATGTCAGAGCTGGTGTCTCGTTCGTGAAGATAGCTACCAAATACAATCGCGATAAATATTCAACATTTCAATCCGCAACTTTAGGATATTTTGTAAATAACAATCATGTAGACGGATATGTATTGGCATAGGCAAGCCATGCAAAAACACCTGCATAGTGCCCCGAACTTCACAACACCATGCTTTGGTACTGTCAATTTACAGACACACATACAACCACGTACTTCCATACACACGCACACACACATACAGACATACACACACACATCTACATGTATATTGTATATATATATATATATATATATGTGTGTGTGTGTGTGTGTGTGTGTGTGTGTGTGTGTGTGTATTATCTATTAGTTTGACGGTGCAAAATACATTGTATAACCCGAACAGGCTATTGATGAAATGTTACAGAGTGATAGTGTATGAGTGAAGAATGTCTTTTATTCACGTAGTGTAAACATGACGCTTTTCTTGTCGAAAAAAAAAAAATAGCCACTGTCTTTGATATCCAGAGACCATCTCCAAAAAAAAAAAAAAAAAAAAAAATCTAATTGTTAGAGCCAGACAGAAATTTTAGGGACACATAATAGTCAACTATGTCGACAATCGACAGCCTTGAGCTATTAAATTCACAATCGATGAAGCAAATTCCTTCAAAACGTGTTGCTATTTTGAACCAGGAGCAAAAATGTCTTCGCTTTATGTACGAGATGAACAACAGTGCAAATGAAGCAGATTACATACTTTCGCTACTGTGACTCGATCGTGGCGCCTGATACAATACAATATCCTTTCTTCTCTGCTGGATTCGTGATCACGTGACTACAAACGTTGATCGAAACTTGTACGCTGGATTCCAAGGCGTGTCAACGAGGCCCATCGCGAATTATCAATAATCAAACGAATGCGAAGTGTCAAATGACTGGAAGCATCGCCTACCTTTCATGTCGCCGGCCATATTCTCATATCGCCTCGCTTGACCTTTTCCTGAACCCCTGCTCGGCATCCCGGGGTCTGTTTGGGATCGATCCATATAAAGCGGTAAAGGTCATATCTTCCTTTAATTATTTTACGCCTGAGAGATACCGCACGTCAACGGCCTAATTTACGCGGGCAACGCGTGTGACAGGGGCAAGGCGAGGATAGGAGAAAACAAAAACAAAACGAAAAACAGAAAACGTTAGGCCCAAGGAGATGAGAAAAAGAAGAAGAAAAAAGGGGGTTGATAAATGAGGCCCACCTCTTTCCTTAATATGGCCGGAGTTCTTCGACCGGTACAAGGATTCTTGCTGTAAGTGGGAGAAACGAAGATCCAACCTGTCAGGTATGATTTAAAGCCGTTTGACAAAATGAGATTGACCCATAAAGATGATGACTCGTGCAACACATTTCATTTTCTCTTCCCAGCGAGGAATCTCTTCCCAGCAAAATTCGATTACCACCACACGATATCCTTTCTTAAGTCGTGTCCAAAACTGGCACATGATGTCCAAATTTATTCTTTAAAATGATGTCTTATTTTTCATATGCTATCAAAATACATAACACCTTGCTTAACATACCTTTAAAAGGTATACAAACAGAGAAACTGCACTACAAGTGGCACATGTAGACAACAAAAGAATACGATCTCAGCTGTTTATAACCTCTTTTTCATATTGGTTGATGATTTCTATTTTTATCTTTCAAGGTTACTGCAACATATGTAACTATTTTTTACGACGGACTGAAATAGGAGTATCTCGTGTTACGTGAATATCATGTAATATTCCTATACTGTATACACGCCAGTGTGTATCTGTATAGGCTAGTTGAGTGCGTATGAGTGCGCTAGCTTGCGTACTTTCGCCATTAAAAAAAAAAGAAAGAAAAAAAGTGACAAGCTTATGTCTGGATTCTTGCGAATGTGTACATGGTTACAGTTCGTTATTCCGAAGATACGTTATTCCGAAGGTTCTTTAGTCCGAAGGTTCGTCATTCCGAAGATTCGTTATTCCGAAGGTTCGTTAATCCGAAAATGTGATAAGGTTCGTTATTCCGAAGGTTCATTAATCCGAAAATGAAATAAGGTTCGTTATTCCGAAGGTTCGTTCATCCGAAAATGAAACAAAGCTCGTTATTCCGAAGGTTCGTTACGGACCCTATTTCATTGTCGGATCAACGAACATTCGGAATAACGAACCCTATTTCATTTTTTGGATTAATAAACCTTCGGAATAACGAACCCTATTTCATTTTCGGATAAACGAGCCTTCGGAATAGCGAACCCTATTTCATTTTCGAATTAACGAACCTTCGGAATAACCAACCTTCGGAATAACGCCACAAATGTTCGGATTAATGAACCCTTTTTCATTTTCGGATTAACGAACATCTAGGTATAGGTAATTTGTGTGTTTCGGATTAACGAACCTTAGGAATAACGAACCTTCGGAATAACGAACCTTCGGAATAACGAACAGCACCCGTGTACAGTGGGTGACACTACATTTGCTCCTCATGCGACAATAATTGCTCGTATTCTATTTCAATTCAGGACTTAGGATTAAGGTTAGGGTTGTGATAGGGTTTTAGGTTTAATCTGATGTGACGATTAGGATTAGGGTTAGGGTTATGTTTGTGGGTAGAATTTATGTTTTGCTTGGTCTTTTATAGTTTATTCATGAATAAACAAATAATTTAGAAAAACGTTGATATAAACGCACAGAGACCAGACAAATTGTATGATCGATGAAAAATTAAACACCTATTGCATCCTAAATCCTAAATGACACTTAAAAATATCAAAAATACATTAGAAGTTAGGTTGAATTTACACTAAAACATGATAATTTAAAACGACATGTTCTTTGACGACCATCCTGGAGAATTCTAAAGGAAAAGAATTAAGTGTTTAAGGTATGTTGTATCAATATGACGCTTAAAAATGATGGTGTAGGCTAATTCCCCTACTTGAATTACTATTCCTAACGCTGCCGGTTTCCCTCTCTCGCAAATACATACATACTATAACATAATATACACACCTACATAGGCATACACAGAATTCTATCGCAGGAGTACTATCCTCTTCTCGTACCCCATTATATCAATATTTGTCATCAATCTCGTGTTTGGTGTGTCTATAGAATCAGTTCTCTTGTCAGTCGAATTACGACATGTTTTTGTCAAATTCACATCGAAGCCAATATCTGACCCCGATCCGTGGGGACACATTTCTGAGCTGTGACATAAAAATTATTATAACAATCTTGGCGAAAGCTGCATCCACGAAGGTATAGGAACTAACATATTTGCACGTAGGCTGAATGTCAAAACCATGACTGTTTCGGTATTTCCCGGCCTGGGCATATTTTGATCGGATTTATAAGAGGTTTTTGTAACCCGCTCTCTTTTCCGTCCACATTTTATTTTCGTTCTTTTTCTAGCTTTCTTAAGCTTCATCTTCTTCTCCTTCAGCCTCATTGCAGTTGTTATTTCTCTCTCTCTCTCTCTCTCTTCCTTTCTTTGTATGTGATTAACTGTTAATCAGTTATCTGTTATTTATTCACAGTTTGTTTGTTTTTTTCCTTTGGCTATGTGCTCGTATGTGCCCCAAATCTCAACCAAAATTATGACTAGTCTACGCATATAAATTATCATCAGTATTATCTGATGGAGTCAAAACAAGATTGATGTTCGATTTGGGAGTAGATGACCTGTTTCTACATTTCTACACTTGAAATTATAACACCAAAATGTTTACTTCTGATCCCCGCCCAATGCCAAATTCTATGCAGACGTTGCAAACATTGTATGTTGCAATGACTGTATGATGTATTGTAAGATGCAATAAGTGGCTGCTATGTAGCTGAGCTACAAATCAGCCTTGGACATTTTTTTATAGTATTATTGAGTATTTTTTTTTACAATCAAGTTGTTGCTGCGGTGACTGCAATCATAAAAACTTATACAATAGATGCAAACGTCTCTTCGCAATTTTACCTGTTTTGCAATTGTTAATAAACTGAGGTAGACAAAACAATATTCAGTCAGACCATGTAATGACAACGATTAACTTTGGTTATATATATATATATATATATATATATATATATATACATGAATACAGAATTCTCATAATTATTTTTACTTTATCAAATTACTGAGAAAGTGCCTCCTTTATAACCCTTGTGAAGCAATCTATATTTCTTCAGTGTAAATGTATTCAGTTGTTTGTGTATATGCATACATAATAGGCATATATATATATATATATATATATACACACACACACAGACACACATACAAATAACTCTTCTGCAGTAGGCCTACGCGAGAAACAACGATTACAAATTCGAACAATATTTCTTTTCATGCACATCAATATACATGCACACTTATACATGAGTGTTTTGATGTAAGATGTAATCTTTTAAGTTTTGTTCTTACAAGCTTTTAAAAAGTCCGCATTTCTTAGTAGACCTACATGGTTAAATTCATGTGATTACTCTAATTTGCATTTTGTTTTGATAAGTGCCATGATTTTCTTTTTCTTCCATAATGGAAATAAATAAACTATTGAATTGAATATTGGATTACTTCATTCTACTTTTAATCCTTTTTTGAAATCCATTCGATATTTGGACGAAATTGCATTATCCTGTTTTAACTTACATCATTTTCCTCCTGTCTGTCAAAATGTGAAAGTTCTGTCCATGATTTAATTGTAGTTGTAACTTTTTGGGCTAATGAAAATAAAACGTGATTTGTTTCTGACGTACGAATCTCAAGTGTTAGGTTATACAACTGCAGCCTGCATGGGATATTATACAGAGGTGTTCGTTAATTAATGATATAACTTTATGTCCTTTTTAATCTACTATGAAGTCACTATTCATTAATTTGCAACTATTCCATCAAGCATTATTTTGTATAATGCGGCAAAAGGACACGATTAAGACTCAGCTAGCGTATATGCTTCCAACCTTAAAATGCAGAAGAAACTAAAAGCAGTGAAGGACATCAAATGTTAGAACAACACACTTACCTCTCTGAAAGGTTTGTGACCATATTGACATCAAAGAGTTCCATGACCTGTATTAAGTGAATATCAATTGTCGACAATCAACAAAATCGGTAATCTGAATATTCCATGTACTGCATGGTAATAACACCACCTTGTCCTCCTTATTTTTTTTAAATCAAAGTGAAAAGAGATTAACGAGTCGATAAGAAAATTACGATGACTGTTTTGACAAGGTCTTCGTATCTTGTTTGAACTTCGAACAAGTGTTCCATTCAGTTAAAAAAAAAGATAGTACAAAAGATAAGTTATCTGTTTATCACATTTTTATTTGATGAATCTTCCCATATTGATCATCAATTGAGAAATAATTGAGATATCAAGATTGAAATATGTAAAAGATAAAAATAGTTAATATATTAATTATGATTTAACCCATCCCCTCCCCCCCCCCCGCAAAAAAAAAAATAAAGTCGAAAAGTGCATCCTATAAAATGTAGAATCCCTTTGAATTAAGCCGTTCTGCATAAAGTTCTAAGTATTAAATCTCTTTACATATTGCACATGACCCATCGGACTTTTGTAGAGAGGGGAAAGGGGGTTTTCTGTATCGCTCTGTTCAAGGTATAATCAACCTTTCTGTAGTACTGATTAGCTTTTCGGAAAAAAAAACAAAGAAGAGCCTTGCCATTGCCTTGGTATGCCCACCTTCGAATTTTACGAGTAAGTCTGTTCTTTGCTCCCCGGATGCATTTTCCCAAGCAAAGCAATCACAAAGTCAAACACAAATCAAAGCTATGGTGGGCAGGAGTCCAAACGGTAAGATGCTCTCACAATGACCCTTACTTAAGTTTGTTTAAACAGGAAAAAAAAAAAAGGCCCATCGGGGAAGTTATTGTTTGCATACAGCGATACTTATATACAGAAAAATATATGTACGTAGATATTGTACTGTATATATATGCATATTATGTGCGAGTGTGTGTGTGTGTGTGTGTGTGTGTGTGTGCGTAATATTATACACACGCAAACACACACACACACACACACACACACACACACACACACACACACACTGGCCGCAAAAGTGGCGATTGAAGTGTGGTACAAAGCAACGTCACTGGATGTACCAGCCTGTATCCATTCGTTCACTATAATCAGATATCTTTACACCACAACATTGAACTTCTCTTATTCTATTTGCAAAAGACATATCATTTTGAAGGAGAAGGACTGTCATGATTATCGTCAAAAGACGATTTATTTATTTATTTATTTATTTTTTTTTTTTTTTTTGGGGGGGGGGGGGGGTAAAACAACCAAAAGATCTGTTATCCATGTTTGAAACTAAAAATATATGTTTTTTCCCCTTAGCTTATTTTCACGGACGATGGGTCAGCCATAAAATCACTGAATATGGGAAATTGATACCTCAGAAGGCAAGATTGTTTCAGTTGAGCTGGCAATTATATGAAGAAGGGCACGTAAATCCTTTGAATCTTCGATTTCAAAGATTCTGTAAACATGAAAACCAGAGTACAGATAAATATTACAGAGAAAAAGAAAAAGATGGGAGGAGGAGGTAAGTTAAAGGACAAGTTCACCTTCATAAACATACGGATTGAGAGAATGCAGTAATATTAGTAGAACACATCAGTGAAAGTTTGAGGAAAATTGGACAATCGATGCAAAAGTTATGAATTTTTAAAGTTTTTGTGTTGGAACTGCTGGATGAGGAGGCTACTAAGGCTCGTGATGTCATATGAGTACAACAGTATAAAGAAAATGTAAAGAAAATTCAACATATTTTCACTTTTTCGCATAATAAAAGAGCACTTGACGTGCCTCTTTCTAAAGGCAATGGGAATAATATTACCCATAACATATGTCAGTAACGAGTCAAGGGAATGTGTACTTTTTTCAAAAGATGAAATTTTGTGAAATTCTCTTTATATTTTCCTTATATTGTTGTACGCATATGACATCATACACTGCAGTAGTCTTCTCATCCAGCGGTGACTGCACAAAAACTTCAAAAAATCATAACTTTTGAACGGATTGTCCGATTTTCCTCATACTTTCAATGATGTGTTCTACTAATATTGCTACATTCTCTCAATCCTTATGTTAATGAAGGTGAACTTGTCCTTTAAATCACCATCACCCTAAACAAACCTATTCTGTTGCAACTGATTGACAAATTGCCCTGCATCGACGCAAATAAGCACTGAATTGATCAGTGTTTTAGTAGTAGCCATGATAAAAGATCATGGGCGTACATACTCGAGCAGGATTCGAACCATCGACCTCCTGATCATCGGACAGGCGTCATCTCCACTAGACACTGATCAATTCAATGCTTATTTACATCGATGCAAGGCAATTTGTCAATCAGTTGCAATGAAAACATCTCGACGGAAGAATTTCATGAATTTGAATAAACCTATTCTGTATTTTGTCTTTAAAGTCGAAAGGCAAGCAAATAAGTGTATCGATAGGAGAAGTTTACAGTTTTTTTTTTCGCAGTCTGCCTATGTTACATTGATGGAATATTATGAAGTCATTTGCCGACTTTGATGTTTGCATTGATCGTCAGATGATGGGAACCCGATTGTAATGTTTGGTTTCTAGTACAGAGGCTTTTGTTGTTGTTTCAATGTTGATGTTATGGTTCGGTGTAAAAGCGTTTAAAGGCATAATTTACCATTTGCAGATGAAACAAAAACCAAGCACTAGTGCTTTGAAATAGTTCCAAAATATGAGTTAGGGATAGAAACAACCACTGTAAAAATATGAATCGGTAAAATCGATTAAGTATTGTTTTGAAAGATATGCAAAATGTGAAAAATAGTTAAAATAAAAATATTTCCAGACTAAACCATCTGCAGTTACGGTTTATTGAGAAAAATACAGATATCTCCTTATATTTTAGGCTTTATCGCGAAAATTTTATATCTTAGGATGTTTTGTGATACAACAGACCTAGGCATATGCATTAAATGTCATATCTTAAAACTTTTTAAAATCACTGTTCCCAAAGGTACACAAGACCTTTAAGGTAAAACTTAAAGTGAACATAATAATGCATATGTCACTACCTATAACTTTACACTTTCATTCGCGTAGCCCTTCTGTTAACACAATAAAGTATTTCAACCAGGTATTAAATACATTATAAATTTTACACTAAGGACTCCACAACCGTTTTTTTTTTTGTTTTTTTTTTTTTACCTACAGCTCTGCACTGAAAACAGCCATTTTCAGTATTCTTATAGTTTTCCCTTTGACATTTTAAACTTTATTATCTCTTTATTCCTCTGACATTTTCAGGTCTGATATTTCCACCTCGCACATTTGTACTTGTTTCTATGTCTTATCATAGTTATGCATATTATAGGCCCTACATTTCTTGGCAAATCTAAGACAGTCGTTTCATATCACACTGAAGTTATATTTATCGTAATTTTAAGCGTCTATGAAACACAAAACACACACACAAACAAACAAACAAACAAACAAACCATAAAACGGGTATTTAAATGTGTTTCTGGGGGGGGGGGGGAGGAGGTGAGGTGAGTTTCAGAGACACTCGGTCTATGCTGTTACAAATTTTGATGCATATACCCGGATTTCGATCAACTGTGTATCTGCAATATACTTTCCTTCCTATCCCGCAATCCTAACCACCCCCTCCCAGCTCTGCTCATTTACGTCAGAGATATTTCAGGTTAGGGTAACACGGTGTCATTTTTTTTTTTTATATATATAAGGTGCAATGGATGTAATTTTAAACCGCTCTTCCATCCATCACGGGGCGAAAGTGAGTACTTTGTCAAAAGTTGGTGCTTGCCATTGAATCCTCGCATTTATCTCATATGAAAGGATAAAACAACATAAACAAAGTGACGGTGATGAAATATGGCGCTCACGCACAATCATGACGCAAGCTTGCAGTTTGCTTCGAGCGTGTAAAAGCCGCGCTGATGCACTCGGAAAAAAGACTCCCTCTTGTCAAATAAGTGAGTCGACTTTCGGATGAGAAGTGGCGGGTTCCCTGGCAGGTGCTGGGACAAATAAACCAAATTGATCCTGATCGAGCGGGCTGCCCCAGCTGCGCAATTACTGGGTCGTAGATGCCAATTTGCGGCGTCAACCTCAGGTTGTAAGTGACACGAGTTGGGATTGAGGGGTTCGCGCAAAGGTTAACTTCGTGAGTCAAAATAAGGATGCTCTCTTTTAAAGTCCCCCCCCCCCATCTATCTCTGTCTCTATCTCTCTCCCTCTTTCTTTCTCTCTCTTATTTATATTCTTTACACTGGTGATCTTGCGGTAGAAATCGCAACAGTCATGGCCGTTTAACCTCCTTGTTTAACCCCACTTTCTAGGAAACAGGGAGAAACCGCTGTGATTTTTATAAAATGCCATTTCGCATTTGTCATAGGATGTCCCGGTATGTCCCGGTATGTCACGTGACAATGTGAACAATATCACTAACTTAGAGTGCGAGTAAACACACTCTAGCATACACACACACACAAGCACACTCACACACACACACACACACACACACACACACACACACAGTGTCATCTGAATAATTATTTTTATTTGCATTGTACTGACGCCACATGCGAGCGCATTATTCATCTTTTTTTTTTTGTTCAAAATTTTTTTATGGATTTTCCTCGTTTGTAAAAAGGAGATGCAGTTATTGATGTTTTTCGCAAATTTCTTCGAACACAATACCAGTGAACTTGTGAAATACTTAAGTGTAAAGCCAATTTGAATAATAGAATGAAAAAGGAATGACAGGGATCTCTTTAATTGATATCATGTCGCGATCCTTTCCAAAGTTATGAAGAAAATTAAAAGCAATCGAAGACTTAAAAAGATTTTGTTCATATTCATGGAGATTTCGACTCAAATAAGAGAATGAAGATGGTAAGAAAGTGTTCGGAATGATGATAAATCGTTGGTACTGCAAGAAAAAAAAAGTGACGTTTAAAGTGCTGATGGTGGTAACAGTCTCAAAAGGCCATAGATAGCAAAGAACATTTAGAATTGAGAAGAAAGGATGTGTCGAAGGATAAAAGAAATGTTCATATCTTTGCCAGCATACAGATCACTGTTTTCGATTTATTAATGGATCAATTCATTTGAAATTTGCAGCTCTACTTTACATGTAGTTTTCTCGAAAGAAAAAAAGACAATATTTATCACAGTATAATATGACATATCAACCACAAGATGCAATAAAATAAAGGTATTATCATGTGATGTAGAAATTTTATCATTTTTATTAATATCAGTGCATTTGATATCCTTACTTTAAAGGGTGTGTACAGTTCTGGTCGAGGTGACGATTTAGCTTTTAACGTTTTGCCAGATATTCAGAAACCACTCTATGAGATGTCAAAGAGCATGCAATTCTATTAGAGGGGTATCAAAAGTTTATTTGATAAAAATCGGTTTTGAAGTACTGTGGCCGAGATATCGAAAAACAAGGTAAAAACAAAGAGATCCTAATAAAGTTGTGGCCTGTAGTCTTTTATTATTATCACTTTTTTTTGATATCTCAGCCATCTGAAAACCAATTTTCATCAAATAAACGTTGAATCCTTCTTAAAATTACATGCTCTTTCATATTTCATGAGAGGTTTCTCATTATCTCACTTAGGAATGTAAAAAACATGAATCCCCACCTCAACCAGTACTGTACAATATCTAACCCTTTAGCAACGTACTACAATGTATCGTTCAATAGTATTCTTGACTGTATGCATTTATAAATTCTACTTTATATATTTTGTGTGTACATACAATGTACATATAGAAACATGTATACATAACGTATGTACATGTATGAGTGTGTGGATAATTTCATTCATTTATTGGTGTGTGTGTGTCTGTGTGTGTGTGTGTGTGGGTGGGTGTCGATGTTTTCATGACAGCATACAATCGTCTATAAAAAAAAAAAGATGACGTATCCATTTTTTTTTTTTTTTTTGCCATCACGAAGTCGATGACTAAAAACATACCTCTCATAAAAATTCGAATATATTCATAGAATACTGCGAATGTACATGACCCCGCGCAACTTGGACCACATTCATACCATGTAATAATTGGGAAAGAGAAATGCAGAAGAGAAAGAAATGTAGGGAAATAGGCCAGGCGAAGCCACGCAGGTCGTGGAATCTGGTGCACACTGGGTTCACATTTTCATTTCTGGGTCACGCCGCGTAGATGGAAATTATGTTCTGACGACAGAGCTACTCTGATGTCGTGTCGTAGATGGCATAGCCTTTATAACTCGCTGTATGGGGAGTAGAGGCCTACCTGGGCGGGTGTATGCGTGTGTGTGTGTGTGCGTAAGTAGTGTGTATGCATAAAAGCATGTATGCACGTGTATGTGTTTGACACACAAACACACAAACAATGAAGTCTAAACGCAGCTTCTCCGCTATACTTTTTTTTAAACTCTTTTAACTCTTATTAACTTTTTCTTAGCGTTGGTGTGAATGTCTGCTGAATTTTCAGTCGCTTTAATAAAACAAAAATACAAAACAAACAAAGAAGAATGTGAAGTGGATAGCATTTCTCTCCAAACTAGTAGAACTTTTTTTGTTTTACAAATTTGTTTCTTGTTTTTTTTTTTTTACGTCGGCAGAGATCGATCTAGTTTCTGTGTAAATGAAAAAGGATAACGTATATCTGGTGAATACATGCAAAATATCTTGTGTATGATACGTACAAAAGAATGTATTTTAGTATTTGTTATGTGACAACTTTTTTTAGCATGTCACATTTTCGTAAATTGCCTATTTTCTTTGAAAGAGGTTAAAAGCGCAATTCAAGTCAAATCCATATCATTTTCAAATGATAACGTAACAATGATAATGGACAGAGTTTAATAGAGATTAAGATGACAATAAATATACTTTAATAGAGGTTAAGATCACACCCAAGATTTAAATTAAAAAGTACGAATATTTAAAGTTTCACAAGTTTTCAGGAAACAATAATGTATATGATGAGAATCGATGCGCATATTTTACCTGACGCAATGACATCTTGGCAGCTAACGTCTCCCCTACATCTGTATGAGTAAGAAAATAAGTGACTAATTTGCTTTACTACGTTCTTGTTATGTTCCAATTACCAGGCTATTGTGATTTTATGGGGAATAACTTTCACTTTTACCTGCGACATTTTTATATCTGACATTTTTGCCTTTCACATTTCCCCTGTCAATTTTTTTTTTCCTTAGCATTTCCTGGACGTTTTTACCCTTAGCATTCCCCCTTGACATTTCTACCCCTGATATTGATTTTTTTTTTTTACTAACACTTTTTTTAAACCCCTGACATATTTCCACGGACATTTTTACCCATAACATATTTCCATCGACATTTTTACCCCTGACACTGTGACAACTAACATTTTCCCCCTGGTATTTTGACCCCTGGAATTCTTACCCTGACATTTTCCCGTGACATTTTAACACCTGACATTTTCCCCTGACATTTTAACACCTGACATATTCATGATCATTTTACCCTGATATTTGTATGCCTTTTGTTTTTAACCTTTACATTTTCTCCGAACATTTTCACGCCTAACATTTTAATCTCTTATATTTTTACTCCTGACATTTTTACCGCTGATACTTTTACCCTGAACCGTTTTCAGTGTTTTTGTGTGGGTTTCATGAACATTATCACGCACATCAAGGGCAGAAAAGGGAGGTAAAACAAAGTGGGAAACAATAAGTCGATATAAGTTGTTTATATTTGCTATATGCTAATTCCATCCATCAAATATTATATACAGAAGGAATTATAATTTTGCCAGATAACAGCAAAATCCCTAAGAATGATTTTCCACGACTTTTGGTAAGTTTATGAATATATATATATATATATATATATATATATATATATATTATGTCTACATAGATGTGAAATCACATGTTCACAAACGCTTTGTGTTTATTCGATGTCCTGAAGATGACCTTACTTTCGTGGTTGTTTTGTAAGTATGCACCAATCCATCAGCATCACAAATCTCTGACGGGCTCGTTCGTCCAACAAACAGACACCCACATAATTATGTGGGATCCATTTATTTTTTTTTTTCCACAGAATCTTCTCGAACACTCGGGGAGTCTCGTTTTTCTACAATACTTAACTTTTCTCTAAGTACTAACCAAAGATATATAAGTATAAGCCTAAATGAATTACGCGGAAATATCATTAATCAAAACGTCAGCATGGCCCGACGTCCATATCTGGCTGATGTAAAACTGAACGTAAAGATAGATTAGGGAAGGCGAATTGAATCGACCTAAGAGGCCTCCAGTCTCCTATGCCAGCTACTCCCTTTGTGTATTCCAACTTCAACACGAAGACTTAATGAGAAATGACCAGATGACGAATACGATGGTCAAGTCGACTGGCTACTCGTCATCCCAGCCGAAAGGTCAGTTATCTGTCGCCGTGGATATCATCCGTATTGACGAGGCGACGTCGCGGCGTTGCCGGTCAAGCACGGACATCCCCCGCATGGTCAGCGAAAAAGGATAATTGGTGCGTTGTCGACCGTCAAGTTTCAGGATTTTCGTCGTCTGCAAATCCAAAAGCAAATATTCAATAAGAACTTATCTTCGTTTTAGAGAATTATTACAACTTCTCTTTAGACGATATCTCAAAAACATGTATTGCCTTGGCTGAGATGATGAACGACAGCCCTGGTAGTTTTTGCCAATGATATGTGAGAGATATATCTTCGCAGAGGTCATATCAATGTCAAATAAAAGGAAGCTATGGATACTTTGAAGAGGAAGAGATGATATTAAATCATTTTAATAATCAGTTTTGTAAAACCTTTTTTTTTAACATGACTGAAATTCTGAAATATCAGATGTCAAGTGTAGTAAAAGGTCTCAATTTGTTTTGACATGCCATTAGATATTTTATTTCCATTTTCTTTTTCTTTCTTTTTTTCAGTGAACAGCCTTTAATAACTAGAGCGGCCGGAGATGACCAGTGCTACTCCTTGGAATATGAAGACCAGTAAAAAGAAGTGTTCGATTCTATCCTTGATTAGCAGCCAGTCTTGATTGCAGTTGACGAATCGGATTTTTGGATTGTAAGATAAGATAGACGATCATGGAATACAAGTCTAGAGGCACCATTCTGTACCTGGTCGTCACCGGCTTCATGGACTTCACGGAGTAAAACTTGGCAATAGGTCTGTCGTGATAGCACTAAAGCACGAACAACACCACATACAAAAACCCAGGTATGTCGATGAGTTTCCTAACCCTCCAAATATTTCGGAAAAAGAAAGCAGTGGAAAGGAAACAGTCTTTCGAAAAACGCACGAATATTATGTAAAAAACTTTATGGAGAAGCGCATCCAATATATGTAGAATAGTATAAATAACAAGAATGGCAAAATAGGTAGTATATTTTGACCAAATATAAGATAAACGAGTGCGTACGTTCCTTAAAACGTAAGAGTCGATCATTGCAAATGAAAATGGGCACTTAGCTTGAAAGGAAAATAGTCTTATTCCATTTTGTTGCCAATGTAAAGATAACATCGGTATTTTCATTTCTGTCGAACAGTATTATCTAAAAGCAACATGTGTGCTCTGTGGACGTAGGATGACCTTTACATAATCATGTCATTATGAGAACGAAGACTTCTTTAGGAAAAAGGTTCATTTCTTTTCTTTCTTTTTTAGCAATGTGTTTAGGTGCCCATATGAACAAGTGAGTCATCGTCTTGTATTCATTTGTGCCGCCATGATGATTTACACCTGTTCTGTTTCATCTGATAATGAAATGATCAACGGGCGCCAAGCTGTCTCCCTCGCCCTCCAAGTCAATGTGTATTCTCTGGGTTGACACCGAGTCGCGCAAAGTTCGTCTCTGCTCCGTCTTCAAAATTGACCGTAAGGAATGATATTCCGTTGATACATTAATAAAGGAAAAGGGAGGGTGTGATTATGCACTGTCTAACCAAAAACTTGCCCCCTCAAAAAACAGAGGAGACATTGAATATTGAGCTTGATTATAACATCCATCAAGAAGAAGGTACAGGGGCTTCCATCATGATGTTACACAGCCTCACACCGTCAAAGCTAATGTTTTTATGGAAACGCTTTTCACCGAGTGCAATAACCGAAGCTGACTTCATCAAATGCTTCATCGGTCATTGACTACATGCCGTTAAAAATACAGCGAGGGGAAAAAAAAAGAAAGAAGAGGGAGGGGAAAAAAGATACAAACACAAACCGTTCGGCAATGCTCTTCTGTTGTGCTGTGACGGAGCCTCGATCGGCGAGACGTGCTGTGGCTTCTGCCAGCGCCAGAGTAAGGAAAGTAATCTTTCCTCATACTTGGCGAAATTGATTTTCCGGTAAATGGCACGTGTTGGAAGGGCAGCGAAGGAATAAACATCTGTCGCGTACATGTTCAATTTCATCTTCCAGTAATTCAATAGAGATATGATGCCAATTCTCCCATGTAATTTTTTCTTCACCCTCGTGGGGGATTTTTTTCTTTTTCTCATCTTCTATCTCTCCTCCCGGTCGCCACGGAGTATATACATAAGGCTCTTTGTCTCCTTTCTTGCTCTTTAACCGGAAGTCATGTGACCGGGTTTGGCAATACACATCGGCCTTTTAACTTGCAGCGGGTGAAGCAGCTCTTCAGATTCCACTTCACGATGCCGACCGAACACGTTGTGAAGGTCACCTTTAGGTCCGTTGAATGCTCCGATGTTTCTTCATGGTCTTAAAGTTATCAACAGCTCTCAGCACATGAACTATTAGACCTACTGTTTTCAACGTAGATCTACATGCAACACTCTGCATTTCTTATATGACATACCGTGTTCGTAGGCCCTATATATGTATATATATATATATATATATATATATATATATATATATATATAATATTCTATATACACACATCCAGTACACGCACGAGGACCACACACATGTATATGTATAATGTATAATACAAAGATACCCCTACGCTCAAAATACATCAACTTTACAACATTTCTATCACGAATTTAACCACACACCTACACGAACAGAATAATACATTTTCAGCAGTATGTTACAATAGTAAAAGAAACCTTTTCCTATGAGCTTCTTAATTTCCTGTCTCTTTAATGCTGTAGTTGTTATGGGTGTAAACATGGTGATAATTATTATACTGTGCTGTCATCTGTGCTAGGGATCGTCTTCAGTACAAAAAACTGTAATTCAAATGGGAGGTATTGGTAGTTATATCCAATTTTACACTTGGGGTAACAGACGTAAACTATCTTGTATATTAAGTGATGAAAACACCAAGCAGGATTCGAACTGAAAGATACCTCTCCTTTATTGAGTACAAATGGCTATGCTAAATCTTCGTACTTTGAACTAGTATCTACACTTCCCCCTCCTCTTATTCATGCATTGTCATCTTTCATATATCAAAGAGGTAAATATCATGCGCACATCATGGTGAACTAATCACCCGTTAGATCAAAATAAGATTCGAAACAGGATATAAAAAAACCCATAATTTGTTATTCTGCCAGCTGAGTGATGGTTAATCCAATGATATATCCCATGATTCAGTTGGGAGATAAGCCTTGTTATCGTGCCGAACATGGTGTGAGTCATACCAGGCGAAAGGCACGGAGACGCCAACGAAGGCATATTAAAGTTGCCACTCATTAAGACGCCATTTCAACGCGATGATGGACAAGAAAATAATTGCGTATTATTAATTGCAGCTTTTATTGTTGTTATGCTGCGTCTCACTATCTAAATGAAAATGCAAACCGCTGATGATGACATTTGAGAAATACAACAAATGAAATATATTATCTGTTCCTATTCTTATCTATTCCTTTGTTTTCTTTATTTTCACCCTACAGGTTTGGCCTACATTCCGTTGTACAAAATCGCTTTCCGAAGGCACCCTGCAGTTTTGCAATGATTTATACATCATCAAAATGCATGGAACATAAGAAACATAAATGACACAAATCAATTAAGATATTCGTAGGAAATATTGTAGATATATGTATGCATTATTACATATACAGATATCATATATATATATATATATATATATATATATATATATATATATCCATATATATAATAGACTATACTATAATATGATTTAATATGATATAGTAGTGGCCGTCATTGTAAATTAGATATAATATGTTTGTGCGTATATGTCTATTTTTTCTGTTATGTTTTGATGATACTAATACAACATTACTGAATGTTTTGATATCAGATCTATTGGTGTCTGACTCGACAATGTTAGAGCATGAACCGTTATTCTTATTAGGAAAAATCCCCTTCTTCTTGCAGACGGACTTCCTCGCTTCCAAATGTATATGTTCATATGTTTTGTACTACATTGAATTTTGTAACTATTGTGTTTGAAAGAATTTATGTGATATTGGAAATCAAATTTGAAATGAATTGATGTCTATATCAGATTGAATTGACGATGATGCTCTTATCGATAAAAGGTTGTTGCTGTTGCTTCTGAAAAGCAACTCTATGAAATACGAGACAATTCACTTCAATTCAGTTCTGTTTATTTCTGCATTCCGTTTTTAATACGATAACAAATTTTGACAATATGTCATAAATCATTATGAATTGTTCCAATTCATTATGAATTGTTCCAATTCATCAATACACATTGTTTGGGTACAATTGTATAAAGAAAACATGCGGAGAAAAATATAAAACGGATGCCAAATTGAAGGTAAACTGTACAATAAGGAACACTTTGAATTTGATTTATAAATATATATTACTAGTAATATTTATATACAATATTATATGAAATTGGAAATGCAGGGGACCATTATCATAAGTTATTCTATTGATCAGTTAATCAGCTGACCATCGTCAGAAATCCGGGCTATGGTATTTCTGAGAGTATCTTTAGAGTAAGGGCGCAAAATCTCTGGGTCTTTTTTTGTTTTGTTTTGTTTTGTTTTTGTTTTTTTGCTGAAACAGCGTTTTCTTGTTTGCCTGTTTTTTGTTTGTTTTTTATCTCTCAGCAGCAATACTCGGCTAAGATCTTCATAAGATAGGAACAGAGGAAACATTATCTGAATATCTTGAATGCGGAAAATCCTCTTGGTTGGCCCTTTAACACCTGTTATGAGAAAAGTCCCTATCCCCGATGTGAAGCTACATGAGTCATACCCTTATATCATCAATTTGGAGAGTCATGAGAATACAATTGTTCCAACGTGAGCGATTTCAAGATAACGGACCAAAAAGGAAAAAATTCAGTGGAATGCTTTGTCGCCTCCATTTCCGACAAAAATGATTACGTCAATATAGGTTAATTATGACATTTTTTTCTTCAAAAAGCTACGCTGAATTCCAGTTGGATGGGATATTTAAGTAATCCAAGTCCTTTCATATGTTGCATTTTCCAGTGGGCATTTCAGACAGGAAAATGAGATGAGACAAAAATCTGCATAATAGATTATTATTTTGGATTATGGTGGGCGTTATCTTCGGCGATTCTGACTTGCACGTCCTTTGAAGACTACAGTTTGTGTGTGTGTATGCATGTGTGTGGGTGGGTGTATATATATATATATATATATATATATATATATATATATATATATATGTGTGTGTGTGTGTGTGTGTGTGTGTGTATGTGCTTCGGACATCCACAACGTTGTGTAACATATCTGAACTTTCCCGTAAGAACAAGTCCACGGACTTGTCAAAGCTAAGTTTTCATTCCGCATATTCAATCAGACGTCAAATCAACATGCATACAATATCAAGTATAGCTTTTAGAACACTGGAACCATGTTGTTTCAGCAATACCCCAACTCCTATCCCCCCCCCCCCCTCCCAATTCAATATCAATAGATCCAAAATTTAATCTTACAGCATGAGGACACCTTATCTTATTATTTATCTAGGAGTCAGTGAATAGCCACATTCAGTCGTCGGCATCGAAGACTCGGGGACTTGTTTGTTTAAATTTGACACTAATGACAGAATAGGACTTCTAACGTGTCTCATTGTATGCAAATGATTTTCCCTTTCAAAACAATATATATATATATATATATATATATATATATATATATATATATATACATATATATATATATATATATATGAAATATATATAGAAAACAATTATCAGAATGATTTCATCTCAAGACAAAAAAAAAATGTCTAACTCTACTTCGCTTAAATGTGTCTGCTGCCAGAGAAATCAACTCTCGCTCGTAATGAAAAAGTCCTGAAAAAGAGAATATCGCCTTTTCTACTGTTTATTTTGTCATGCTGTGGCTGAAATTCCAATTCACCAGTTTATCATCCTACTGAGAATTAAGTTCTAAACACAAAACAAAATAAAACAAAGATGTATTACAATCGGGTAACTATTCCAATGAAGAATATAGGGGCGTAGAAGGCTGGTGTTGTCCGTTTATGCCTTTGTCGAGATTTATTGTTGTCCTAAGCAGTCACGGCATTTAGGTTTATTGCTTCCCATTAGGTAGCTCTGCTCTCGTGTTTGAGAGTGCCCGCATATAAATTTGCATTGTCCGAAGAGAAGAAGAAGAAAAAAGCTTGAGCTGGATTGATGGCGAGAGAGTGTCCAAGCGGCGCCATGCTGTCTGCACGATCCCTTGGAGGGACCACAGCTATCCTCCCAACATGCTGTTGAAAAAGAAAAAGCGTTAGGAGATGAGTAAGCGCAGAAGAACAACGGGAAAATGCAAAATGAACGATGGAGAATATCATTACATTTCTGCGATCGATTTGTTATGGCTTCTATATGGCAACAACGTCTATTAAGACTGTTAGGTTTATCCTTTGTTAGATCTTGCGTTGACGTCTAGAAGGAAACGATATTTCGAAGATCGACAGGTATTAGATACAACACAATTAAGAAGTTAATAACAGTCAACATTTGTTTATAGGCCTTAAGATTTGTTTGATAGTGCTTGTGATTTACTTTATCATCTTTTTTTTCCCACTCAGTAAAGTTTATGTTCTTAGTCGAATTGTAATAATTTTTCAACTGTTTGTGGTGATGCCACTCTCAAAATAGACAATATTTCTTGATAGCTTTCCTTGACGAATCTAATAACAACCTTGAAGGAGAAAAAAAAATCACTTGATCTGAAATCCCCGCGAGAGGGGTGAAGGAGAGGAGAAGAATTAGTCACCGTCAGAATCACGTCATATTTTCATATCCGCAGACGTTTGCTAATCCGGCATTCCAGAAATTGCAAATGCAGCGTTATCCGTGCACGGCATGGCACGTGAAAAGTCTACGTCGATACGTCTTAGGACGAATGCAATTGCGTTTGTAGGCAAGCGTCTTACTCGTGGTCGTTGTGTACGCCTAGTACGATAGGTCAATGAACGCTAGGACGTTCGGAAAGACGCAGTCGCGCTATGTGTCACACATAATGTTGCTGGATATACGTACTCAGGTTGACGTTTCTCCTTGCGTTTTGTCTCCTCGTTTTAGAATATGTGTTTACGTCTGCATATGTCCCTCTTTTTCTTGCCTGCTTCAAAATCGATATGTCTGACCAAAATTCTCCTAGCCGCCAATTACCATGCGATTTCTCTTTCTGGCAGACTATCAGTGCAACCGCAAATTCGCAGAGAGGCGTTCGCGCGGTATTTCTTACCTCTCCGCCGTCAGCGCTGCGTCGACGCCTTCGATTTTTTTTTTAAAGGTTCACTTCTACTTTTCAAAGGCTTTTTTATTTACCATCACATCGAATTTAAAAAGGGCGTTGACTATCAGAACAGCAGGTGTAAGATTTTAGCTGTGATCAAATCAAGGATTTGTAAAACTGAATGCACTTAAAAGACACATTGACGATATAAAGAAGAACTAGTAACATCGTGAGTAATGATCGCCTTTCACATTCCAGACAATAGTAGTTCGTTACATTACTTGTGGCATTGTAAACAATGAGTCCAAAATACAAACACTTACACAAAAACACAAATATATGACAAACCGACATAAAATGTTTATGTAATTGTCGAATATAAGTTCTCCCGACTAATTTCGCGTTTTTATTTTATTCTATCTATTTTCATTAATTTTCATTTAACGGACATTTAGATTCGTATGCTTGAAGCGGTGGAGTGAGTTCGGTCAAATGATTACACGTTTAGTCTTTTCAAGTTCATTTTTAGGCACCCCAAATCATTGGTAACAAGTTCAAATTCAGATGTAATCATTCAATTTCGTATTAGAGCATGAATTTTCAAATTTCTGCATTCAAATTAGTTCGATGTGCTGGGTAAACACTTAAAAGTAATTTAAATTTTGTTTTTGAACGATCGATTTTTCACAACTGAGCATTCAATTTCGTAATACACATACTTTGTTCAATAACAGTTGAATGAGACTCTTACATTTTATCAACAGCAGTAGCATTTGTGTATCAGAACATCCAAATTTGTTTTTTTTTTTCTTTTGCACAACAATTAATGTGAACTTAAAATGAATACTTCATTCAATCATGGTCATCACGTGTTTTTTATATCTTTGATTTACATCTTTATTTTCATCACTATCGTCATCTTGTGTTTCCAAACTTCATATGACATATTCATTTTCATGATGGTCATCATAATTGTTTTTCATTTTACATATTTATTTTCATTATGTGTGATCCGCATAATAAACGTTTTTAGCATTCAAGTGTACTTTTTAATGGACATCGTGCAGGTTTAATTTGAATGTTCATTTTATTCATTTGTTTGCCTATATGCGAATTCGAATATTCGGAATGAGCTGGCGGCATGCTGAGACGAAGTTGAATAGCTATTCCCGAAAAAAAAAATGTAGGCATTTAATGATTCAAATTCGCAAATGTGAAATTAGTTGCCACATTAGTGAATTTGAACAGGAAAATACGATTTTGAATGGCGATATTTCGATGCCTTCAGCGTCTTTGACAAAACCCCCCACTCAAGCCAAAAGAAAGTCAGCCACTAGATGCTCACGCATTGGGAGTAACATTGGCTTTTCATTCCTAAAATATGCCCATGCTTAGAAATTCGGTCAGGGGTGATTTAGGTATGACTCTTACGCTTTTCGAACACAAACAGTCATTATTTCCTCAACCAAACACATGTATCCTGGAATTATGTAGGCTGTGCCATGCAAGCGCTCCGACTTGATCACGGTATTGTGTTAATACTGTAGGTCATTATGATAATGATATAAATTTAAAAAAAAAAATGCTGACTTTGTACTGTAACAGGCATACCCGGCTCTATGGGTGCACATCACGAGCTCGACATCCACGAGTTATACAGCCCACGAGTTATACACCCTTTTAGCTAGACACAGTAAACAAAGGGCAATGAGCTCAATACCAGTAAAATAGGTCCATGAGCTGTGCGGTCCATCAGCTAGGCACTAGGCCAACGAGGCCCACGAGCTTGGCGCTAGACAAACATAATGAACGCAGTGTAGGTCCCGTTGGCCTTTTTTGCATAGTATCGGTCTTGTGGGCCTAATTTGCTTTTGTCGAGCTGGTGCTCTGTTTGACTAGTGGACTGTGTGACCCGTGGGCTGTATGATTCAAGGATTTTTTTCAATGTTAAGTTCGTGGGCTATATGACCCGTGGGTTTAAGGGATGACTCCGGCTCAATATCTTCCTCAGATGTGAACATGTTGATGTGAAAAAAGAAAACCAACAAAAAACATCCAACTGACCACCTCCTTCCAATTGGCCACTTCCTTTGAAATCTGTGCATTCTCTTCATCTTATCTAAAAGCACGCCAAAATGCAATTTAGTTACATGACTGTAAAGCTGCTTAAATCTGCTTTGATTTGACTTCACGGAAACCGGACAGTGAGTAGGCACTCAGTGAACGATGCTTCTCAGAAAATCTGCGAAAGGAAGGGGGGGTGGGTGAAAGGGGTGAACCTTCGAAGCCTTACGTCAGCGCTGAAACTGCCTGGTCCATCCTTGCCTTAATACCAGTCGATGGTACCTGTGTCACTCAACAATGTTACATTTTGACAGAAAAAAAAAGCAAAAAAAAAAACACATAAAAAAAAAAACATATCTCGTTGTCAAAGGCAGCATTAGACATCATGAAATGAGCCTGAAAGTCAGAAAGTCAAAAGAGCATGGAGTTTACCGCCTTTGTCATCTGCAATAGACATGATAAAACGAACGTGGTAGTATAATGAAGGTTGCAAAGATCACGCATAAGAATGCAACATGGCGGCTGTCTGAAACCACACGTACGAGATGCGACGAAACATCGGGTCTGTTGATCAGGAAAACATCACTTGATGTTGTAACAACCTGACATCTAAAGTTGAAATAATGAGCTGGAAGTTTGGAAAATATCGTAAGGGGAGGACACGTTATAAAACAGTTCTTCAGTGTATAGAGAAAATGATATCAAAGACATGCCCAGGCATGCACAGCAGCATCAACTCTGTATTTCTTTGAAATCATAGATCAATCTTAAATATGGTAAGTTTAATCGCATTATCTTATCACTTCGAGGAAGAAAAAATACAACTGCATGGATCAATCTATCAATAGCAAAGAGAACGGCAAATGAGCATGCACCTTGAGAATGATACTAATCTAGCAAAATAATCATCAAAGACTACTGAATTCATGATTTTGATTAATAAAGAAATAAAACCTTTTCCCCCAAAGTGAAATATTTCTATTTTGTCTCTTTACAAAAACAAACAAACAAACAAACAAATAAGCAAACTAGAGACTGATTATCAATCAGGTCACGAGATTACCTCATTTTATTCTCATAATTATGTTCCTTATACTACAAATGTCGTTCTGTCTCTTCGACCTTGCTCTTTACACATCAAAGACAACTTGCGCTAACTCGTTGCCGAATTGCACTTTTAAAGGCCCTCTGTTGTTGACTTCTTGAATATCTTTGACAAAGCACAAAAGCATATGAAGTTCATGCAGTGTTACCTTGATGCTCTTGAAAGATGTAGACAAATCACACCTTCCGCTAAAAGTCGGAAATTATAACAGCAAAAATCAGACACTGGGTAGAATCATGGACCTAGTACACACACATGGGCAGGCATCGTTAATTAATTCATGCACCTGTTTCTGTCAAAAGCGTCACAATCACATTTTAAACAAGTTTTCCTCTTTTGATCTCATCATCACTGCCGACAGCCACCCTGGATGAAAACAAGACAGAGCATTGAGAAATCTAAAAACTACATGCGCATAAGATGAAACTCTCTCAGTTGTAGTGTATATTGGGGGATATATTGTTCAAGCGATATCACCTGCGATATGAACTATACTTTACAAGAGAAAGCAAATATTTTGGCAGATTGATTATGATTTGTAATCTAATTTTCCCTTCATTGTAAACATGGACAGTATAACAACAGTAGACAAATATATGCCCTACCATTTTATACAAAGCAACCTTTCATGCGTGTCCAGAAGTGTCCATTTCAGTAATATTATATATCATATTATCATTATATGTTTTGAGGTTTGTTGTTCCCCATCATTGCTCTTCATTCAAAGGCAGTTGAACCTGATAGCCAAATAAGACCGAAATTAGGGAAATGGTTCTTTTGTCAGTGACGATCGATGCACGATTACACAATCGTCATTGTCCAAATATCTGAATAAACTCATTAAGGTGCATATTATAATTAGGTGGCGGCGGTGATGATGGGATCAAAGAAAGACCTTCGTTATCAGTCCATGTGTGTAGTAGGTCCATGGTGGAATATAATCCTCAAAATTCCTCTAACGCCACAGCAAGACGTCAATACAACTTATTTAACCGTTGAATTAAAAAAAAAAAAAACTAGTTTTCTTAGTGTTGCAATGAAATGCTTGGGAGAATGGGAAGGGTAGAGATATGTCAGAGAAAATGTTTTACAAGAGAACGCTCACGTTGACTTTATTATGAACATTAATTATTGATAGGGTTGTGATTGATGAAACTCCACATCGAAGTGACAAACTTTATTCTTTGAATTTACACACGGAACATCCTAGGACCAGTCATATAGGGGTCGATTCCTCACCGTGTTCTCTCAAACAGAAATAGGTTCAAAGTGGTTTATTGCCCAATGTTTATCTAAGATCTGTTTTCAAATTAAACGTTTAGAGTTGTTCCAAAGTTCTAATTTGATGAGAACCATATCTCGCCTCTATTAAGATAAGCGAAGAACACTTTGCCTTTATACTTGCACTAAGCTATCGGCGTTGCTAATTACGAGAGGAGATAACCACGTGCAATAGTCATGACCTTTTACACACTTATTGAATTTCATTTTCTTACTGATTTTACTTGTAGAATTAGGGAAAATGTTGCCAAATTCCTAATTTTGTGTTGTAAATGACTACAACTCGAGGTGAGACTATAAACACTATTGAATGAAGAGGAATCGAGAAAGTGTAGTCCAGTTCTCAAGTTGCTGTTTTGATCACTATGCAAAGTGCAATGAGTTTTGTTGGTGTTTTTTTTTTCAAGTTTTGTTTCCTTTTTTCTATGGCTGGATAGCCGAATTTCAGCTACGTATTAGCTGGTCTTCCATGGGGTCCACAGCCGGACGTGAGGCGGGACCACGTCACCGGATTATGCACCCTGCTCTTTGCAATGAATGGATGAAGCTGGATCTTTCACGTGCAGGAGTTGTGACTCTCTCACACACGTGACCTCCATTTTATGTCCCCTGTGTGGGACAGATTGTTTTACCTCTTAAAAGGGGGCGGTAAGATTACATACAACAGGGAATTGAAATCGGGTCCATTGGATCTAGAGGCAGACGAGCTACTGACTGAGCCAAATCACCGCCCTATATGTAAATGTAATAGTAAATGTAATAGTATCGAACGGTAGTTTCTATCATATCCTGAATTCAAAGAAACAAAGCTGACGATACGTCGCAAATTTACATCGGTTTCATTAAAACTGCAGACAAGAGATTAGTGGTCAACGCTTCGTATATGTCTTCCATCTTGATAGTGGATCTTACCTCACACGCACAGAGCAGCTCACTGTGAAGACGTGTATATCTGAAAGTCCCGATTGTGGTTGGTGAGTTTCATGCCGGTTGATGGCGATGAAAAAAAAAGCGAAGTACGTATCTAACAGTTGAATATGACTTCTTTTTTTCTCTAATGGAGATTCAATATGATAGAAGATAGTATTGGAACTAAAGATATGATTAAATATACTGCAAAAAAAAAAGTGGAGGTTAAAATCAAATGGGGAAGGGGCATACGAACGGAGTGTAATCCAGGGTGAAAATCGACTCCGGTTCTTTCATTGGAAATGAGTATCCAGTCTGTTTCTGGAAAAAAAAAATACCCGTAGTTTGAAACAGAATAAAATGCATTACATCCTGCCATTTAAAGTATTAAAAAAAAATCCTATACGTAGTTCCTACCGACCAGAAGAACAGATTTTTGTTTGTTTGTTTGTTTTTTCTGCTGGCAGATTTCTGCGCATTTCTATGTTATGAATATTGTCTTGACGACCAATCGTATTTACGTTTATTGTGGAATAAAACTTGAATGAGAACATTGCCAATGCTGTACGCGAAAAGAGAAGAGGAACAAAGTGATTGATTCGCGTCGGTGATTATAAAATCAAGCAAATAATCGCTGCATGACGAGATCAGTTGCTCTGATTATGCCTGACACAGGCCTACTTCTCTTTGTGACGCCGATGGTGTATTTACACATGTCTGTTTTTTGGTCGTTGTCATATTTGCGGTAATGTTTTACGATTCGCCTGAACCTACATGCAGAGGTCACGAGTTGACATGTGTTTGCACGGACGTATACGTGATGAGCGAATGTTATCCTTGTTCTGTTGGTATTCACATTAGGTTTCTACCAGAATTACACATATCCTCTGTCACGCAATATATAATAGTTGTAAATTTCTCGTACTGATTCAGTTTGAACTAGTACTTCCTCTTTTTTATTTTCCATTTCTTTTTCTTTTTATTCTCCCTAACAATTCTCAAACTACTTTGGATGATAATGACTTAAAGGTAAAGTTCTTTACTGTGCCAAAATCCCTCAATGAGTCGATTTGAATATAAAAAAACAACAAGTATTTATAGACGAGCAAGCAAAACAGAGGGGCACTGCAAATTCTTTATCTTGAGTTTCCTTGTCTCTTCATTTCTCTTTTGCCATTTTTCGATAGAAATCACTTTGTTTCAATATACTAAAAGAGACCCACAAACTTTCAGAAATAGACAACTGCTCTAATTTTCAGACAGCTGCCCTTTTATACATAAGTCGAAAAAGAAAAAAAAAATACAGAATGTAGCAAAGAAAGAAAAATGAAGCATTACAAAATGCAAAGAAAAAATGAACGTTGTTGGGTCCTTATTAGGGAAAGATTGACAGAAAAGAGGCATAAGTTCTGAGGGGAAAGGAATTTGATAATATGGTATTTGGAAACAGCGGAGCATAAACAAGGATCTCGCTCTATGAACTCAAGTTCATCACTGGCTCACTTGCTATGTGCGTGCAGTCCATGCAGTGCCTTCAGTGAACTATCGCTGCGCGGCGCCCATCACGTAATACTTACCGCAAGTGTGTGTGATTTCAAACCAAGAGTTCATCTCGTATAATATGACGCCAGCTTTCTGTTGACATCAAGCACTGCCAAGGTCTTAATGCTCTCCCCTTCTACTTGGCACGCTGCCAAATTAGTTCCCCCCCCCCCCCCCCACTCTCTATCTCCCTCTACCACCCTCTTCCTTCACTCCTTCCCCTCTCACCCCCCTCCCCTCCCCCGGGGTTGTGCATTTTTACTTTAAACTTTCTCACCTGGAACCGATGCTTGAACTGGACGTCACTTCTCGCATTTCGCGAGAGGAGTTTAAAGGCGTTGTAAAACAGTGCTTGGTTCCCGTTTCGAAAAAGCTGAGGGGCATACCTACTATTGGCATCTCTGATATCCTGTAAAAAGCAAGCATTGAAAACTTGCTGTTTGAAATATAATGGTCGCTAAATTCTTTTAGATTTTGGAATTGGAAGTCTGTGAGGAATTATTATTTTTTTTTATATCGCAGAATCGTTATATAGTACTATGATGTTTTGTTCAATGACATGATAGTGACAACAAAAGTTTCAAAACATTGACTGTGTATGCTCCTGGGGCTTTTTTTTTTTTTTATACGTTTGAACGTTTGGTTTTTGTTTTGTTTTTTTGTGCTTGTGTTTGTGATGTAATGTATTTTTGTAAGGCAGCTCACCACAAGCTTTGCTTTTTTTGAGGTTCTGCCTTCCTGTACAATAATTTCATGCATGTGATTTCCTACATGAAAAAAGATGGAAAATAAATGTTATACAAACTTGAAACTTGAACTTGAACTTCATAATGTTGCTCAGTCAGAAAATGTCTAAACTAGTGAGTGTTTGATTAAACGGGCGCAGTGTCTTCTTTAGCTGCCAGATTAAAAAGAAAAACAACAAACAACAAACGCACCACAAACAAAAATCCTGCTGTCAAGTTGAAAAGTCACAGAAGAGGACAACGTATTGAAATCGCAATGGTAACTTGTTTTAATAGTCATTCACATTTCACATTCCATGGAGAAATGATTAACTGCATGGTAAAAAAAAAAGGGGGGGGGGGCTTATCACAGCCCACAGCTACTTTGTTTGTTTGTTTGTTGTTGTTGTTGATGTTGTTGTTGTTGTTGTTGTTTTCAAAATCTTATTGTCGCCAGGGGCAACCAATGTCTTTGTCCTCAATACCAAGTGATTAAGCTGCGCGTTTAATATTTTGAGCTGCATCATGATTGTTATTGCCAACTATAGTAAACTATTTAAACCTCAGGAAATGCTTCTCCCAGGTAAAAATTAGGACACGGACACTTTGCCAAAGAAGACATGAATAAATCGTGTAAAACCAGCCAAGCAGAACAGTAAATTTTCCTCAAAAATTAAAAGATGATTAATTGTACAAGTCTTTAACATCCTCTTCTCTCATGTTCATGATAGCTTTCATAGATAGAGCAAAATGAAACAAAAGGCGAGCTTAAAGATAATAAAAAGTTTTGGTACCTCAAAAGTGTCCTTGAATTTCCTTGCCTTAGTTTGTGTTTCAGGTTAAAGTACCTTTCATATAACTAACACTGTGAGACTTACTCGCCCCAAAGTGCTCTCATGTCTTAGTAATCATGCAATTAACTGCGACCAGCAGCCCCATACGCATAGCGATCAGCAGTCCCATACGCATTAGCGTAATCGAGCTTCGCATTGTAGCTCTCAGGATCATGACAGATTTAGTATCGCAGGGTAAATGTCAACTTCAAATCCAATAAATTCTTCAATTTGAAGACTTACCAATTAAGTCGAAGTATTGAAAACAGGCTTCGGGCAACGTTTGGTTCTGCCTATAGTCCCTTTCTGTTCGAATTGATGACTGAATGTGACTCGGTCGACAGGACCTTAGGAGAGCTACATACAGTACACTGAATACTACAGCCAGTGCCTGCGAACACATCATATGCAGTCCGCACACAAATTTCAAATCCATGAACGGATAAGATGTTTGTGTGCGCATGCGCTGGCCATAGTATCCAGTGTATGTAGCGCTCCCAAGGTCCTCTCGACCGAGTCACATTCAGTCATCAATTCGAACAGAAAGGGACTATTAGCAGAACCAAACGTTGTTCGAAGCCTGTTTTCAATACTTCAACTTAATTGATAAGTCTTCAAATCGAAGAAATTTTTGGATTTTAAGTTGACATTTACCCGCGATACTAAATCTGTCATGATCCTGAATGCTACAATGCGAAGCCCCATTACGCTATGCGTATGGGGCTGCTGGTCGCAGTTAGCTATGCGCACAATGGGCTGCACGCTGCTGGTCGCAGTCAGTGGTTTCGTACAATATTTATCGACGCTGGTCAGCGTCGGCTCTGGTACGAAACCATTATTGCATGATTACTAAGACATGAGAGCACTTTGGGGCGAGTAATTCTCACAGACAACGTATTTTAACCCGAAACACAAACCAAGACAAGGAAATTCAGGGAAGCTTTTGAGGTACCAAAACTTTTTATTATCTTTAATGTGTCATCAAAATTAGCATTAGAATATCATGGAAATTATGGGATGTTAAAAAATAACAATTTTCAAAAATTTCGCGAGACATATTGTCATACACAAATTAAAGAAGGAAATGGTGCCATCACACCGGATCGTACATAATATCTTCACTAATTTCCTTTTCCTTTTCTTTACACGAAATAAATAAAAACCCATCATGTAGAGAGACTTAAATAATTGCAGTCCTGCAATAAACTAAGTGCGATAACTTGTGGTTACAATTATAAAGTTTCCTACAAAACACTTGACTTTTACAACATAGTGTCCAAAGAAGTTGGAAAGTTTGGTAGCGAGGACATCGGCAAATCTTCTAATTTGCATTTTTGTGCCAATAACACTGTCGGATAAAAGCAGCTGTAACAACTAAAATTTTGATTTGATGAAACTTATGCTATTCTGTTCGCCTGCTATTTGCTATTTGCGTGACGGTCATCTTGGAATAATGTCCTCCAGATTCACACACTACAAAAAGCAGTAATAACATCGATCACGCACATGTGGGTAAGTACTACGATGCCTATACGATGCCTTATGACTGCGATGCTATCTGACACTTTACTTCATATTCCCCCTCCCCTCCCGACGCATTCCCGCCGGTACTGATTAATCTTGAATTCCCTACCGGTGGGTGACTTTACCTGGGAACTGCTCCCGCAGCGAGTCGGTTGACTGGCATGGTACCAGCCGGGGGTACCAGCTCGGAGATGGGCGCGGTTCTTTTCCTGTTGCACGATAGCACCGAGGTGGAAGCGGAGAAAGCAGTAACGCAAACTTTGGTTAGTTGGCGAAGTGGCCCACATCGCACTCGGACTCAATGCCATGTAAAGCAAGAGTACCATTATAGTCATAATGATACATCAGGCAGGAGAGTACTATTTCTGAGCGCTTCTCTTCTACTTAAGAGTTTGCTTAAATGCTGAGGATAAGGCGGTAAGACGATTGACGGATTGTTCATGTATTCAATGGTGTAGAGGTGTACACGTAGGCTATAACGGAATGCACGTTTAAATCACGTTGGAAGACAGTTAAGATCCTACTTCTTTCCGCCATTTTGAAAGTATGTGTAATTATATTGTATATATGTATATATTGTATATATATAGGCCTATACATACAGTGTATTGTGTGTATAATGTATGAAGGTATACTAATGGTATGGTCTGGTTTGGTAATTCATAACACATGTAATGTAATTATGTCACAGATGTATGTGTAAAGAATTGTAAATGGTGCCATATAGAGAATGAATAAATCAATTCAAATCAAATCAAATATCAACGTACAAAACAGGGAAAAATTTTCACTTCTGACGATTTCATTGATCTCGTCAAAAGACAACGTATCCATCATTTCTTATATACTGGCAGTGACTGGCGGTATCAGCTACATGTTTCAGATGGTAGTATAGCTAGTGTGATGCATCCAATTTTGTGTTTACAGCGTTGATTTTTCATATGTCAAATTGGACCATTACTCTAATTTGATTCAATATCTTTGAAATATTGAGCCTTTTTAATAGAATCTGATGCATTACTGCCAAAGAATCTTTCCTGCAATATTATACTGCGCCACAGTGTGTCTACTCAGGGGGTGTGGCTTTTGGTACGTCGTTGGAAAACATTATTATTCTTTGTTACCAGGCGCTTTGACTGAAAAATTATTGCTCTGCCAGACAAGGTGTATCAAGCTTTGATTTGGCGATATGATGATCACAAGGGGGAGGGCGAATGTTCAGTTTAATTGTCTAGTTGTCCATCACTCTGCAAGGTCAGAGGTCACAGTTTCCATCGATGTTCCTTACGTTAATAGCCAGACATACATTGTAGGATCATCTTTGTAGGTTCTTGTAGATCGTTCAATTACTGTACAGACATGTTGATGGGGTAATATAATCGGTGTTTAGAAATTTCATTCCTTGTGATGTAAAAAGATCTTTGAAAAGTTTGTTGGCCTTCGTGATATTTTCTTTTCGATTAGGTTAAACATTGTTACGAAAGATTAGTCTGGTGATAACAGAGGTGGCGATTATGATGCCCTTAATGTGGACGACATTCCATTTTCGCCGAGATGCCTTCTGCATCTTTCGGTGAAATAAACGGATGCTTAAACGAAAAATCAGTGCCTAAAGAATAACGTTCCAGTGTGTGGTAGACGTGGTATGTAATAATTATGCCAATAAATAGGAGGGCCTTCTTTGCTTAAAGATTGAAAAGACACCACACGGATGGACAAATTCTACAGGAAAGAGAGAGTGAAAGCACGAAAGACGCAGAAAAGAACAAGAAGCTTAGAAGCTGGCGAGATAAAAAGAGATCGACACAAGATGACATAAGTCGCACAGGTGCGCTCCGGTAAGCTTTGAAATTCCTCTTGTCATCACGTTCGACAGTGCGACAAAAGGTTATATGTAATTGCATACTGTCCTTTCTAGTTTACCTGACGTGCCCCAAACGAATTAACCCCTTGATTGCTACATTCTGTAACCTACAGAACTTCTACATCTCAACGAGACTATATAGAAAAGCTACTGAAGACATTGGGCTACACTACATGGAGTCCATGTTACAATGCTTCACGATTATCAACATGAAGAAAATTTTGTTGGAGACTGAACGTACGTTTCTAGTCTATCGGCGATAAGCGCGTCTTATTCTCAGAAGAAAGCATCGAATAATATGGTGAATCGGTTATAAATTCAAAATTATATACGATGGTCTGTCTTCCTGTCTTTATATACATCCATATTCTTCAACAATGACTGACGTCAGTGAAATTTCATATACATTTATACATTGTTATATTCATATATCTATCTATCTATCATATAAATCTATATTCATACACTCAAAAAACAAAACGGTAAATCAACATTTTAAATGTTGTCACTCCAACCTTTTTTGCAAATATCAAATTTAACACTCAAAATGTTTAATTTACCATTTCTGAAATTGTAGTTCAACATTTTGAGGGTAAAATTTTGCATTTTGATTGTTAATTTCAACATTTTACGAAAGGTTTGAGGAGTGACCTTAGAATGTTGATTTGTCATTTCATTTTTGGAGTATATATATATATTATAATGTTTATTACAAACTATGTACATATTTCAATTACACTACTCCTCCTAGGAAAGTAGTTCTTGTCGAAAGTGATTTCGCTGTTTAACCAAAAGTCAACTCACACATTAAAACCAACTATCTCTTTCTCTTTCCTAAATAACTAAGAGTAAATATGTATCATGAAACTCTATGCATCTATCTATATCATATATAAATATAGAGATAGGATTATGTTTGTTACAAACTGTGTACATATTTTGAATGCACTACTTCCCTGAAGAAAAAATGTCGAAAATGATTTAGCTGTTTATTCAGACAAAATCAATTCACACATTAAAAAACAACTATATCTTTCTTTCTACTAAGAGGAAAAATGTATCACCGAACTTACTATAAAATGAAATGTTATGAAATGCAATGAATGTTTACGTATTTCCTAATCATACCGATTTGCTCTAATTGTATCTTAAGGAAATGTGATGTTGGAAACTGAATTAAAGTGATACTTATGGACACTCAGTTACGAGAGAATATACTATCAGAGGAACAAGGTGTCATGATATATTACTGTATGATGTAATCTACATTCATGCACAAGGTGTCATTTGATACAATGATAATGGATTTTATTGATAATTCTATCATGTGTAAATGTAATGAAACACGAAATGTATGTATGCACATACAGAAACAATAGTATACACACGTGCAATTATTCCAATGATTATATAATTTATTTTTATTTCTTTTATTCGAAAAAAAATATAGCAGGAATGGAAATAAACTCAATAAAAGAATGAACAGATGAGTAAATGATTTGGTATGTCAATTGGTGTAAATGAAATATCCACGTCGCGTTCTTTTGATATGACGGATTACTCAACTCTATTTTTCTTTCCATCTTTAGTGGTCGTCTGAGCTCACCCAGCGATGCATCACCCCTGCTCGTAAAATGGACTCTTCCGTCTTCAGCATCTATCCGTCCTTGACCTGTTCTTGTCAATATCTTCATCCCGCTAATGCTATCCTTGTCAATCCATTTGTCTCTCTACTCTTCTCTCACTCTTACTATCGAGGCCACAATCCTTGCAACGATGTGATTTACATAATTATATGTGTTATATATATGTGTATTTACAGATATAATGCATATCTATGTTATTTGTTTTCATTATCTGAGTACATAACTGATTTTGTATATATTTATTATGTACTGTAAATGTTAACCTACGTCATAATTGTTATGTATGTTTGCATGTTATATACATTACATGAAATTGTTTTCGCATCTAAAGAAAATTTTATATCTTTGATAATTCAGGACATCTCTTTATTGAGAAGAATAAAAAAAAAAAATGTGTCTTGCTCTTGCTACATTTCCCCCTCCATTCCTCTCCTCTTTATCTCTCCCTCGATCTATCTATCTATCTCCCGAAATAGCCTGCATCCATTATACACAGACCTGCCAACATTTCACATTTAATTATGCTTCTTTTTTAGATAATATTTTATAATTGGACTGTTGCTCAGCAGTTTATATGGAATTACGAAATCTCACATTCAATCACTATGATGAACAACGCATGTGAATAATCGTTTGCCTAAAAGTATCTCCTCATGATGATGAAAGAAACCTTTTGTTTGTTTGTTTGTGTGTGTGTGTCATTTTTCAATCTCCACGAGAGAGGGTTTTATAAAAGAGAACTGGAACTTTCCTGTATAAAATAACAACGAACTCTAAATGGTGTATATTTCAATGCAGAGATCAGCGAACTGTTAAAGACTACAGATCCCAACCGCCAATATACTCGTAGATATAAGAACACAGTTCATATCATTACGATCTCCTTGTAACTGTCTCGCAAATGAGCTTACGAATTGCATTGTACATCTAGGCCGAGAAACTAAGCATAGTATCTTGCCGACGGTCATCCAAAGTGTAATCACATGATTGGAGTTTGAGAAGCACTGGGATTTAATCTCAACTTAGCTGTCTCAAAGCAATTTCTATATTGAAGGAGAAGGAAGACAATTACGCGACCAAGGCCCTGTGTTTATCCTCGTAATTTTTGGTGATTAATCTAAAGGTATACCGTACCCGGGGGACAACATGGAGCTCTCGTAAAAGAGATTAATAACTCCCTCCCGAGATTTGTCGAATTAAGTACTGTTATTTAGGTCGATTCATGCAGTTCATGTCAGCTTTCCTCTAAAGTTTAGTCCACTAAAGTCCAAAGGACTAAGAAGCTAACCACAACAAGAACAAAAACAGGACTGATCTGGTTTTCACAGCAAGAGAAATTGTGCGCAAAGCACCTCCCCCCCCCCCCACACACACACACATATCTACATACTGTTCGTAAAGATGTTTTCTGACAGAAGAATACGCTCTTCTGTGAATATTGGAAGAAAAAAAGGCAAGTGGCCAAATAAGCTCTTTATTTCTCATTTTAATGGAACCCCACGACTGCACGACGACAAGAACAAAAATTAAAAACAAAGTGACGGAAGGTTAAAAGGTTAAAAGTGACGACGCTAACGCAAAACTCCAATAACAAGCACATGATATCTAAACACAAACACATTAGTTCTGTATACATATACATATATATATATATATATATATATATATATATATATGTGTGTGTATATTGAATGTATAGTTGAGTATGATCACCAAATATCAAAAGAGCTTACTCGCATCCCTCTTGAAGATTTGACGCCCGTGGAGGGTAATTAGTGTGACATATCTCACGCCGAGTGGGGTCGGGGCAAGCAGTGGCGTGAACGCGGGATGAACTCTCACAATATTCCGTCGATGCAAACGGGCAGCCGCATCTTAAAGTTTAAGTTTACCCCGAGAAAAGAAAGGGAGACTGGTTGGGAGGGGGGTTAGGGTCTCGTTTATCCCCCTCCTTTCCCTCATGTGAAGACCTGTTTCCCATCTTTAACTTGGAAAAAGAAAGTGCACACGGCCCTTAGTAATGTGATTACTGTCTCAGGTTATATGTGTTTGATGCCAACGCGTTGCAACGCCATGTCGTCATCTGCTGTTATCTGCTAGATTATTCTCGGTGTACTTGGCAAAATATTATTGTATAATTGCAAGGATTTCAACGTCAGTTTCAATGCCATCTATTTTCATTTCCGCGCTAACGTGTTTTTTAAAGGTTAACAACAATATATATACAGTTTTCAATATTTCACGTTACTGCCTTAGTTCATATCACTCACAACTACAAGGTTGTTTTTTTAATTCTTAGAACTATCATTGTGTTGATTTGTGGTTCTAAACATTTTGTAATTTTGTTTGATTCATGGAAATAGGTTTTGTCTTTGTGTTGAATCATAATGTCACAGGGTCATCAGCAATTAAGAAAAAATATATGTGTGGATGTAATCAGAAGTGGGAAAGTGAGACTCCTGAGTGGAATCCTCGACGAAGGAGACTTAAAGGGATCGTATAGTTTTTTGGTGAGATAATGAGAAACCTCTTATGAAATATGAAAGAGCATGTAATTCTATGAGGAATCCAACGTTTATTTGATGAAAATTGGTTTTGAAATGGCTGAGATATCCCAAAAAGAGCGATTCTAATAAAGTGTGGGATCCGCACTTTACTACGATCGCTTTGTTTTACTTCGTTTTTGGATGTTTCAGTCATTTTCCAAACCAGATTTTCATCAAATAAACTTTGAATTCCTCTTAAAATGGTATGTTCTGTACTACATCATAAGTGTTTTCTTGGTATCTCACAAAAAGTTAAAAGCCCAATTCTCATCTCCACCAATGCTGTACCATCCCTTTAAAGAAAGCATAGATACTCAAAGCGAGAAAAATTAGCCTGTGTTGGAATGCTTTAGAGGCATTACGTAATGGGTTTACCCCAAACTCCGCTATGCTTTGAGAATGATTCATACAGGTAAACCAAGGAAACGTATACCTCTATACTTACGACATTTCGTTGGATAACTATACCTCTTGCCCTTTAACTTTACGGTGAGCTTTCACGGCTCTTCGCTGAATCGCTAACTCATGCCCTTTAAGTCAGCAATGATAAAATTGAGGTGACGCTACTTGGCCATCAGTGTTTTAGACATACGATAACAGCTTCCAAATTGACGCGGTGAGCGTAAATAATTGTAATTTTCCCCCGTAGTGACGGAAAAAAAAAAAACGGATGTTGCCGCATTGCCATGGCAACCGGCAACATCGGCAAGAATACACATGAGCCCACGTTCCCCTCGTCAAAACGATGATAATCCAGTGTGGCGCTACGATTCTGCAGATGACCCCAGTGTTTGCGTCACCATATAGGGTGGGTGTGAGTGCCTCAGCGTAATGCCTGATGTTACCTGCCTTTCACAAGATTCCACGAAAGTGAATAATGCGAGCGGCGAAGTCACGGCCAAGGATGTTCCACGGGCATCGCACAGTCATCAAACAGAGACATCCAGTTAAGTTTGGAACGGATGCAGCGTTCTCTCACGTCTTCGCTGATAATGGAAACTTGACGAGTTGAGCAGGGACCCCAACTTGTGTATACAAGGAAGAGGGATGGTGAGAAGGCGAAGGCGGCATATGCAATCACAATTATTAATCCATATGTTATAATAAGGATGTGTTTAAAACAAAGCAAAAAAAAAAGAGCAATGTACCAGTAACCTCAAAGAGGACGGTTCCAGGCCCCTAAACTATTTTATTTTTATTCTAAAATTCTTATTGGAGGGGAGTTACAAAATTGGAAAGAGTGGGTATTCACACAGAAATATACCCCTGTCAGACCGCACCCCGCTGTCTGAGGTGGGGTATATTTTCAAACGTGAAAACTATATTAATATTTTCCTTATTTTACCTTTAAAAGTTTGGTTTGACGTATACATCAGCCGTATTCTTCATGCCTCTATACTTCAGTTTCAGTAAGATTTATTTCTCCACTTGTATATAAAAGAAAAATAAGTATGGCAATGTCAAACATACTATTCACAGTTCATGAAAATCTAAGCAATGGTTCTCATTACATATAATATAATCATATGAAATAATACATAATATTCATGGCAAATCTTTGAATATACAGGTGGGGAGACGGTTATCAATAAGCAAATCGCTTGACTTGGACAAGTTGGACGACGGCCTCTAAACATTACGCTTTGTAACAATTCTAAATTGTTACAAATACTGAATTGTTCTAACAATTGTCTATAAAGTGGGCTCCCGTTATAACGAAGTCGTGGGGACCGGCAGTTTTTTTTTGTTTATCGAAATTTCGTTATAACCGAATGTCATGCACCAACAGAACACCCGTCAGCACCGACATAACATCTGTCATACACCGACAAAACATTCTTGGATCAGCACCGAATGACTGCAACTGTTCACGCCATGTTTGCCAACTCGAACTCTCATGTCCCGAATGGACACTTTTATTCCACCCAACCCTGGTTTCACCAAGGCACATCACGGTTCTCCGTCACACCTCCCCCCAACAAGAGGAAAGTTATGAATGTAACTTTTCGACTATAAACACCTTCGTTGTAAGGCTTGCTTCACTGTTCGTGCGTACTATTCAGCTTACACGATTACAAACTCAAATAGTTTTGTGTTGTTTTCTCACAACCCCACCTAGCATACTACACTTATGATTACTGATTTTGAGCCTTATCAGAATCAGTTAACTCTGGTATCATATTGTTCACCTTTAGAACAATTCATATGAAAACTTGACAAGCCCCCTACAAAACATGTAAATACACAAATCAACAGTCTACAGTAATACACATGTGAAACTGTTTTCAACGGGTGCACATACGAGTGCACATAATATGGAAAGATTACACCAAATGTAATCAATCATTTCTCCAGTAGTATCGATATTTTGACTGAGACTGTACTTTCTGGTAGTCTCGACTATAATTATATCCTCACATATTTGACCAATAAACTTCAGGCATGAATAATATTTTTTTTTTTTTTGGTAACACATACACTTCATCTTTAAATGTGGAAACCAAACATACAGTTTCTTCCTGAAATTGTGATGACTGCTGCAAAGATATGTCTGTTTCTCCAACACAAACTTTCACTGGACTTTCACTGAATGAGGTTAACAGCACGCATCTCTTGATTATAACAAAATCGTATTTAACACTATTTAGCATCTACTCAATGCACTTGCTAATACATCTTATACATGTACTTATGTCAACTCTGCGTCATACGTTAACCAGAGCAACAACAAAATTTAACCATCGGACATTTCTTTTTGTCCCTTTACACATAATGTACTGTCACACGATAAGATGTTGATGTTGCAATATATGTGCAAACTCTGGAAAATATCGAGATCATACTCGACACACAAATGTGACGCTGTCACTCTGTAGCGAAATACATTATACAGGTTATTAATTTACAAAAGTGACATTATAACATCTTGGCTTCTTTATGCCTCACTGTCACTCAACACTTTTTCATTAATACAAAACAACACAAATTCTTTTGTTTCAACACAAATCGGTTGATATAAAACTCAAAATTTGATCAACAGTTTTCCTGTGACTGGCCGATTGTGTTTTGCTATACTGTTTTTGCATTAGCTAGCATTAACTCTGTAACGTATCGGTATACATAACAATATGAATCCTTTGACTCTTTGGGGTACATTGAATGAAATCAAAATAGAAGTGTGCAACTAAAGCACAACTTTCACTCTAATCTTACACACCACAAATGTTGTATCCTGGCGCTTCCTGTAATGTTGGGTTTTCAAAATACATATAATACTTGGCGTGTGTCACATCATGAAATTTTCAAGTAATTTTCAAGTAACACAGAATATTGTGCACTAGTACTTTCTCATACTTCCTAGCATCACTCGCATATACGGTTTTCGCTTAAAACAAACATGATTAACATAAATACAATTTCTTCCTTCACAGATCCTTGGGAAAGGAAGAAAACTGAACGAAAATACATAAACACATGTATAGTTGTCATGCAATACAAAACAAAAAAAAAAATCACCATCCGTTTCTTGTCTGTTTTGAGTCCTGTTTGAATGTTCTGCTTTATGTAGGTTTCACTGTAGATTTGAGATTGTTATCGTTCGGCAACATTATCAGCGCGCGCACAGTTTCAAACTCGCGACAAAGCGTCTGCTAATTTGTTGTCCTTTCCTGCTATGTGCACAATTCTCAGTGGGTACGGTTGGAGAATCAAACTCCAACGGAAGAGACGCTGATTTTTGTGCTTGAAGCGTTCTAAGAATGTCAATGGGTTATGGTCAGTGTACACCACGATGTCTCTTCCACCGTCCAAATACGCTTCGAAATGTTGCACCGCTAGAACGACACTAAGGCATTCCTTCTCCACAGTTGAATACTTTTGCTGATGGCGATTCAGTTTTTTGGAGAAGAAACACACAGGTTTGCTGTGTCCGCTGTCGTCATCCTGAAGTAGCACGGCTCCTACCTACTCCTCGGTCACTAGCATCGGTAGCTAGCTGGAAGCTCCTCTCGAAGTTTGGTGCGATGAGCACGGGATCGTTCATGAGGACGGCCTTCAGCTTCTGGAACGCATCCTGGCAGCTCGCCGACCACTGGAACGTTGTACCCTTTTTCAACAGGTCCGTCAAGGGCACCACCAGGTGACTGAAGTTGGGAACGAATCTCCGGTAGAATCCGCACATTCCCAAGAAGCGCTGAAGCTCCCGTTTGGATGCCGGCACTGGGAAGTCCACGATGGCTCGGACCTTGGCATCTCGTGGTGCGACGCTACCTCGGCCTACCTTGTGACCTAGGTAAGTCACACAAGCTTTCCCGAACTCGCATTTGGCCAGATTCACCACGAGTCCTGCACGTGACAACCTCCGGAACAGCTCTCGAAGATGAGCAACATGCTCCTCCCACGTATTGCTGAAAACCAACACATCGTCTATGTAGACAACACAGTTATCATGACCAGCAATAACTCGATTCATCATCCGTTGAAAAGTTGCGGGGGAATTTTTCATCCCGAAGGGCTTGACACGACACTGGTATAACCCGGAGGGCGTGACAAACGCCGAGATCTCTCTTGCATCTTTGTCCAATGGCACCTGCCAATACCCTTTCATCAAATCCAATTTGCTGACATACTCAGCACTTCCTACCCGATCAATACATTCCTCTATCAAAGGAAGCGGAAATGAATCAGTCTTGGTTATGGTATTGACCTTCCTGTAATCTATACAAAACCTGGACGTTCCGTCTGCCTTTGGGACTAGCACTACTGGGGAACTCCAGTTTGAGTTACTGGGCTCTACGATTCCATTTGCAAGCATGAAATCTATCTCCCTATCCACCTGTTCTCTCTTAGCAGGATGAATCCGATATGGATGCTGCTTTATGGGTGCATTTTCACCCACATCTACAGTATGAACAGTATCTTTCGCACAGCCCAATTTATCACTGCAAACCTCCGGAAATTCCTGGAAGATGTCGACAACATCTTGCCTCTCCGAATCAGACAGATGACTGAGAAGTAACTCTGGATTTTCTAGTGCCTTTGAGTTCTCTACTCGGGGAATCATTCCCGACTTGAAACTCACACTCTGAGAATCTGGAGCATCAGATTCAAACTCTTCTGCACTTTTCTCAGCGCTGTGTCGGACACTCTCACTCACAACTGCACCTACGTCTTCTACCATCACACGGCTAAATAACTCCTCAAAAGCCGGAATAGGAATCAACGGCGCAGGTCTTATGGCATGTTGTGGTTTTCCTACCACTTGACTTTCATGACACGTTCGACAAAATTCAGACACATCCTTTCTCATCTTGGGCCAGAAGAAGTGAGTTCTGATTCTACACAAAGTCTTCTTGACACCCATGTGTCCGGCCATTTGAATTTCATGTGCAAGACGTAGAATTTCCTTTCGATACGGCGGAGGAACAACTATCTGGTCGACAATCGTCCAGTCCTCATCTGCGGGACGATCTGGAGGACGCCATTTCCTCATCAAAACACCAGACTTTACATAGAAACATTCTGGCACTCCCTTCGCCTCATCTACAATCAATGCACCCTCTCTCAACTTCAACAATTCCTCATCTTCCATCTGTGCTTTGATTAAAGATGGCTGACTGAACACACCTTCTTCCCAACTCTGTTCTCTTTCACCTTCACTAGTCACCTTTCCAAAGAATGTGTCATCAAGAGAAATATCACTTTCAGACTCCTTTCTCTCACGCTCTGCTTCACTTGCTCGAAACCTGGTGATAGCACATGTTGGAAATACTTCTGGAAATTCATCGACAAGTTTTTCAGTTTCCTGCTCGTACACTGGGACTTCGGAAACAACCGGAAGGACACTCACTCGACCTCCTGCAAGGTCATTACCAAGCAAAAAGGAAACTCCATCCATAGGGAGAAATGGAACAATTCCCACAATCACTTCCCCTGAAATCAGTCCACTATCCAAATTCACTCGGAAAAGAGGGACCGCCTGAGTTCCTCCATTGACATCATGTATCAGTACTTTCCTACCCGTGTTACAGTCTATGGGCATACTCTTCACCTCACCTACCATGAGGGACTGTGTAGCTCCAGTATCACGAAGGATGACAACCCGTACTCTAAATTCAGCAATGGTAACTGTACCATTTGAAATAAAGTCCTTGTACTTTTCATCCACACGACTTGAACATGTATCTGTCATTTTTGAGACACTGCTTTTCACATTTGGATGACGCTGTTCATCACTTACACTTGACTTAACAAAACCATTGTTGGCTGTCTGGTTCTGTTTCTCTTTTGTTTCAGCTTCTGAACTGTTCTGTGTACGTGTGTCTGCATGGACTAAACCATGTGTTGCTTTTTGCTTTTGTTTTTGTTTTGCTTCATTTTGTTCCAGCAATCGCCTACATTCAGACTTAATGTGACCTATTTTCCCACAGAAAAAGCATCTCACTTCTTTGTATTGAGGCCGTGGCGATTTTGGTCGCTCTTTCTGTGATTCAGTCTTTACTTTATCCCTGCGTTCACTATGACTACTGTGCCACTTTTGAGTGTCAGGATTTCTCGACTGATCAAACTTCCTCTTTCCCTCAGGACTTTTTGTTTTCACTCTATGTATCAATTCATACTGGTCAGCGGTGACTGCTGCACTCTTTACATCATGTACTCTTCGATCTTCCAAATATGTTCTCAAATCTGGAGGTGTCGATTTCTTGAACTCCTCCATCAACACTATCTCTCTCAAATTGTCATAAGTGAGATCCACTTTCATTGATCGAACCCATCGATCAAACAGAATTTCTTTTTCTCTCTGAAACTCTACGTAGGTCTGTCTCGAACCTCTCCTATATCCTCGAAACTTTTGCCTGTAAGCTTCTGGGACTAACTGATAGGCAAGAAGGACTGCTTCCTTAACTGTGTCATAGTTATTTGCCTCCTCATCCGAGAGAGCAGACACTACTGAATGTGCCTTGCCTGTGAGCTTTTGTTGTACTATCATGGACCAATATTTCTTCTCCCACTCCAAATTCCTGGCTATTCTCTCAAAGGAGAAAAAGAAAGAGTCTACATCCTCTTCATCAAAGCGGGGGACTGTGTTTGCCATTTTTGCAATATCGGGCGTCTTTGGTCTCGACATAGTAACATTAGGCCTATCCCCTGGGACGCTACTGGCCTGCGCCTGGGTCAACTCAATTTGACGTTGCATTAACTCTTGTTCAAGTCTCAGATTTTCTGCCTTCATTTTTTCTTTTTCTAACTCCAATCTAGCCAGTTCTAGTTGTGTGGCATCTACCCTCATCTCACTAGGTCTAGTAGTAGTACTTTGAGCACTTTTTCTACCTGCGCTCTCAATCTCATCCGTACTCTCACTCTGGTCTGTGTGTTCATATTCTACACCACCCAGTTCAAGCTTCTTCACCAGAACTGCAAAGATTTCTTTCTTTCGACTACACTCCTTGATATCAGCATCTACATGAGTTGCAACCTCAATCAATTGGGCTTTCACTAACCCTCTCAATCTACCAAGAGTGACGTCTTTCACAAACTCTGCAGCATCGAACTTGGCTGCCATGATTATTCACATCTAGCTTTCCGACTAGATTTCAAGACTACGTCGCTAACGCAACTTCCTACAGTACACTCCACTGCGCGCCGAACTACGAGAATAGTCTAAGCAATTCAGACCTGACAAACACTCGTATATCTCGAGGCCAATTTCCTCGTAAAGCCACATCTAACGATGCTAATCCAAATAACCAGAAAGTGACACACTAATCTGATAAAATGACATAACGGAAACGATAATACGTACCCTTCATTTCCAGCAATCAATGCTGCAACCCTGGTATTCAGCTAGCGAGAAGACCAGTACAAGTGCGCAAAACATACTCATCGCATCGCTTCGCGAATCGCACTTCCATTCACAACCACTGCTAACGCAGCCCCATTACACATACCGTGCAATGTCACGCAGTATACAATACCGCTACGAACGAACGACACTGTTACGTTCGCTACCTGTGTACACATCTCACATGAGTGCGAACACTACACACATACCTCCATCGGGCATCAACACTTACAACGATGTACAAAACACCGAAATAACTACCCAAAAAGACGGCTTGTTTGTATGTTCATTTCCCGGACATGTTCCCCACATGTCATGCACCAACAGAACACCCGTCAGCACCGACATAACATCTGTCATACACCGACAAAACATTCTTGGATCAGCACCGAATGACTGCAACTGTTCACGCCATGTTTGCCAACTCGAACTCTCATGTCCCGAATGGACACTTTTATTCCACCCAACCCTGGTTTCACCAAGGCACATCACGGTTCTCCGTCACACCGAACAAATAAACAATAAACATACATAGAGTGGATATGACGCGGCCTGAATGTTTACTTCGTTGTAATCGGAATTTCGTCTTAACCGTGTTCGTTATAACGGGAGTGCACTGTACCAAGTGAAGAGTCGTCCGTCTTGGATTTGTGTTGCTGAAGATGTCAACTTGCATGTCCTCAGGGTTGATCGCTTCCTGGTGACGAAATGGGAACTAGTGCAAGAGACGTTAGTCGAGTTCATGGCCCTTATACACAGAAATGTTTTCATAGGGAGGGGGAGGGGTGCTAGAATAATGTTCATTATTTGGAGAGGGTATGAGAAGGGGTATCTCCCTCACACGCGAGTGGTCTCTTTTTTATTATTATTTTCAGAATTGAAACTTAACGATTTGGTGCATACTCTTGGTGGAATATCTGGGAAATTAAAAAAAAAATCTCAAAAGTAAGACGATACGTTGGTTATACATTCATATTTCAAGAAAAGGCGCCAAATCAAAATTCTGTAATTGTGGCGCGAATCTCTCATCTGTGCTGCTTAACTTATTTGAGAATGTCATATGTCAGCGCAGAGACGGAGCGGGGGAGGGGGGGGGGGAGGGGGAGGGGTGGAAGGGGAATACTTCCATGCCACACGAGGGAGTGTTTCCATATTTGGAACTGGAGTTCAACGATCCGGTGCACACGTTTATTAGTAGAATGCTTGGAAAATGTTCATTCAAAACGAGTAATACAAAAATATCAAGATAATCAATGTTCTTTACATTTAAGATACAAGAGAAAGCACCAATTAAAACTTCGCAATTGTGTCATGGTTTACTTGCAGTCACCAATCAAATTATTTGAAAATGTGATGTGTAAGCGCATCGGCAGAGTGTGGAAGGGAATGGGAAAGGTATATCCTCCCAGTCTCTTCCAAGAGAGAGCTTTTCATTTTGAAAATTGAAATTCCACAATCTGGTGCATACTTACGGTGGAATATTTGGAAAATTTTCAATCAAGACCCCAAGAAACCAAATTCTGTAATTGTTGCGTGGTTTTCTCATTTACAGATCAAATTATTTGAAAATCTAACATCTAAGTGCAGCGACCGAGCAGGCGATTACCCCCTCCCGCACGATGGAGGCTTTGCACGTTTAGAGTTGAAATTCAACGATTTTAATAGTGCACACATTTGGTGGAATATTTGGGAACCCCATCTAGCTACGGGCCTGCATGGGTTCAACGAAAGTTTATCCCGCAGAGAATGCTGATTCAGAGTAAAAACAACACGTTTCTCTCAAGTTACCTTTGAAAGTTAACACGATAACACACTTCTTTCAACAAACTTTAAAACGTATATCATCTTTTGAAGACAAATATAAAACTCAGAGAAAGTCAGAGATGTTTACAATACCGTTATCATTCTCAAAATAGGTTTACTCTAATTGGGTGAAAGGTTCAAGATGATTATGATCGCAGTGATATAAAGAGGGAAGAAAATGACACCTGCTCGGTGCTTTTATGGTCAGGTTTCTCGAGCTCATTCAGGGAAACAATAATGAACATTGTAACAATTTATAATGAAGACCCAGAAAACAAAACAGTGTCACTTTATAAAAAACTGTTTACAACTTTCTTCATGAACCGATTACCACCGTTCGCATTTATTCTGCTTCTCAAATAAAAACAAAATGAAATTACATGGTTGTTAAAAATCAAACCAAACACTTTAGTAACAAGGGAGCAACGCAAAAGTGCAGTCTATACTATAACGTACATCATTATAAAAATCTATGCTTGCATATAAATGAAAAAGGCAGTACATTTGATTCAACAAGGAAGTAGGTAACCGTCAGCATAACAATATTATGACTTGACTGGGGTGACGGCCTCATTGGGAATGTACATCATAAAATCAATCTTTACCTGCTGAACCACCGACACAGTAGATACTGATTATTTGCCATATTCAGTATACAGTATGTATTTAAAACGAGATGGGGGGGGGGGGTGACAAAGGCCAAAAGAAAACACGTCATATCTTCTTTGCAAAAGGGTATTGTGGATGTTCCCATGAAAGCTGTATCAATGATGATGAAAATTATAATAATGAGGATGATATTGCTAATGATGATGGTAATTTTGACAGTAAAAATACTCATAAAAAGTCTTATCAACTCAGACTATCCTCTTCAGTTCTTATTTCCCCCTCCCAGTGGGCCTTGCCATTCTCACTTACCTTTCCCTTTAACATGTTTATGCTCATTGCAAATCTTGCCAACTCAATAATACCTAGACGGATTAATGACAATAACAAGGCGAATGGCGAAGGCCGTGTCAAAACTAATTTCCCCAAATCCACTAATTTGAGATGATGTTCTGCAGTGGACCCGAAAGGGACATCACGAATGGCGAATTCCTAATCTGCCGTGGGTGGTTATTGATAAATTGCATATCATAGCAAAGATATTTTGTCGGAGGCATATGCCTCGTGACGAGTTGTCACGTTACCATGAGGATTACTTCTTGGACGCCCACATGGAACAATGTTCGATGCTTGTCTGATGTATCAGTAATTCATCGCTTTCTTGAGTGACGCCCGATTCACTCGGACATTCGCTATTCTTTCGGTTTTGATTTACGGCTTGTTGCTATTTTTCTTAATCATGAGAATATTCTCTTTGTTTTTGTTTTTTTTTTTGGTATCCTTTCCTATTGACAAAATAAATGGTAAGCATAATATGAGATGATTGGCTCCGACATATGTAATTCCTTAAAACAACAACAACAAAATGATGTATACAGCAGGGCTGTGATTTACATTCTAGCTGGCGTCAGATATTCAACTCGTCCTTACCACGATGACGAAGAAAGCAAATCCTCCTTCGATCATGGTCGTTTTCTTGGCCCGGGAGGTAAAATTTGACCTCTCGGTATTATTGCCGGATGAACAGGCGACCTCAGGGCTTTATGAAACATCACTCTGACATTTTGTCAATGAGTATTTCCTCGCTGGATTGAATGGGATCAGATTTTTTAAACAATGATGAGCTCGATTTTGTTCCCTAGGGGAAAAAAAAAAACAGAGTAAGCTTGAAGGCATCTTGTCCTTCTTTTTCTTTTCTTTTCTTTTCTTTGAAGTTTTTCTTGTATTTAACCTTTGAAAAAATGCAGATTTTAAGATATGAATATTGTGGCACATTCCTTCTTATATATACAACTGACAGAAACCGTTTTGATTTTGGAGAGACGTCGCATTAGATGATGTACACGTACACTCGAATACAATAATTAAAAAAAAAAAACAAAATAAACGGATTTTTCGTATTCTTCTTTATTTTGATATGAAAAACCTGTGAACGATTTGGCACCTCTATCCCAGTTCCTTTACTCTTATGGGGACTTTCCTAATTTAACAAAGAATTTCAAATTAAGGCGTGTATTGTCATCATATTTCGGGATATCTGCGTGACATACAATATAGACTTTACTTGAATTGAGTATTAACAACTCAAAGTACAAGCAAGCTTGAGTCTTCTATACAGCTTAGATTAACAAGTTTTTATCATAATATGTAGTCACGTGTCGTACATGTGATTCTTTCATGCTGTTACAAAACATCATGATCGTGTTTCAAAAAAGAAAAAAACGTTTTTCAACAAGCTTATGACACCGCCGTGATTCACTGTCTTGTATTTGAGGTCACAAGGTCAATTTAAATCATATTTATGATGAGATCAGTATTTGATCCAGGAGGTTACGTAACCTGTTTATGATCACTTCGGTGATGACGCCCTTGTTACGCAGAATTAATAGTTTGGCATTCCATTGCCGCTCACTTGGCCAACTTTCTCTCTCGGGCCTGCTCATCCTGTGCTGTAATGGCAAGGACGTTCGTTAAAGAGGGCACCAGTACTTTTTGCCGCTGTGCGCATCGGGAGGAAGACGTTCATTATAACAGGTTGATGCTTAAATTGCCATCAGCATAATCAGAAGAATCGGGAGGAAAATATCCCACGCCACGGTCAGAGAGTTGGAAGGGGGACGATTGCCGATGATGCCCTCGAAAAATTAATAAGGAAGGACATTCCAAGAGAAGGTATCACTTTAATAATACATTTCGCGAGCGAAGGAAAGCAGAAGAAAACTTAAAAAACAAAACGATAAACCTGAGCAACTTTAAGAGCAAGAGTAAGAACGTTGTGATCATTTTGAATGTGGTTAAGTCATCAAACCTGGAGTATTGGTTGACATTCTAAGAGAGCTTCATATTAAGATAAATGACTGGGACATATTTTCGTGATCTTCCTCGTAATTGTTATTAAAAGCGCAAATTATCAAATGTCAAATGATTAAACGACATGACTAGCTCGTCAATGGGGAGGGCACGCGACTTATGGTATAGTCAAAGGACGTTTACCTATTTATGTAAATTCAAAGGTAGGTCTACGTCTTGTTTTCTCTAGGTCCCTGTTTGTGTGTGTGTGTGTGTGTGTGTGTGCCAAATACAAAGTTTTGATTTCTATTTCTATGACAATAAGTTTTACACATGCAGGAAAGGTATGAGCACTTTTGTTATGGTGTCAAAAATTCATAAATATTGTTTGTTTGTTTTTGTACAGTGGTATCAGCTTAAAATATTGTATTGTTTAAATGACAAGCATGAATAAAGATTATTGGGAAAAACTGTGTGTGTGTGTGTGTGTGTGTGTGTGTGTTTGTGTTTGTGTGTGCGCGCGAAGATACCAGGTATGTTGAACTCTACGGCTGCATCCTGCTTAATAAGATTTCGAGTTCGTTTTTGGCGCCATTTTAGATGATGCATTGACAATGAAACCAACCTAAACCTTCGCGAAAGGGCAACAAAACGTAGAAAAAAGAATAATATGTTTCTTTGATTCTTTCTAATCGACCTTTTATAAAGATGTCATATAAAACCTAGGCTTTGTTACTTTTTTCTTATTTGTAATTGATTGAATTGGAATATGGTTTAATTGAACTGAATCGCTGGCTTGTGTCGCTTCATCCATGAAGGATATCTGACCGAAATAAAATTTCACTCTCCATTTGGTATTTTTCAAATCAGCAACCAAAGTAATTATATGCCTTACAACATAATGCAATTTAAAAAAAATCATAATATTTGAATGAAAAAATCCTAATATCCTAATATTCGAATTAATTTTTGGGAAGACACATTTTTCCTTAATACCTAGGAAACAATTGGAATTCAAAGTCGGCAAATATTGTAGACTTCCATTTTGAGGTACTGTTTGATTTCTTGGGAAGGATTCATTTACATTCAAAATAACAGCGTGGAATGAATACTATATTCTCACCTTCAGCTGTACATGTTGAGGTACTGTTTGATTTCTTAGAAAGGATTCATTTACATTCAAAATAACAGTGTGGAATGAATACTATATTCTCACCTTCAGCTGTACATGTAAATTCAAGATTTTAATGTAAATCTAAAAAAAAAAATGTATGGAACCTATAGGGTCTGTTGCATAAAAAAGATGTAATAGAACATAAGTCAGAAAATCAACATATTTAATAATTCATTTATTCACTTATGCGTACTTTCCATCATAGAAAGCATATGACCTTTCTTCTAAATAAGGATATTTTCACAGTCATTAAATTCTAATGTGTATTCACTGGATTATCCAAATTCTAGCTTTGGTGTTGAATTATCAATGCAGTTAAGTTTTCAGCTGTAAATCGCAGAATCAGCCTTTGAAAGACAGACCATTTATGTCGAACCCCATATACTGGAAATAGTTCCCCCCCCCCCACAAAAAAACAACAACTTTTTAGCCTTCCAGGGACCATTTTATTGTCTCGCTTCCAGCATTTTACAACTCATATACTACTATCTTCAACTGGAAATAGTTGTTTATAGAACGTGTTGTGACTGTCTCCAACGTTTGTTTACTTTGTTCTTATGAACTGAGGAGATAGAATGGAATAAAGAAAGATGAAATGAAACCCAATCACCCACAACAAAGGCTTTCTTTTTTGCTCCAAATTACAGTCATCGTAGCATGTCTCAAAATACGATGGTAGATTTATGTCACATTAAGTTATTGTTTCTTTCTTTGCTGGTTGCCCGGAATGTTCATAGACATGCATACACGAGAGATCGATATTTACAAATGTCTGTATATGAAATCTATTTCAAGTACGTTTTCGATTATAGGTATTGCTATAACATTTACTTTTCAAGAAATAATCAATATGTTTTATCAATATGAGGTTGAAACTTCAAGCAGTCGAAAATTTTCATGTTAATAACGGTGTAACAAAACGTACTCATAGTTCTAGAGATTAAAGATGTAATGAACATAAAGCGGTCAAGAAACATACCAAAAGAACGCCTCTGATCAATTTAAGCAGTCGTAATTTCAACGTTCATTAATATGGACTGGTTTCAATTCCACTACCGTTACATACGATTGTACGTGTGTGTGTGTATGTGTGTGTGTGTTTGTGCGTGTGTGTGTGTGTGTGTGTTTAATGTGATAGATTTACCTGACGTCGACTCGTCCACTCTGGCGCCACCCAGGGGCTTTCAGTTAACGAAACAAGCCTCACCAGCGACCACTGCCATGGCGTAAACCTCGTCATCAGATTCCAAGGCAATTAGCAACGTAGGGACATATTGGTCGGTAGGGCGCCCTCGCGGTTATTAGTAGTCTTCTATAAAAGCCAGTTCGTAGTTCCTCTTCGCGCATGAGCAGAAAGAGGTCACTGGTACCGACGGGCATGCTGGTTTTTATATTCACTGAGATAAACATCTGTAGCGTAATTAACTAATTATGTAATCGTCATAAATGGTGCTTGCCAGCACGTCTACATGACAGCAAGCCTGGTATTTGACAACAACAGAAAAACTTTGTAGTTAATACGTTCAATGCAAAATAATGAAATGTATACTGTCCCCAAGTGCCAAGTGTTAATTGACAGATCATTCTGGTCACCTGTATTACGCAAATTCATTCTTTGTTGAAAATGATGGATGACTTTCATATAAAGTGTTTCGTCAAGCAAGCTTATACCAATGCCACTTTGAAAACGAGTGAAAAGCCTATAACCAGCAAAGAGAGAGAAGAAAAAAGAAAAGAAAAGTCATTTGTACCAATGTGCACATGAGTTACTGTAACTCAGAACTGGCTGTTTAGGCCAGAAATCACCAAGGCATTGTGTAGGATGTTTCGATCCATTTTCTTGCACACAAAGTCTTTAACACCTCAGTGCAAATTTGTTTTGTTTGTTTGTTTTTTTTTCTTTTCAGCTTGAAATCTGAGTCATAGCCAATTAAGAGGAACACACCAACGTTTCAAGCAAAATATGGGTTTGTTAACACCTGCTTGCTGATGACACATTAAAAAAAGGGAAATGAGTTATCTTACTTTCTTAACTTGACTTATTTTTTATGTAATATACAATGCAGGTTTAATTACGCAATATTGTCTAATAAATGCAAGCAACTCACACAAAACTGAATCCAAATACGTGAATGTCTCAAGCACATTTTTTCCTGTGCCGGTCATGCTTCTCGGTATGCCGAATGGCCTGATGCATTTTCTGGCAGGAGCGACGCGAAGCCAAAATACAGTCTTGCTTTCTTGCATCACAAAACTTAAAAAAAAAAAAGATACAGAAAGTCGAGGCGAACATTTTCTTCATAGAAAAAGACAATTTGCCGAACCGTCATCGCCAACCGATCGAGAGGGTCGGCAAACAACGTCATCGCCCGCTAACATGAGCGAGCACGGATGTCTTCCCGCGTGAACTTTGCTTTCCGTCTGTGGACTAATCAAGATACGTGGCGCTCCACTCAGCCAACAAACATTCGTGTTTATCTCTATCTCAGCGTACGTGCCTTGCGGATGATTAAATAACGCTCGGACGAGTTTATGCCACACAAGTTCACCGTGGGTATCATTCGCTAAGGTTCCCGCGCTGATTTTCTTTTTCTTCTTTTTTTTTTCTAAGCACAGAATCCATTGCCTTGTCATCAAAGCTCATGACCTTTGTCTTGGGTGTAGTTGCACCCGATTTTTCTTAAGGTGAAAATCAAGTCCATGTTCAATTTCATGACGAGTGAAATCAAGGAAGGAGAACAGGCTAACTTTCATTTCAATCGCAAAGAAAACAAGGAAACTATTTCGAAGCGGTAACGTGCTTTCACTTAAGATTATATTGATAACAATGATGCATCATTTTAATAACATGCTAATTAGGTGAATTAATGTATGAACAACTCTCCCTTAGATTCATGCTAAAACACACATAACCCAACACTTTTCATGCTCTAAGTTCATAACTCAGCACTGCAACCTCCTCCCCAGAAAGTAGTCATTACCAAGTTATGACAATTCTAACATTATTTCACCCTGAGGATAAAATTCATGCCCTTATATTTACAATGAAAGAAATGTAAAAAAAAAAAAAATAAGTTGTTAAAGCACAGGTTAGCTGGTGACTTGTGAGCTTATCTGGTCTGCACACGAATTGTGACCATCATCGTGCTTTTTTTTTTTTTTTCACTACGACATGTGGAACTCTATAATTTCACAACTTTTTAAATAAATCTATGATCGGATCTTTATGAAACTTTTAACGTTATGTTTGACTGAGTTTACTCTAGGAAAGTCAAGGAATCACAGAGTGGATTAAAACGTCAATCTTATAGGGTTGTTAATTCAGTCGGTTGTACGTACATTTTTGTCATGCGTAGTTCCGCAATTATTTTGAGCCTGTAGGACAGGTAATGGTCGAAGAAAACAAGCCCATAACGGGACAGATTCGTGTATTATAATCATTAATCAGATTGGCAGCACGCACTTATCAGTTTAACATTAATTAGCAAGCTTGTCACGCCCAAGAACACATTTTTATGTCGAGTCTTGACTTTATATAAGAATGACTTGTAAAGGAGTGCACGTACCAGGATGATACGAATCATTAATGTCTTGGCAAAGATTACACATTTACCTCCTGCACTGCACAGGAGGATTATCATCGATTTATGTGCTTTTTACTCCACCCACGCCATATACAAAGTTCATCTTGTTTTCTTCAAACAGCTCTGAAAGATTACAAAGTGTAAAAATAATACAAAGATATCACAAGAATCGAAAATAATATTCCCTGTATACAATTGTAGATTGATTTTGGTCGACGTGCGTGATTTAGAGCTGCACGTCTGTATGTCTCCTTGTTGGAGTTCCGACCCACACAAGGTCACTTTGAGTTCTCTCGACACTCTCACAGCTCATGATTGAATCATGAAGTCCAAAAAGACGAGTTACACATGACAAATTTAACAACCAAACTCAGGTTTATATCACTTTGCAATTTCTTATATCGTCAGAAGAGTTTCAAATTTAGTACCTTTGAGAGGAAGGTAACGTCTTCCTATTGCTGTGGCTTTTCTCATAAAAGTTTGGGACGTATCTATAGTCCTTGTCATAAATGATTACGATATCGTCAGGAGCTCGTTGCTATCTTCTAATCCAACAATTCGAAAATATAGCCGTCGATGGGACTACTCGATGTATCTGAGCGAATCCCTCTTCCCTTTAGTCTAAACTATTCGGTGGTATATCGGACAGAAATACCGACATTAAGAGTCTTAAGTTTGGATGATCATGCTGACGTTTGCTTGCTTGCTTAATTTACTTGTGTCAAAACTTGTCATCTGTGAAGGAAACTACAGAGTAATAAGATTACCTCATAATTATACACAACCAGGTCAGAGATTGAAAGCCGTGGGAAACAACCAAAACACGCAAAGCCATAAAAATAAAAGTAACACAAAACGAAACAGGAAACAGACTCGAAGGATTTTTCCTATGATATTAGACGAGCTATCATCTAAAATAAAGAGACAGAAAATTAGTAATGTCAAAACTTTCTCATTACATCCGAATCGCGTAGAATATACATACCACTGGGATGTGATGTGGGTGGAAAAGCATCCGTAACGCGTTTGTAGGAAAAGAATCGCATGCCATCCCATCGCAATCGCAGTCTATTCGTATCGCAATGTCTCTATGAGGAACGCTGTTACATCAACGGATCGCAGCTGTAGTAGTGCATCCGAAACGCCTTTGCACGGTCCCAGTCCAATTGATCGCAACCGCTAGTGATCCGAAACGCGTTTCAGTATGTCATCGGATCGCATCCGATCGCTATCAAATTTCATCAGGAAGGCGATTGCATCAGTAGATCGATCAGTGGATTGCATCTATGTGTTTGTGTGTTTGTGTGTGTGTGTGTGTGTGTGTGCTTAAATATGCCCTTGTATCTGTGCTGGAGTGAGGTATCCCTGGAGTATGCCTAGAGTGGGAGGTGTTGATGAGATGATTCGGGTGAGCGATGGAGGGGTAATGTTTTATAGGTATGGATTATGTACAGACATTGATCTTGTATACAATTTTGTAAAGCTTTTGTATGTATGTGTGTACACAAGTATGTAGGCTTTTCGTTGACCCCTTAACAATAATTGATTCCATTATTTAATAATTACTGCTGTGACGAGTATATGAACGCAGTTACTGGGTATATATTGTATTGTGCACATACATATTGGTTTTGCTGACTCATTATCAAGAATTGATTTTATTATCTAATAATTATTATTTGCGAAGCAGTTACTGTGAATTATTTGTGTATAGTCATAGAATAATCAGAAATTGACACAATGACAGACCTAAGAATTAATTTGTAATATTTTGTAATTTGTTTGAAATGTCACGCAGCTAGCAACAACAACAGAATGTTCAATATTGTAATTAAGGATGAATGATGGAATCGAAATAAAATATTGTTTGAAACAAAAAAAAAAATCTATTAACTGCCATGCAGCCTTATTCCACGTTCCACCATCGATAGATCACTGTGACTGGAAACGCATTCGTTAGATCAATAATTTCACATTTTGCGCTCTTATAATCATTACATGCATCATTCAGGTATAGGATGATTAATATTATTATATTGTTGTCTGTCTAGCTTTTAATGTTTTTCATAGTTCTATTTTGAAAGTTGTTTTTGTTTTTTTAATTTCAGAAGACCTAATGTTCTGGGATTTCACTTATCTTACAGGCACCCTAAGAAGCGTCGAGGAATAATCCTATCAAGGTCTCAGAAACACTTTTCCTGTGGTTTGGGTGTTTTATCTTCATATACGTGTAATACGTTTCACTAGTGTTTCCTAAAGTAGAAAAATATTATCTTTGTCATTATACATCGCAATATGTCATATTGTGATTCTTAATATCTATTCTACGTAATTGTATAGGGTTTATAGTTGTTACGGGTCGGTCTACGGTAATTATAAGGACGATTAGGATTCCTTTTTGGCTGTTTCCCCTTTGGTATTTTAGCAGTGTTTCTATTAAAGTAGTTCTATGTTCACAATATTTAACTTTGTCTAAGTTATATTTTTTTTTCTGTGTGACACATGTTACTGTGTTTTCTATAGTTATTTTTCATGACTTTTATACAGAGAAAACAAACTAAATTGATTTGAATATGTTATTTGGGTTCTTTGCTGTTTATAAATGATTGTTTCTGTTGAAGAAGTTTGCGAATGATTTAAATTGCTATAAATTCATAACTGATTCTAAATTGGAAACACATTCCGCTATATGATGAAAGTTCTGGTTCCTCTCTTGAAAGGGCAAAAATGTTGAAAACTTCTCTTCGATTTCGTGCAGACTTTTTTTTTTTTCACTGAAATTAGTTGAAATTATTTCCATCATTATAATTCTTATCGCAGTAATGTTCAGAGGTGCCTACTTAGCCCTAAAATTACCTATCCAAGTCATGATGGATCAAAGAACCTTCCAAGGTTCAGGGTTTGAGAAAGTCCATCCAAGCAATTTAATAGTTTTGGTTGAGGTGGGGCATCGGGTTTCCATTTTTTGTGAGATGATGAGAAATCTTTTATCAAATACGAAGGAGTATATAGCTCTAAGAGAAATTCAGAGTTTATTTGGTGAAAATTGTTTTTTAAATGATTGAGATATTTAAAACAAAACGATCCTAAGAAGAGGTGAGGACCCATGTTTTATTAGGATCGCTTTTGCGTTTTCTTTTAACTTTATTTTTGGATATCACAGTCATTTCAAAACCGATCTTTATTAATTGAACTCGAATACCGCTTAGAATTGTATGCTCTTTACCATATCGTATGAAAGGTTTCCAATTATCTCGCGAAACGTTAAAAGTTAAATCCTCATCTCAACCAATATGACGCCAATGTGTATCGATTTTAAACTGAAATGATTTGCTACCTTGCCGTTGTATGCGACTAGCTGAAGAAGTCAACTTCGGTTATTGTTGGTGTTGTTTCTGCTGCTTACTCACTTCATTCTACTTCACCAATGCTGAATAATGGGCGTTTTACATGAAGTACGAACAGTTTTCTTGGCATTTTGATCTTTATTGCAAAGTATGGTATTGGCCTTAATGTAATGTGAGACAAGCAATGAGATGTCTGCACTCAAAGACCTTGCCAAAGACTCGAGTATTCGGAATGGAATAGCATAAAATAAGAATTGTCCTTCTTGTCGATCGTGGCATCACTTGTGGCATAGTGGATAAGACTCTTTCCTTTCAACTGGAGATCCGGAGTTCGAATCCCTTCAGCCTGTCTACGTCCTAGAACAAGATGTGTTTACCCACCATGTCCCTCGTAAACCAGATGTACCTAACAACGCTAGGATTAGAGTAATGGCAGGGCCCTCTGGTAGAGAAACGGCGACATTGAAGAGGCTACCCTGGATAAAGAAGACCCTATTATTATCATTATTAAAACTAGCTGAAAAGAGAAAAGAAGAACGGAGGGAGAGACAACAATGGCATGATAAGATTGTCTACTTTTATTCCTAAAAGCCCTTTTTTTTTACAATTCTGTTTCAACTCCTGTACAAAAATAACAGGAAGTAGCATGAGTCCGAGTACGAGTAATTTCCAGGTTAGATTAGTAGTTTAGACGTCACATCAAGGGCAAGATGATTGAAAAAGAAGTAAAATTGTTTGCCCCACCCCTTCTTTTTTCCTTGGCAAAATTCTATCATGAAAGAAATTCTGTTCGCATGAAATGATATATGATGTTATGAACCAGTCTCCATTGCAAAATAACTTTTGCTCTGCGTATAGATTTAGGATCGCACTCGAGTTCAATTGCAGGGCATGTTATTCCTTCCCCCTGGGGCATTTCTAAACCGCTGAATATTGCCTTCTCTGAGCTGCCGGCTTTTTTTCCCCCTCTCCTTCTCTTTCTTCTCCTCCTTCTTAAGGGTAAGCTGCTTTCTTGACGATGTACTGGAGTTTTTCACTCGCCTTTCTAGGTCTCTCTACCCTCATAGCCATCAATTATGTTACCAACTCTCCAATCTGAATCAACCCGGAAAGGTGCGTTGCATCATAATTGCCCGTGATGGAATACCTGCTCACTCAAGAAAACAGAATTGCATGGCTAACAGAAAGAGAGATGGGGGAGAAAGAAAGGGAGGAAGTAAAATGGAAAGAAAGAGAAAGGGATAAACAGAGAGAGTTGGAGAGGGAGGGGGAGAGGGATAGGGCGGGGAAGATGGAGGGGGGGGGGGAGAGGGGAGGGGGAGAGGGAGAAAGGTCTACCCTTCCTCACCTTCTTGGGATTACCTGGCCTGTGTTTTGTAACCCGGTTTGAGTTCAATCTTCGGGCATGTTTGTTACCTTCCTCCGGGACGAATTCCAATGCACATATTAACCTTTGCCCGCCATTTCGCCTACGTCGTTATTTCTTTATCAACGTGTCCTTCATCTCGATAAATATTGATTGAGAACTTCGCGCGCTGCAGCGGCCGTAGAGGATTGGAGAGGGGCGCTGGATAGCCGAAGGGTTCTTCTGCTTATTATTTTTCGAAGTACAGGTAGCAGGTCGACGTGAGGGAAAGGTGAGCCCAGGTGTAAGAGATGGCGTTAGCAGGTTGATAGGAAATTCTTGAGGGGATAGTTGTTAAGCGGGTGTTTTTTCGTCTTTTCGTTTCTTGCAGATCGTGTGTACACTATGCCATGGCATTTAGTGTATGGGCATGTAGGCCCTAAGTGGATGTTTGATGGATTGTATTTGTGTGTGCTATAGTAATGATAACCTTAATAATAACAATAATAATGATAATTACAGGAATGATGAAATGATAGTAAAGCCTTTCTCTACAGCGTAACATACCTTTAACAAGGTATGTGCTTAAAGTGAGAGAATCCATAATTAAGTAGGGAGTGCACGTTTGGATAGCACAGAGATATTATTACACGTTCTTTATTTAAATGTTTTTCGTTGCCAGACAGTACAAGGTGTAGATAAACCAAGGGGATGCTCTTCCACCTCTGTGGATGAACTGTCTACAATTCTGAACTAGCCACATCTACACAATTTACAGCACTTGAGAGAAAAATTGGACCAGAGATGAATGAAGACAATGTGTTTCCGGTTGCCCCGGAAGAACTTAAACCCTGATGCGAGTGAGGAAAAAACAACAGGAATTAGTGCGGCTAAATTGAGAAATGAAATATAATGTCATAACTGAATTGATATAAACTAGTATTTACATAATATTCATTAATTTATTCATCTATCCTTTTATATATCACTTCAGTTATATCGCTTAAGGGAATGCGTAAGTCATTTCTTTACGCTACTCACCATTGTAAAAGCAGGGTCGCCTCCCTGGTGTGGCCTTTCAAGGTGAATTCAATGTACACGCAGTTTTCCCCCAAGTGCTGTTACCTCAGATGCGCCCCCTCCCATGAGGTCGTGACATGTTTGAACTATTCTGCTAAATGAAGCGGTAGCAAACCCAGCTCCGAAATGAGAATTGCTCACAGAAGTTCGCATTTTGGCCTCCGGGTGCTTTGAGAGCGGATCGTTTCCCGAACTAGAGCTTGTTTGAACCGCCTGAGCGAACCTTCGAGGAGCCCCTGGCTTCATTTTTCCCCCTCCATGACGAAGGTTCGATGTAGCAGGAAAACGAGAGTTGCCCGTGACATTGAACCCCCTAGTTGACCCCCAATTTCCCTTCTGCTCGTTCGCTTTGCTTTATGGAGCGGGAAATTGCTATCCCGAACTTGGCAGCCGATTGCTATTCGTCTTCACTTGCGAAATTTCGCAGCTTTCCTCGACACCCACCAACGTTAATGCCTCTGAAACAAAACAAACAAATACAGCAAAAGCAAAACTAAAAACACGCAAACAAACACGATACATACGATGAATATTATCTCAAAATTATCTAAAAACACACACAAAGAGATTAATAACTTGGCCAGTATTGATTAACAACGTAACAGAGCTCAACTTTAACACCCGTCTTATGTCGAGCAAAGGTAGTGCTGCCGAAAAAAAAAAAGAAAGAAAAAGAAATGTTGCAACATGCACGATAATTGAATTAGCATTGTTCTTTGGCAAGAATGAAGGTTTGCTTTTGTGTTTGTTTTTACATAAATCATATTTACATTTAGATCAAACTTTTTCTGTCTGAAAGAAGTTTACATTTGATGTATTAGTTTCACGCCCGATTATTATTGTAAAGAACACGTACTTGTGATGCATCTATGGATATCTTCGCTATATGACGAATTTCAGGTCGTGATCCTGAATTAATTGCATGGTGAGTTGAATGGGTAAATGCAGATGGCATTAGTAGGCTAACCAGCCTTAAGTGAATTCTAGAAAACAGTGAGCATTGGTTCAGGAATCGTCGGTGTTGTAACGCGTTCCATCCGTGTGCCGACACCAGATGGGTAAATGACGTAGAACACCTAGAATCACCAACAACAAACCAAGCTGCTGCCTTCTGTACTTGTTCGAGACTGTTAATAGCCGTCTGGGCATACGGGTTCCACACCTCAGAGTTATACTCAATTTTGGGCCAAGCCAATGCTATGTTGCCTCTGGACTTCATTATTGCTCTGAAAATGGTGGTAGTGTTACGTGTAAATGTAGGCGTGTAAGTCCAAGGGTTTTGCTTGTCTTGTACCTGATGCTTTGGCAGTGTGTATTTCAGAGTAAGTCGGGTGTTCCAGCCAAGAGAAATAACTCCTTGGATACAGTTACACCAAGGTAGGACTACTTATTCTCCATGTCTCTAGGAATTACATTAGGACCTATTTTTGAAGGTGGTATTTGTAAGTTATAGATCTGCGTTTCCGAATGATGGGTATTACTCGGTATTTCTGTAAGCTCACGAACCAGAAAGATAACCACAATGGTAACGACTGGAGTGAGGATAGAGGGTATATGCCATTCTTGAATTTCTTGAAAGTTATGCCAAAATCTGTTTATGAACTGCTCCAGGGCTCACGAAGGATGATACCAATGCCAGTAGAGCTGAGAACCTGGACTCAAGATTGAACGCCAAGGCATCTTGCAACTGGCGAGGGGTACCCATGACTATCGTACATCTTCAGGGTAGGTCAAGGAACCATCTGCAAGTTTTTCCCTGAAGTCTGTCGAGCCATAGTAGATGTGAAGCGTCCGATGAATGTTAATCATCGGACACTTTACAGGCCGTTGGCTAGACACGTCCGATAGGCATAATACAAATCTGACGTACATCAGACTGACTCGACACTTTTCAGACTGACTCTACACTTACCAGACAATGACTTTTGAGTATTGAGCTTTTAAGCCTTTGAGCTTTTGAACAAAGCTTCGACCGTATATAGTTCGTTTCCGACGTTCTTGTTTCCTCAGACTACGCCCGCCCCGTCAAACACTGACCGGATAGTCGATCACCACAAATCGGATTCATCGGACTACGATACGGTGTACATTTCAGTGGGTGGCCGGAAGTAAAAAACAAAAACAAAAAAACAAAAACAAAAACAAAAACCAAACAACAACAACAACTTATGCTTGACCGATGAACAAAAAAACTCTGTGGAAGGGAATGTTACTTAAGGCTACAGTTCGATTTCCCGAAGGTTCGTTAATCCGAACCCCCCCCAAAAAAAAAAAAAAAAACAGAACAAAACAAAACAAAACAAAACAAAACAAAACAAAACAAAACAAAAAACAGGTTCGTTATTCTGATGGTTGGTTAATCCAAAAACTAAATTAGGTTTGTAATTCCGAAGTTTCAACGCACCTTCTTTTCTTTTTCTTTTCGGATTAACGACCCACATTGCATTTTCGGATTAAGGAACCTTCGGAATAAGAAACCTTATTTCATTTGGATTAACGAACATTCAGATGAACGAACATTATATCATTTTCGGAATTACGAACCTTCGGAATAACGCCACATTATATTCGGATTAACGAAATTAAACCCCTTTCATTTTCGGATTCACGAGCATCTCGGCGTAGGGAATTTGTGTGTTTGAGAATAACAAACCTAAGGGATAGCGAAACGTATTTCATGCTTGGTTAAAAGAACTTTGGAAGTAACGAACATCATCCATTACTTAACACATGTATAATCATCCTCGAAAAGACTGATTTGATAGCAGTGCTTGGGGGTAGGATCATCGATTTGGCTGAAATTGATAGAGGGGAAAATACTAGAGGTAAAAATGTCAGAGGTTAAAATCTTAGAGGAAGATTCACATGTACAAGACTGAACTGCTCAGATGTTAACGTAGACATGGGTGGATACTTACACTGTTAGTGTTCGTGCCGGTTTGATCGCAATACAACCTTGTTTGAATGTTACATATTTGTATGACTTTTTACCCTTGACATACTCCCGTCTGATATACAATGTATTTTATTTCTCTGAAATTTTCGCTTCTATCTTTATTTTTCTTCTACATTATTTACCTATTTCTGAAATTGCTGTTTACAGTGCAACGGTACTCGTCTAGTGAACTTTTGAAATAAAATTCTCTTATCAAAATAGACCAGACGTGTTCGTATTCTGCACACTGTAACCGGAGTTCACAGTTTTGTAAAATGCACTGACAGAATTATGTTGCACTCGACTCACAATTACCGTATGAACATATATGAATTAAGGGGCTAACTGGTTTTCCGTGAAGGCGTTACAGTAGTTTTTAGCCAGTTAACACAACGCATCACCGAAAACACAGCAAATTCCTCGTTATAGATATGTTATAAGTACTGCAGCACTGCAGCATAACGTAAACATTTGGCACTACAATTTGTAGGAGGCATCAAAAAATCTGTGACGTATTCATAAGAGACGATCAAGGCAGAAGGAAGATGAAATCCCCTCTAACTGCATTGTTACTCAGTGAATGATATGTGTAATGTTGCTGTGGTGTGCACAGTAAGAGAGCTCCCGAGTTTTCATGTGGCCTTTGTCATATCTATTCTTGCGTCAGTTTAAAGGAAAGATCTTTTCCATGGTGAAAAACTCGGCAAGACTTTTTACTTGCCAATGCCCAAGTTCTTCAAACACGAGGCGTCTCGCATCTTGCCTTTCCAATTAAAGGCGCCACAATGTCACTTACCACCACGTGATCACCACACCACGCCACCGAACCATCATTGCAACACACACACACACACACACACACGCACACACACACACACACACACACACACACACACACACACGCGCGCGCGCGCACACACACGCACACACACACACACACTCACACACACACGTATATAGCCGGCTCCTCACTTCCGCGTCTGCAAGTTGAACTTTAGGCTGAGAGTTGATCACCAAACTGGCGCTGTTTAAAAAACACCCGCCCACTGCTGCAATACCGATAGACTGGTATCATCGGTTTAACAGATATTCGAATTTCATATCGCTGAGTGACGAAAACTCCATCTCCGGGGAGTAAATATTTACAAATAAGCCGGGACATGTTGAGAGAAAGTGATGAGTGATTCTCTGACCTTTGAACTCTGCCTAGCAACGATACTGTATAAATAGCACACAACATAATCGTGTTTTCCTGCCCACGTATCTCTCGAGAGATGAGAATCGATTTTTGGCTGGTTTTTCGTTTTCATGTTGTTTCTGAAGAGGAGTTGAACAGGTGGATTTAGGTCAGCGAGAGGTGGATTTTTTCCTCATATGATATTCACTATGTTACCAAAGATCCACATGTCATCACGTACAATAACCGTGACAACGTTGAAGTTTTTCCAGCCTGCGGCTAAATTGTGAAATCTAACCCTTTTTAACAAGGGCGGATAAGTCAGATTTCGCAAGAGCACATTCCAAGCTCCGGGCAGAAATCAATGTAAGGTGGCGAAACATGGTGACGCAATTCAACCCATATAATATTATTGTAATTGTTTAGTGTTCATGAAACAACATCAGATTTTGAATGGATGAAAAGAGACGGGGAAATTGGTTTGCAATGGTAAAATTATTGGTAAAAAGAGCAAGAAAATTAGGTATGGGTTATGGTGAAAGGCGGAAAATGTGACGCATAACTATGTTTATAAAGACATTACGAATGATTACATACAGTATTACACTCCAACAAGAGTAAAGATGTATTATGCAGAACGCATTCTGAAGTTTCACAGAACAAATCTGAATTTCGTTTTCGCTAAAATTTTTGCGTGAAATGCAATTAGGTTGAAGTTAACTTCATTACACTTTTTACCATGAAATCGCAATGGTAACAGAGTATTATCGTGAATACATGTAGATGGTTTCTGAACACAACTTGCATGGTCAAACAGTAGAAATGATTTGATACTGTTTTGATATCTTGATGTGAGAATATCCGGCACACTATATAACTCTTGGAGACTCGAATAGATCGCAAAACCTCCTGGTTTTGAAGTCCGAGAGATAATTGAGTGAAGACGGACTGCGTGGTATATGATATTAACCCCAGGCCGGATATTGGATTCGCAAAATTCACACTTACGCGGTCAGCAAAACGTGCTCTTTGCAAATTTCTCCGGGCGCGACGAGACGGCCCTCTTCCGGCTTACACAAGTCGTCCAAAGAATACAGCTGCCACAAGTATCCTGAAATTTATGAAGTTGAATTCGGCAGGGTGAGAGACTGTATAATATTGTCAACTGGCAAAATCTTCAACGAATAATTTCAAGATTTCTTTTGGACAAACGACCTGAAGTGAGGAGTATGTTAAAATAGATATACCTATCACTTTGATAGATAGATAGAGAAAAGAAGAAGACAAAAACAATGAGTAAATAAATTAGGTGATGTTCGTCATTCCGCAAGTTCGTTAATATAATTTGATATTGATAAATAATTTGACTTTGATAATAATGAGAAACTAACACAATCCTCAACTCCAATCGCAGTGTACTTCCATGACATTACAGGCCTGTCTTGTAAACTCATGTGCATTCGAGAGTTCTGGCAGGCCGAAATGTTACCTGATTTCGTGTAATATCCTGTTGTCAAAAACTCTTCCAACAATCTCCATTCTCGGAGCAACACCCATCGATATTTTTGCTCTCGTTTTTCCTACTACCTTGACTCGTACTCTGATTATACGGTTATCAGATAAAATTGTTCAGGATCGAGGCACTGGAGTGAACAAAAAGTTCAACAGTTGTGTCATGGAAAAAAAATAACAGGCAAAAGCGGTGACTGAAAAATATTTCATCTATGTCGTAACCCACGCATTCGAGAACAGAACAAAAAAATATATATATACATGTATGCAATAAATCTGCTTCTTTCAGTTTCTCGGCTACAACTCCCACGTAAACAGGTGTGTCCTGATTCCAGTTCCGTATCGTCACATCCCGGATACATTAACGTTGTTGTTCAATCTGCCCAGCGCTGGAATTCAATTGAGTTACGACCGGCAACGATTGACGTTGAATAGAAAACAACAACAACAACAACAACAATAATGACAACAGTTACAACAACAACAAAAACAACAACTGCTGGGAAAATAATGATTTATATGACACCACCCATCCCATGACCTGTGAAAAAGTGAGATTTACAGAAGGAAATAGCTCTGGCATTTTTAACTGATGGACTGGGAATATGGCGCGGTGTTTTGTTCATTGTTATACAGAGATTAGGTCGTTTATTCTCTATTCTTTAAACTAACTAAAGGAAAATAAACGAACTGAATATAGTTGAAAAAAATGATAATATGATAAAATATACACCTGAATAAGAATGTTTTTTCTTCTATCTGGATCTGTCCATACTGTTAGCAAGACGAGAATTAAATCAATTTCAGTTCGAAGTAAAATTGATATTCTTCGCTTTTCTTTAACTCATTCAAACGATGGCGTCACATACTTTAATACATGGTGAAAAGACGACTGCTGTCTTTTGTTTTTGTCAAAGCATACGAAGCTTCTGTTGTTGTTGTTGTTTTTTTTAAGGGAACATGTAAAACTTTGATGGACTTAAATGAAACGTTATATTTTCAAGGCAACTTGTCGCTCTTGAACGTGACAATCCCATTTCCCACAGGTTACAATCCCTGTAACAGATAGGCAAATAGGAAAGAGAAAGAATATTCTACAAATACAACTTGAAAAACAAACAAACAAACAAACAAACAAACATCGATTTGACCGATTTAAGCTTGCTGAATTCGTGTTGGATCAGCTATAGGCCACGGTCGAGTTTGCCTTGACTCCTCTTCCTATGGTAATCGAGAGAGTCAAGGCCGGGTCGATCAGATTGAGTACACGCCACATCCGTGTCATCACGTTCGCGTCTCCCGGCCCCTAGTCCGTCTTCGTTTGTTCATTCGTTCGTTATAGGACTCCAGATACCCAACTTGCAGCCGCTGATGTGAACAAATAATAACTTGTGAGAAAAGTGATTAAACTGATGACCGAAAAACCAACTTGAACAATTTGTTCGTTAAAGGACTCGTGATGTATATTGTATACTGACTTGAAGCTGCTGATGTGAACTTATAGTTTGCGAGAAAAGTGATTGAATTAATGACCGAAGAATCAACTCGAATCAGAGAAAAGAAGAAACATGAAAGCTAATTGAAGACAAATTTGAAATCAATAATACTTGAAATAACGACAATAGATAGCAATATTCACACATTATCTGTATGAATGGTCCATGACTTCTTTTTTTTTTTTTAACACAGACTACTTGTTTGAATGACGAACTTTGGCACTTGAATGATGATCTGGTAATCAGTTCTAAATATCCCACGTAATATAGAGTACAATCAGACCTTTAATCTTTATAGGTTTTGTCAAGTTTATCAACCTCTTCTCCTTCATACCATGGAGCTACAACGTATTTCAGTGTTCATACGTTGTAATTTGTTTGTTTGTTTGTTTGTTTTCGTATAGATCGATGTTTCCTTTTAGTAATGCAGAAGCTGCACTCGAAGTCTGACGGCATGTTACTGAAGAGATGAAGTTGGAGAGGAAGCTTTACCTGTATACCATGGAGGTGGAACTGACAATGACAACCGAGCGAGTATAATAACAAATCATAGAGTGTGCCTGTAAAAATAGTACTGCTGTCCATCCGGAAAAAAAAAACGACAACAAAACAGAAGAAAAGATGAGAAATTAACAATACTGTTGCAAGGATCTTTCGTTAGAAGTTATGACTTTAACCATACCATAGGTTAGTAAAAATAAGTGACAAAGATAAAGAGGATGTCCTCAGAAGTTTAAACATGTTGTAAATGAATATGTTTGTTTGTGTGTGTGTGTGTGTTATTGTGATGTTTTGCGTGTGTGTGTGCGTGTGTGTATGTATGTGCTCACGTGTATTATGTGATAGTTACTCAACTATTCGGTTAATGACCGAGCGATCGGAGCGAACGAATTGCCGAGCGGTAATTGGAGGCGGCATGTGATGTCTTAGCCAGCTTTTCGCTCTGCTGTGGTCGGTTAGCCATCTTTCCAGAGATTAATGACGTGCTTTATGCAAGCAGTCTTCCCCCACATTAAAATGCACTTCAGGCCATAAGGGAGAATAACCATGCCATTCGGCGGACAAAAATATCGTTGTTGTTGTTTTTGTTCCTCTTTAAAGAACTTAATCGCGAAAGAGTCCAAGTCATTTTGAATTCGCTGACGACGACTTTTTAAAACTTTTCTCATCAAAGAGAGTTTATAATTATTAAAAGGGACAAAATCGGAGCAACAGATGGGGAAAATTCTGAAAAGTAAATGGCAAATGAGAAAACTTCCAGAAGTATTTCTAACGTGGTGTCACTTACGTCACAGGACTATACGTAATCTCTTCTTTAATTATGACATGGGTATGTTTCGTTTTGGAGGTGTCTCTCATATATTGCTATAATATAGACCTATAAGGAAATCGTTTAGAAATAAAGCATGGTGCTGTTTTCGTGCTTTTCATACAATATTGCTGTCGATGCTTTGAGAATTTTCTTTGCCCCCCCCCCCCTCTCTCTCTCTCTCTCTCTCCCTCTGAATCTAAGTATTCCTTTGCCTACATAAAAAGGATCCATCGTAATCACGGCCTATGAACTTTGAGCTAGAGAGTAAACAGCTAGCTACTCGCATCTGCAGTCTATGAATGGGGATGTGTATTTTCGGTGCGTAGAAAGGCTTCAGGTAGGCCCTACTTTAATATCAGCAGCGAATATTGCTTCAAGGTAGCCTGTATACTGCACATGGCAATGTGTCCGACTCGTTATTGAAAAAATATATATATATTATGCTTTGCTCTTAAGTCTGCTTGACTCACTGATCAACCTCTTACCTAGATGCAACAATGTGAAGCTGAAATATCTGACACTTTTCAGGGCTTCGAAAAAAAAAAGTTAGCTTTCCATCTTCAACCTTCAAAAACGCTTGGAGTTCGAACCTATGACCTTTTGGGCACCGAACCGTAGAACCAGTTCACGTATTCGCGCCTATCATAAAACAATCTGATATTTGCAAAACACATTAAACAAACACAAATTCAATATTTTTTTTGCTCTTATTTTTTTTCTTCAATTGAAATACACATGTACTTCAGTTTAAAAAACTAGACCTCGATCTACCTCAAAGAGAGGATGATTAATTGTAATTTTATAGACAATTGCATCTATTTGGCAGCTCCAATAGGCCTGTGGATTAACATATTATATAAAAATTATCCTCGTCTTGACATTTTTGCGGTCTTGCTCACTTTAAGAACAGTGACGTCATCACAGATGAGATAGATCTGATATTTTCTTGAAGATAGTTAATCTCTTACTGGCTTTGTGCAAAGAATTATTCTCCTTTGAAATTGTCTGTTTGTTTCCATGTTTTTCAATGATTTGGAAGTAAGAATTGGGGCGTCTAAAAACATCCGTATTTGATAACCTTTTTGTTTTATTAACAAACAAAAAAATCGTGCTTACAGATCCACTGTTTATTCATTACACCATGCTTCAGTTATTTTTTTTTCTTTTGCAATGAACTGAATGCCACCGCCTAATGATACCCCGTAGATCAAATAGACACTGCAACGTAAGGTGTATGAAAATTTAATGACCCTTTCGAACGGAAGCAAACTTCGCCTTTAAGGCGCGACAGCGAATAGGAATTCCAAGACCGGACCCCACTTTGCAGTGGGCTCGGATGGTAAACAACCGGCCTAATTAAGACAAATCGCCCTGCAGATACCGTGCCATGCCTCACTCAGTCCTGTCATTAGATCGCCATTCATAACGACCTAAACATGCGCTGCGCACACACCCAGTCATTATATGCGGCGCTATACCCGCAGTCGAGAGCGGCGTCAGCTTGCGGCAAGCGGCGAGGCGTGGATGTAGCATTAGGCTGAACTATTGGATATCAAACTTTCCACCAATGAAAGGCCCGTGTTATTCGGATGGAAAATAATCTTTTTCTGTCATTTCTATACCCGCAGACGAGAGCGGCGTCAGCTTGCGGCAAGCGGCGAGGCGTGGATGTAGCATTAGGCTGAACTATTGGACTTCAAACTTTCCACCAATGAAATGCCCGTGTTATTCGGATGGAAAATAATCCTTTTCTGTCATTCCTAATTGATTGAGAACGCGCAGGGAAATCCTGCTAAGTTATGTGTGAGCGTATTATGCGTTCCTAGCAGAAAAACAAAACAACAACAAAGAAGCCAAACTTTTTCCATTCAATTGTCAGTTCAACAGAAGTTCAAAAAAAAGTTAAACAAAGATACTGCATCAACCCCTTCCCCCCCCCCCACTCTAGATCTATCATAGTCGGTATCACTTTGGTGCCCTTTCTATTGCTACCAGAGCTGATAAAGTCAGTTCTATGACTCAAGTTTACTTTGCATATTATTGGCTACAGATTGAATCTTAAATGCATACACACTGACCCTATTTTCACATCTTCATTAGAAGAAACGTGAAGGAGGAAGGAAAACTAAAAGACTTGACTGTATTGTAATTCGTTTACTTGTCACCGTATACTTACCCTCGCTACCATGTTCATGCATGCACATTTTTTTTTCATGCTACACCCACGCACATTATAGATATGTATCTGTGTGTGTGTTTACATAATATAATATGTACACAAAGATAAAAACATTTTTTTTTCTCCTGTAACACACTAATGACATATGAATTCAATCCATGTTCATGCAAGATTTCACAGATTATGGCAAAATCAATTAAACAGAACGACAGACGATCCGTAAATTCGATCAGAAAATAAGACAGTTATGGAATATTTGAGAATTGAATGATAGAAAATGATTTATTTCTGCAACAAGATTCAGCAAGGACTTTAAGGGTTAAATCTCAGAGTAATCACGTCGATCCACTTGCATTTTCGGATTCAACATTGTCACTGATTACTAGACGCAAACAATCAGCGCCTCTCAACAAAGACACTTTTAACATGCTTCACTGCTTTGATCCCATCATCGTCACCGCCAGCAAGCCGGGAGAAGAACAAGACGGAGATTCGAGAAATCTAAAACTATATGCGCAGAAGAAAATAACTCACAAAAAAATCAAGTAAAGTGAATGTGCAGTTGTGGTGTATGTTAGGAAATCATGCCTGAAACAATTTCGCTTGGTAGAACAGGCAGATTGTAAAAGAAAGCTAACATTTTGGCAGAATGATTGTCGTTTGTGATCGCAATACTTCATTTTTCCGCAGTTGCAGAGCAAAAAGGGATGGTAATGGTAGAGAACAGGTATATCATTCTATTAGGCAAGATCTTATGCGTGTGCGAAAATGTGCGAATCAGCAATTCCCCATCTTTTGACACAAAATTTGTCACGCTGCTCTTCATCATCTGTATTGTTTATTCAAAGACATTTCCGTATGAAAAAAGCACATCAGCGAAACAAGACTGAAATGAGGGAAACGATTCTTTTGTTAGTGACGATACATGATCACACGATCGTTGTTGTCTAGACACCTAAATGTATTCATTAAGATGCACATAATCAGGTGGCGGTAGAGATGATGGGATCAAAGAAAGACCTTCGTGCATAGTCCATGTGAAGTAGGTCCATGGTTATGTGGGGAATAAAGCCGCCAATGCTTTAATACCTGACTGTTCGACCAACTTTACCAGTCTATTGTCTGTCACTTGTTTTGTTTTTGTGAGAGGTTTTTGTTCTGCTTCGCACACACACACAAAAAAACGTACAAAAACAAAAGTGCATACTAAGGTGAGACAGCTTTCCGACTGGTATCGCACAGTGATACCAAAGAACGTTCTTTCACTTACAGTTCCAGTTTGATTTTATTCCTGCACTTTTTTTCAAGGAAACCATACATGAAAAAGACAACACATGTATCTGACAACAGAATAGGAAAAGAAGTATTACATTCATAGCATCATAATCACAACAATCTTTAAAGTTTAGACATATAACAACAATGATTATCAAAATGAATCAACGATACACTGTCTTGTTTCCAGGTAAAGAGGAAAAAGATGGCTTCTCCCGTGTTTAATACTATGACATTAGAGATACAGCCGAATAAAGCAGAGTGCTGCTTCCTTCAAAGGTTTAGGTAACAATCATTCACTTTGCAATAAAATTGGACCCAAATTCTTCTTCCGCCATCCCCTATAAAAGATAAGAAATAATAATAATAATAATAATTAAAAAAAACGCCACTCCCAAATCCCAACATATTGGGCATTACTTGGACAGACGCGTATAGTAACTGTGTATACATTTACGAAATCTTAATTGTCTGTCTGTTCGGAATTGTTATGCTTCATAAAGGTATCACCCACTCCCTTTTTACGGACGATGTATAGCAACCAATGTTCAGTATTAATTTTATCCATATCAATGCACCCCAGAGTAGCGAAATGTCCACATCTTCAGAAGATATGAGTTTTAATTTAACTTTACACCATGCACTTTTCGTGCGTTGATGATATTTATGTTACCTTGCTGGGATACGTTTTTATATGTTTTACTTCAAGAAAGTTTATTCGACTCGCCAAATGTTATGAACGTCCTAAAAATCTTATGTTTTTATCTATTTTCTTGGTATTCTATTTTTGATATATCCTGTTCCGCTGGAAAATTATGGTCGTAAAATGAAAGAATAAAAGATTCTCAATAGTTATGATAGAGAGCCGAATATTTTTCTTTTCTTTTCGACAGATATCCATCTAATACCTCCCTAGGCACTTCTACTTAAATTCTCTCTTTGATAGATAACTTTTTTTCTTCCCCCCCCCCCACCCGCTGTCTCGGCAACGAATTGCCTACTTGAAGTTTTCTTGGCATGGCCCCCTCATGCTCCACTTAAAAAGCGTGTCTGTGCGGTAACGGTGTCCTTTGTGTGAGCTTCAAACAGCTCTCAACAAAGTCGTTACCTGGCTGAATACACCATTTCCTCTCATTAAATGCAATCTATGCTTGCAATTATTTTACTTTGAGAAGGAAACGGCAAGCCGCATAATTGCGCTCTTGAAATTGAAGGTTTAAAAGTTAGGGTATAAAAAAAAAATGAGAGAAACTGCTGTCCTAGTTCCTGAAAACATCGAGAAAGACTTCATCACGAACCACTCAAACACACACACACACACACACACACACAAACAAAACAAAAATACAAGGACTGGAGGCAAAACGAAAGAGGGCGCGAAGTTGACTATGACGTCACGAATCAATTTCAATGCAGGTCATATGCTCTTATAAAGCCATGCTATTTGAAGCAGGGCAGGGTTAACCAAACGTGCGCTAACCAGGATGCGTGTGGGGTCACTGTTCGGTGTTTCTGGCCCCAAGACTTCCCGACTGTATTATAGGCATGATCTCTCCCGATAGGGCAACGGCCTGGACAGGGTGCATTATCCCCCCTCTGTCAAACACAATGATGGATGCAGAACAAGAGGTGTGGATGGATCAAACAACGACAACAACAACGATGGATTGACGTCGCGTCTGGATCTACGACGTGTCGATACAGTGACCCACATCTTGTGGGTGTCAGACCCTTCTCTCTAGCAGCCAACCGGGTTGCCATCGAGCAGACTTCCTTGGCCGTCAAGTCACCATTAGCTCGTGTTAAAGTGTTCTTGCAACTATATTGGTGCGGATTATAGCTTTGGCAAAATATCCTCCTGAAATAGATCTTGAGGAGCTTCCAACTTCACATCCTCCCCTTCCTCCTCCCCCTCTCTCTCCTCCGCTCACTCTTTCCATAAAAAAATATCTATTATGATATTTTTTTTTATTTGTTTTGCTAAAGGGACTAGCGGCGTAATATCTTTTTATTAGTAGTAGTCTGATTCTGGTGCTTGTTTTGAAAATAAGACAACAATGATACATTCTTGGGATCATGCACTCAGCTCTGAATCAAGTGTTTGTAAACGGTGCATCTCCAACACTGCCGTAACATATGCCCTCTGGTTGGTAACAATTGCACTTTTTTCTGCAGTTTCGTTTGAATCACACATGAAAAAAACTTACCTGAAGCTGATTATCTCTTGCCCTTCATTACGAATTCATGGTGAAATAATCTGTAATGTTGTTTTCTTTTTTTAATATAATTTTGGTACTTTTAAATTGGTTTTGACTTGATTTATTTGTGCATTCAATAGAATACAAATTGAATACAAAATTTCAAAAGCACAAAGACAAGGAATAACAATTGCAGTCATTTAAAATTACAACATAACATTACACAGACAAGCATAAGCAATAGTATCGTGCAGTTAACGTATCTAAACATATTCAATAAGATATGTAGTATTTTCCAGTGAATAACAGAGATAACTGAACGCAGGAGACCAATTTCGGTACTTTCATTTCTTTATTCTGCAATGCATATCATATATAATGTACACATATATACATCTGACTATACTTTCTAAATCTAGCATCGATATGCCAAGAAGGTGATTGTCAGACATACACAGTTTTATTTTTAAGAAAATCAGCTTTGAAATCAAAATTCAGAAAAGCATCATCATTTCATCACGTGTTTTTATTCCATAGATAGATAAATACTCAACACACAGGTAGGAATTTCAGATAATAGACAAATTAAGGTTTGAAAACTGAGATCATGATGAAACTAATTTCAGAACGAGACATGAAACTCGTCACACTGACGAGTTAGGTGATACGCCTGGGGTCATCAGATGTCGGTCATCTGTGATCGACAAAGAAAAGAATGTGATATAGGCACCTTGAAGTTATATTGAGCGTGCATGCAAAACGGGACATCCACGGAAACGGTAAGGCCGAAAAAAAAAATGTATAGATATTACAGGGGGAAAAAGTCAATGCCCACTCAACAATCGTGGCCGCGTGAACATGTATTGCATTGCTAGAAGGAAATGCGGCCTTGTAACGACTGAGGTCGCTGTGCCATTTCTGGCAATTTCGGAAAAATACGTCCCGCAGACATAAAACCTATAATCGGCTGATTTTGATACCCTGCCTTTAATCACAATTTTCAGTGTGATGACGTCATCAAAGTACAAAACAATGACATGGACTTGAAAGACAATTGCTCAAAGTACAATACCTCCGTTGTCGTCATTACATACTATTTGACAGAGTCAGGATGCAACATTCTGCAGCAGTCGAAGCAATGTGGTCTCCAACACAAAACAGAGGGATATTGTGTGTGTGTGTGTGTGTGTGTGTGTGTGTAGGTGCGTTTATATACGAACTTAATTTCTACATGGACGAATGTGTAATACACCATTGAAGAAAAAAAAAAGTAAAATAGCTAGGTATTTTGTTTCGTGATCTTGTGGGGTTCGAACCCGCACGAGTGCAACCTCACGTCTCTGAGACGGCGCCTTTAACCACTCGGCCATACGTCTCGACGAGAAAATATGAGGAACGTAAACTTATGTATGTGAAAGATGAATCAGGAATCGATTCGTCCACATTCCATTCTCATTTTCAGTTTTAAACTGCAAAATTGTCAACCTCTTGAGAAGATTTCAAAACACAAAATGCATGATTACTGCAGCTTATTGTCTCAGCTACAACATACTGAAATTTCAGAGGAAATGAAGCAAAATCAGCTGAGATAAAGGTGCTTAAACGTTGTCAAGTCAATGGATGGTTTTAAAAAAAATCACCTCCCATAGACATAACACGTAAACTTGTCCGATTTTGCATCTTTACTTTTAATCACAATTTCTAGTATGATGACGTCATCATATTTCAAAACCATTACATGGACTTGAAAGGCAAATGTTCAAAGTGCAACATATCTGAATTTGGGGTAATATTGAGCTTAAACAACAGAGATACGAGCAAATGAATGTCAGAAACAGTACCTCAAAAAAATCAATTCCACTTTTTTGATTTAAAATGACGATATGATGACGTCATCGCGTTTGCCTGGCAATACTGATACTTGGAATGTTATTTACAATTCATATACTTTTGTAATATGCAATATAAATATAGGGTCAACGGACGATTTAAAGAGCTATGGCGAAATAAACGAAGACATGTTTTTTCACTATATTTGCAGAAAGACGCGCACTCGGAATTTCAACTTTGACGCCAGTGCATTCCTTTGTTATAGGTCGAAATCGATCGGAAATCAATGGATATTATTACTCAAAGTATCAGGAATCCAAATCAGTCAAAAAAATTGCATTTTCATGTTGCTTACGGGCTCTGCGCGCGAAATTGCGCGGACGGACGCGCACGCGAGAAAATGTTTGAAACGCTTAAAATTGTCTGAAACTTCGAGATTTCCCATTGGGAAGTCGTTTTGAGCCTTTTAAAATTTTGACGCGCGCTTACGCGCGCGTAATGATGACCTGTGTAACTAGCGTTAAAAAGTAAGATAGAACGTGACCTGAACTTCATGTCCACCGAAAATGATACAGAAATGACATCTAGTTATGAAGTTATGATCGATCATGTGACAAGGTCCGAAAATCACAAAATGGCGCCTAGATGACGTCATAGATATGTTACTGTCATGAAAACCTTATTGTGGCTAGATTTTGTCATGAGACATGTCGACTGAAAATGTCATGTTATTTCGTAATGTCATTCTTGAGATATTGACGACACAAAATTGTCCAGAAAGAAAGAAGAATAAAAAAAAATAAAGAGAGATTTTGACAATCACAATAGGTGATACGCTGATAGCGTATCACCTAAATATTACTATGTTTGAATATTACGTAGACGATAAACTTTAAAAGGTTTACATAGATAATTTATATTTTTTTTTTTTGGTATCCATTATGTTTTATAATGCGGTGTCCCTCATTTTCTGTATTCAGATTATTCCCATCTAAACAAAAAGTCACAGCATTACGTCATTTAGCTTGCATAATGTGATTGTTACTAGTAGCATTGTGTATCACGGAAATACGCAAAACTTCGTTTCTCAAATGTCTTGTCCTATGTATGACGTTCAGTAACGTGCTGCCGCTCTACATGTTTGATTTTACTGGTTTGATTTAGGTCAATATAAACATTTAGTATCAAAATAAATGTTTCTTTGATACCATTACACCGACAAAAAATCATTAATAAAACCCCAACATTCTACCATCTCCGAAGTTCACGGGATCGAACGCTATTGAAATATCCATTATGGAAATCAAAAGCTACTCTTGGTGACAGGGTGCTCTTGCATGCTGTACCGAAATTATGGAATAATCTCCCTCTGTTTGTAAGGCAAGCAGCTACAGTTAATGAGTTTAAGACCAGGTTAAAAACTCATCCTTTGAAGTAATGCATTTTATGTTTGAATTATGAATGTCGTGATTATTACTTTGTAACGCGCAGTAGAGTATTATTATAGTAGCTGCGAAATATAAATGTCCTTTATCATTATTGTTGTTATCATTATTATTATTGTTATTATTATTATTATTATCATTACTACTACTACTACTACTACTACTACTACTACTAAAATGTGACCTAGAATTTCGTGATAATTTGAAGAAGAGGTCATTTGGTGGGATAGTGAACCAGTGGTATAGGATATAGGGCTACGATTCGAGAGGACCGAGAACCCGAAACGAGAGCTCGTGGTTCCATGACCCCGAGGAAACACCTGCGAAATCCGTGTGCGTGCGACTGGCGTCCTTTTCATCAACGCTGACCTGCGAAAACTCTTTTGTTCGCTCCAAGCAAATGTCCACCTCGTTCACGTCTGAGGTACTTGACATTGGGAAGGTCAGTTCGGACGTAATAATACGCTCGACGTCACAGCTACGGAATGTGACCACCGCGGTCAGTCCTTCTATTTGGCCGGTCGCAGCGGATGAAAATTGTAATAACAAACGTCAACGCTTCATTGTAATTGACTTGAGCCCGAAGCACAGAAGAATTAGGCCTATATGAAAACTTAAAAAAAAAAAAAAAAAACGCTGAGAAATTTGAATGCACGTTACATGTACTTGGATGAACCTCTTAAGTCTATTCTTTCACTTGAAAAGAGCTAATTGTAAGCAGAGCATATTTCTAGTACATGTCATCGACTTTTCTGGAGGACAGAGCCCCTGTATAATTGATAAGTCTTGCTGTTTACTGCAGGAGGACAATGGAGAGGAATTTTCTTGTACCAGGTTAACACGCACACTACATAAAATATAGAGTGCATCTGGCGTTGGAGGTTGGAGAACAATACCAGCAGTTCTTTTCTTGTGTACACCCACGCACTTACCTGTAACACTCCTTACATCCTTATTCCATGAAATGCAAAACAGCATCAAACCTGAGAAACGAAATGGCCAAAAGTTTGTATTTTGTCCAATCACAATTTATAATATGAAATGTCTCTAATATGAAAACTGAGGTGGGAGAAAAAAATGCGTCTTTTGTTTGTTGTTGTTGCTGTTTTTAGAATCTGTCTTGAAAATATATTTTAATGGAAGGTAATTAAACGATTCACAAAGCACCATGCTCATTCGTAATGAATAGATAAGTCATAATCAGTCGGCAGCAAACTCTATGGGGATGTTGAACCTTAATTATGTATGACATTAAAAGATGAGGAACTAAGAAGACTTCCAATATCAGTCGGTCAAGAAGTAGAATGAACAAGAAGCGACATTTTAAAGACGTTTGAAGCCATCTCCCGAAGCAAATGAAGTCACTGGCAAATATTGCCAAGAGTGAGTGCGATGGGGGGGGGGGGGTTTCCACTGGAGACCAGTCGGCAAGAAATCATCATCAATAAACGGTCTTGCTTTTGATTTGGTGTTCCAAAGGATTACACACCATCTAACAGGTCTTAACTGCGTGTCTAAAGAGCCATCGAAATAATAATCGTTGTACAGCGGATGTTCACTATCGTTTATACGGAACTAGGAAACGCATTTACATTGTTCGATGGACGAGTTCACAAAGTTGTTCCTGCTGAACCGAACGTCTCCGCATATGTTTTCTCACACTCCCTCCCTTCCTTTCTCTCTCTCTCTCTCTCTCTCTCTCTCTCTCTCCTTCTATTTCCTTTTCAGAATGCATGTAGGAGGTGGAAATGCGCATGTCAGAGTATTGAAAAAGTTGAAAGTCGGGAGGAGAAACGATATCACACGAGGCACGAAGATGATCACAAGAAATCGTTTACTATAGGGCCTACCTCACCTGAAGTGACGAGCCCATGAACCTCTCCTCTTTCTAAGTCAATAGATGATAAAGGAACAGGTAAAGAATAAAGTCATAAACAAGTAGACAAATTTAATACAAATTAAAATAAACAAATAAATAAATATAGAAGTAAATATATTTTAAAAGGGTTCATCCAGGATAAGAGCTTTGAATTCGGATTGAGGAAAAGCTTCACAGAATTGAAATCGTAGAATTACAAACTTCTCTCTACCTCACTGCTGCCAAAATCCTTGTGAAAATTAAATCTCGAATGAGGTCTCGGCTAGGAGAATATAAGAATGTGTTATGAAATCAATGTCACGCTAAGGTTACAGGGGCAACTCTCTGTAGACCGACCCTGATAAGTATGATCCTGATTTTGATAACTCACCCCTAATAAAGTGATTAAAACCTTCTTGATATCTTATTACACTTAAAGTTACTTTTTTCTGGTTGTATGTGTATGTGTGTGTGCGCGTGCACGTGTGTTTTGTTGTTGTTGTTGTTGTTGTTGTTGTTGTTGTTGTTGCTGTTGTTTCAAGATGTTGCCCAAGGAAGAAGGTCTGATATACAGAATCGTCCTCCTTGCAGCGTATCAAAATATGCATGAAAGTAGGATCTTGTTCCAAGCTTCTCATGATTTATAATGATGCAAAGTACAAGACGTGTTGGTGCAGCTGATTCGCACTACAGTCCAGGGAAGCAATTCATCAGAATGAGGACTGCAACCTTTAAGACATTCCCAGTAAGAACACAACTTATACCTGCCGAGTCTGAAATCAGGCTAACACTCTGTTACGACACGAGAGGCGACTCCAGAGGGTGCGCGTTCGCGCGCGTTGCTCCTCACTCCCTGTGACCTCAACCTTACCTTGTTCGCTGACAGTCCCCCTCTCCCTCCCCTCTTATTTTTCCTCGCTCGCGCTAATGGCCGACTGATGTGTTCGATAGATCACCGTGTGACGCGCTGACAGCTCCAGCTCAGCACATGTTTTCGCCTTCACGCTCCGCGATCATCTCGCTGGGGCGTCGCAAGGGGGTTTGAGAAGTGCTGGAGGACGCGGGGCGGCGAACCCCTTCTCCTGACAACCATCTCCTGGAGGACTTCCGCAGTGGTCTTTGGCACCCAGATCCCCTATCAGCTGGAAACGTATCAAGAACCTCTCAACTCCTCGTATGTCGCGATCCATCCTTTAAGGCTTTTCTTGTTCCCCTCTAACCCGAGCCGAACACACTTTCGAGTCTCTACTTCAACCTCCAACTCAAGAGTCCCCCTTCCCACCCCCAAGCTACGATGAACTAATATCCCAAGAGTAACCGGAGTCTTCTCAATCACCAGCAGGCACGGCCGTGCGTCGACCAGTGCCAATCAACCCGGTATATTATTTTTCTCATTTCATATCTAGCGCCTTCCTTCTCGCCTATCTCTCTGCAGGTGCTTTGTGCCTCTTCCGTGCCTCTTTAGAAGGGGGAAAACCATCTCCAAGGACTACTACAGGGGCAATGTTGAATTTAGGCGCTTGGAAAAGGAAATGTCAAACCAAATACAGCGGTATGAAGAATAGAACAACTTTTCATGACTTTAAACGCAGGTGAATTATGTTATATTCTCACAATAATGGAACCTCTGTTCATTTTCTGTCCTGCAAGTACGATGTAGTTAAACCACGTCAATCTCCAACTTTTATTCACACCTTTGTCACTTTAATTTCAAGAAATACACACACAAACACACATACACACACATCACATGTATATATTTCTGATATATTTTGTGTGGTTTATGTCTATATTATATGCCTATGTGTTTGTATGTAAGTGTGTATGTATATTATACGCATATATTAGTTTGTAAATGTCTTAATTCATGCGTTACAATTTTTATATGAATGAATGTTATATCACCTGAACCACGCTGAGACTATTCGAATGTATTTGACTAATTTTGTTGCATCCGTTATGATTTTGATATGTTTGTATGTTAATGAGTATACATTATGCCTATGTAAACGTATGTTCGTACCAGTGTGTTATAATCAAAGCGAGATTGTATTCGCCATTATGTAAAACACACAGATCTCTTGACAGACAGATTAGAGGGCAGGCTGGCCAAAAGCTTGATAAAAAATAAAAGATCGTTTAGAAAGATTGACTACGTATTCATGAACATAAATGATTGGGTACATTATCACCATCTCCTTACTGATATTAGTATCTTCCGAACAACCATTCCTCAGTTTTCGCCATCATTCTGTTATCATCCATTGTGTCTCAGCTCTGTAATGAAAAGTGAAAACAACCAGAAGCAACCCATGCAGTATTCATTGAAGACTCGTTGTCACAAAATACAACAGCATTGATTTTTTTTTTTGCGCTCTTGACAGCGTTCAAATGTGTGTTCATTAAGATGTGTTTGTAATAATGTGTCATTCATGTATTCAGGAAAGTATATTATATTTCTTATAGAGATCGAGGATCGATTACACGATTACATGGAACACAAAATAAAAAGCGGAAATATGTTGGGGCGTTTCACAATATTCTAGTAGAAATTTTCATTATTGTATTCATTTTCCCTTTCTTTATGGATCAGTGTCCATGAAGAATTGCCTACATAAATGTAATGAATACAAAGGTTTGTTTTTTTTTTTCATTTCCATCTTTTTGTTCTTTTTTTTTTCATTCAGCGTAATATGATACTATATAGGAAAGCAGGAATTCGATGGGTAAGACAATAGGCTTGTTTTGGTTTCATAGGTAAACTCAAGTGTTGTCCTTTAACGCGCCATTTATGTGCCCTTTCGATGAACCGCCTATTAATTTGTCGGTGTTGTGTGATGTAATAGTTCATCAGCGCTGGTGCGTGTCCCAACGAAACGCCGCGAGGGTATGATTCTCGCGTCCGACGGACGACGAAGTGCCGTCAGTGCAGGCTACCGAGGCCGTACGCAAATGAAAATAATGCCCCGCAGAAACGCATGTTACACTGATGAAAAGGGCGAGAAATCGTTATCAACGCACCGCCGCGCGCGTTTGTGTGTGAAATTTCAGATTCTGCAAGAATACTTTAATGGACCTCAAAAGCACTTTCAAAGCGCCTAATGGCTTGCGCACAACGCCAAAGACCTTGCACTTACGTCAAAGACCCAATCACTCTAAAACGTGTGCGAAAATAAATAAAAGAATAAAAAGCAAATTTAGATGACTAACGAAGTTACCACCCTTAACAATATTTCACATGTGCTAGAATCCTATCCTTAAATGTCACCTTTTTAAAGTCACTTTGTCTCAGCAGTATAAAAGCATTTTAAAGTGGTTTTAGGTAATCTCACCCCGTTATTTCGCGTCCATTCTGTAAGTCACGATTTATCACCAGATGTCGTCTTCGGTAGATCGTAAAATCCTACAGATGTTTCCAAGTTAAAGATATTGAATCAAAGTTATGTTTGAGTCAAATGGATGACCAAAACAATTCACACATTGTTATAATATCTCCGAACAATTATTGACTTCATTCAACGATGTAATCCCTTTTCATTTCGGAATGTTTTTGAACAGGCTGTTAGTCTTTTTTTATGCGTTTAACTCTATAATCCCAACTTTTCATTCGGAAATATGTTTAGCTCAGTCTTAATCCAATAAAACTTTATTTACTCGTATTTCCGCGGCACGTTCGTTGGGAGGCAATTATAGAAAAAATGCGGGGGCAGAACTGGTAGACATAATAGAAGTCAATGGGGAGAATCTCGTTAAAACTAATCTCCCATGTACATCTGTGTAATCTGCCTTTAATCAGAATGGGGATGTAAATTTTCAATCACCCAAACAAAAAGTATAGTCAGAGTTCCTTAAATTGGATAGGGGAGGGGGGAGGGGTGGGTGTTTTCGTTTTGTGTGATTAACTTCTTTCTTTTTATCATTATTATAATTGTTATGTGAGCATACCAGACAAAAACTGTCATGTCGTGTATTAGACTGTTTGTTTGTCCTGTTTGTGTTTTCTTGCAAATGTATACATATATTTCATGTCACCAAATGATTTATCTTGTGTGTTTATGTCATTTGGGGTTTTGCCTATTGCAAAACACATAATACGACATGCTTATAGGTAGAAATCAGCAATGTTTGATGTAGATTATGGCACGTAATAAGAATTTTAGCAATGAGAGGAAAACGGATTTCATTCATCAAAATACATCAAGCACCGATAATATTCTATGTTTGTTTTTCTTGATTTGTCTCTTATTATACATTCTACTCGGTCTTAATTTTCTTTAGTTAATATGCTGCGGATAGAGAAGCCCTTGTTTTTCAGTTAAAACTGGAAGAAATATAAATTTATCTTGGTTTTTGCACCAAAACGCACCCACACAAAGACTCACCACCCGGTTGATTAAAGAACCCGAAACCTTGTTAACAGCCACGACAACGCTACGCAATAATCACACACCATCTGTCGTTGATTTTGCCCACCTTGATAATCAATGCTCTACCGTTTCATTCTACATCATGTCGTAATATTCTGCACTATTTGGCACAGGACCGACCACATACAAGTTCGCGGCATGCTAAGGTTAGATTTGATACAATATATATCGTCAACATTTTTCTCACCAGCAAACACTGAAATTTGATAGTCTACGTTGTAGCTACGGAATGATTATGCAAATTGGACAATGTAATCATAGCATCGTTTGGCAAGTTGCCCCATGACCTTGACAGAATAAAAAAAATAAAAGAATTGCCAAGCCTTGCTCTGTGTAATAAATGGGACAAAAACCAGGATGTTAAACTCCTAAGCAACAACAATGAAGGGATTATCAGATTAAGCTGAAATTGAATATGGTCTATTAACACAATTTTATTCATAACTAATGCCAACTCTCAAAGCAGTAGCGCCATCCTTTTAAAAGTTATTATATTCGAAAGTAAAGACTGTGTAAAGGGTGGCCTGAAAAGGGGACTCGAAGTCAACACACTATAAAACTATATTATTCTGCAAAACAGGGGGTTCTAGAAAAAACTGCTAAATACACAATTTCCCATTCGTGTTATGATCCTAAACTTTAGCATGTAATGTAGAAGAAGAATTGCTCTCTCAGAAAATATGAAAAAACTCACTAATATTCACTAAGTTGACCTGTCTCACCTATTTTGAGTCCTCGCATAAAATTAAGGCATGCGACTTTTCATTTGTTTTGTGATACACGGTCACATTTTGATATGAAATCAAAATAAAAAAAAAAGAACAGCAACAACTGTAAATTTTCCTATCAAATTTGTGTTGTTTTGCGGTAATCTCATGCAATGGCGAGTTGACAAGAACATGACCACACCTAGTTTGCCTAGATGTGGTATAATGAGCAATATCACCGTCAGCGAGAACATGTTAAAATCTACAGTTTAAACTTTCCAATTTCAGGGCCGATTCGACGATACTTTCACAAATCTGTTCCTCTTGTAGTACTTTATATCATGTAATGTAGTTCAATAGTTGAACAGAGTGTGGCATTGCACGTAGAGATTTTCGTATTTATGATTCATTGGTCTTTTTACAATGAATAGTAAGATTTAGAATGCGATGTACTTGTCACTATAACACATTAATTTCTTGATACATTCCTTAATCTTTCTACTACATGTCTTTAAGGTTAGAACACTCTGTAAACAGTTGATTCAAAGTCGTTCAATAACATGTCAGCATGACTAAACATTGGCAAAATTCGAACAAGTATACCAGTCAATCAATGTGATCGATGGATTCCAACAATCTTAATCAGAATGATGTCTGTTGCCAAAGTTTTAATCGTCGGAGTAGCGATAAGTGCAAGGTCTTCCAGTTAGCGCTGGAACTCGCGGTGATTGTGGTATCATCTCCTGACACAACAATACCCGGTTGTCAAGCTCGCTGGAAAATTGCTCGGTGTAGCGGACAGGCGCAACGATACCATATCGGGGCATGTAGGAAATAAAATCGCAATAAACAACGTGTGTCACATCCGTATGCCGCGCGATTCGCTGGTTCAAATGAAAGTTACGTTTCCTATTATTTACCCTGCGCAAGCCCTCGCGGTGTGGCGCCAGCGTTGAATCCCGATAGGAGCCACTTACATTGATCATCACTAAAGAGCTTTGGATAAAGACGCCAGTACCACATGATTGGAGTTCGACAAGAGGTCACACCGCATCAAACCCGGGTTTAAACCAGATATCAAAATTTGATGTGTGATAAGGATCTAACCTAAATAAAAGAAATAGACCATCTTCTCTATCCCTGAAAGCGGAAAGTGGTCTTAAAGACGCAATTGCAGTAAATGTTCGGTTTTGCCGAGTTCTCCATTTCGTTCGGTATGCAATTCTAGGACAATGCAGATATCGTGTATTCTACATTATATTACCTATGGGAAGGAAACGCGTCTTTGGGCAAACATATCAAACTTAGTGTCCTGTTATTGTTAACTCACATCTGTTTCTCTCCTTATCTTGATATGCTTTTATCTCCCTCTATTTGCTACAGACTTGTAAGGATATGACGCTTGCCCTAATGTCAGCATTATGGGTCATGCAGAGTTGAAATTTCCATTGTCATTTTCCCTATTTTATAGTAGGAACTGACGTCATTTACTATTTCTGTTTAATCATTATATTCTCGTTTGTAGACCAATCTTACTTTCTCCTTTATTTCATTTATGAGTGTGGTTGAGTGGTTGTGTGTGTGAGTGTGTGTGTGTGTGTGTGTGTGTATATATATGTGTATGTGTAAGCAATCAATTGCTTGCTTGCAAGATTAAAAGTCATGTCCTACCAGGGAGGTGGGAGAGCTCCTTTTCCACAAACATTGCCCATTAAATCCGATGAACTCGTTATATATATATATATGTATATATATATCACTCTCCATTTCTCTCTCTCTCTCTCTCTCTCTCTCCTTTTCAAGCACTGTGACCGCTCGGAGACACAGTCTCACCTTCCAAACGACGTAGGTCCCTACGTCATGAACAGTCAATGAATCAAATCTAATTTATATTCGTTTTCCTTTCGCCTATACGTTTATTTAGTTTTGGCTTTTTCAGCTTTAATATCTGCTGCTACTAAAGTCATATGAGATAAAGAGTCCATAAGATGATATTACATTTATCTATTAGGCTTATTATGGTTTATCACCAAGAAAAAAAAAAAGTGGTAAAAATGATATGACAGAAATCATCATCAATACAATCGTCTTGATGAAAACGTTCATTATGCTTAAAACGGTTTGAGTTTGCGAAATACATTTGTTCAGTTAACGTATTCAACAACAACAACAAAAAAGAAACGAAGGACGCACATTATATTGCAGTGCATTATACCTTCACATACACACGCACACACACACACGCACACACACTGAAGCAAAACATACACGAGGCAAAGAGGAAAATCAGCGTTCAGAGTCCTTTTAGCTGCTGAGTAGAGAGAGATACGATATAGGCCTGGAAGGAAGCGTAAATTGACCAGGGTGGAGTTCTTTTACGAAAAGTAGAATGAAGGTATTATTCATCAAATTTCTCCTTTAACGCAATTCCCTCCACACACGGATGTCTTGGCGACCTTTTAAGCGAGATACCTCAGGCGCGATCGAGAAAAGGTCGAAGTAGATTGCATGATATATTTCCTCGCACGCACCGTTCACGAGGCTAATTGGACTCGATGGCCGGCGTGCCTGGGTAAGCAGCTACCTTGACAGTCGGTCAGCGTGACGGGCCAAAAGCAGGGGGTCAGTTTTCTCACTCGCTGACCCTTCCGTCCTCAGGCCAAGTCCGTAGCATTTTAACTCGACCCTCCAATGAGGGGTTTGGCGCCCACGAGGGAACAACGTGTTACGGTAAGGTTACGCGCTCAATCGGATATCCGCCGTCAGCAGCACTCGTGTTGTCCGCTCTGTATAGTCCCACGTCTTTTGCTTTTAACATCAGCACTTTTAACATAGAGAGAGAGAGGGGGGGGGGGGGGGAGGGAGAGGGAGAGAAATAACACTGCGCAAAGCGTTTCGAGAGGGAATTCCTTAGCACATGCACAACGTTGTATAGACAACAATTGACATGCAAATGCAAATATGCAAATGCAAACATGTAAATGCAATTAGTATCTCATGCTGATTTCATGTATCAAGAATTCTTCTTCGAAAATCTTAAAGGAAAAGTCCAACATAGTATCGTGTTGACCAAAGATTATAATTATGTATTTAAAAGTTTAGAGATCTAAAGTGGCAGCTGTGTATGACATTGCTGTCATCCAGCTGTTCAATTTTTTTATACACTACAATTCACTAATTTCCATTTTCTCAAATATTTGGACACAAAAAGACAGTACCCTTTGTAGAGAACGCGCGCGCAGATAAAAAAAAAAAGTATCACTATATCATTTCAAAGGAATGGTATAGTTTTGGTTGAGATGGGGCTTCATTTTTTTTTTTTTTTTTGGGTGAGATGATGAGAAACTAATGAAAAAGCATAAATAATACCTTTAAAAAATCTGAGTTTATTATTTGATGAAAATCTCTTTTGAAATGGATGACATATCCAAAACAAAGTGGTCCTCATAAAAGTTGGACCCCGACTTTTATGAGGACCACTATGTTTTTAGATATCTCAACCATTTCAAAACCAATTTTCATCAAATAAACCACTTACAAAATGTGAAAGAGCTTTCGATTCTGAGAAGAATTCAAATTATTTGATGAAAATTAGTTTTGAAATGGGCGAGTTATCGAAAAACCAATGGTCCTAATAAAAGTTGGGGTCCAACTTTTATGAGGACCACTTTGTTTTTTATATATTTCATCCATTTCAAAATCAATTCTCTTCAAATAAACCACTAATGAAATATGCAAGAGCATACAATTCTAATAAAAATTCAAAGTTCATTTGACGAAAATCACTTTTGAAATGGGTGAGATATCCAAAAACAAATTGGTCCTAATAAAGTTTGGGTCCAACTTTTGTGAGGACCACTTTGTTTATATCTCTGCCATTTCAAAACCAATTTTCATCAAATAAACCAATAATAAAATATGAAAGAGCAAAGAATGTAGGAAGAATTTGATGAAAATCGGTTTTAAAATGGCTATAATATCTCAGCCATTTCAAAGCAGAAATAAACTTTGAATTCCTATTAGAATGTGTTTATAGCCGTTATATGCTCTTTCATACTTCATTATGTGGTTTCTCATCTTACGTAAAAGTTTGAAACCTGAACCCCCATCTCAACAAAAATTATACCATCCAATTTGACGTGAGACTATATATTCCAAAAAGAAAACAAAAAACCCCTAATTTTGTCTACTAACCAAAAGGAGAGCTGCTTAACACTAGAGCTGACACAAAGCTTTAAAAAAAAATCAAATTTGTCTCGCTCTCTAAACTTGTATGATTCAGAACTCGTTTTTCTTTTTATTTGTCCGATTTTCTGCAAACTTTTAACTGGTCTATTTACTTATCTATTTTTCATACAAAGCAGCATAATAATCAGGATAGAATTTTGATTAAAGACAGACAAACAACAATATATTTCGATTGATATTGGACATGAGAGGAGGGAGATTAAATATAAAACTTTCGATTTGTGAACAAATATATCTGTTTTCTGAAATCGCCTATGCAATTTGTTTGTTTGTTTGTCTTTTTTTTTCAATGTTATCATGGTCACGGAGTGAAGGGGTCACAATGTCACGGGCTGGGAATACCAGCTACAACTGTATCAAACATGAAAATCCTGAAGGAATTAGACCCAATGAGACACGACGTCGAAATGAATGACTGGCTTTAAGGGAAATGATTTTATTACAATGAAAACCGCCAACCGTCAGCCGATATCATGCGTAATTCTACTGCCTGTCAAGTTGAATCCAGTGGTGGAATCATTCTCAGGCGATTTCCAGCTAGAACATCTTGCATGGCAGGTAACATGGGGAATAGATATCACATGTTTTGTTTACTCATTTCGTTGTTTTTCAAATTACACTGTCGCGTCAAGGTAATTGTTGTTCTGCCTCATTACGATTTTTCGCGGGAAATGACGCTGGAAACTTAACGAGATTTCGTCTTCTTCACCTTGGCACCGGATTCGCTCAGGTTATCAAACGTGACGTCACAACTGCGAACTCCAATTGTGACGTCACGGCAATGTCATTAGTAAGTCATATCTCAGGCATTAAAGCATGAGGTGGGGGACAAAACAAACATGCAGACTTACTTTGTATTATCAGTCAGACGAGATAAACAGAAACTGTATGAGTGGAATGACAGAAGGCACTGCACGTTATTCCCATTTCATACTTTGATATGAAACTGTGGAGTTGAGTTTAACCGGAAACACTATTATTTATGTTTCATGTTTTGTTTGTTTGTTTTTTCTTTTTCTGTTGCCCAGGAAAGACATTACTAAGTGTCTGTATAAAGATCGGGGATAGAACTTCTAATATGAAGTTCGATCAATCGTCTTTTCGATCCTGTTTTAGTTTTTGCTGATTTCAGCTTGAACGTTAATACAAGATATTATTATAATTGTTTGCTCGGTTTTGCTTTCATTCGAATGAATGTAAAATGAGACTTCTTTGTCTCTCTCATATTATGTGTATGTGAGTGTGTATTGTGTGTATAATAATATGTGTGTTCTTAAGATAATATCAGATCTGTAAACAAATAATTTGTGATCGTGGTAAGTCTTTAAAATGTATATTTACGACAAAAAAAAAATCGAATGCACTGGTGATTGCTGCGTTGCTAATGCTCAATCTGCTTCATGTTCATTTGCGAATCATATTACACAGAAAACTAATGCGGAAATCACGGGAACCCCGTGATAACATAAAGCAAACCCACGTGCTTTACAGCGTTATCGGTTGAAGATCTCTATCTCATTATCATTCAATTATATGATTATATTTTTTATTCGATTTCAAGAAAAGAATGTTTCATTCTCGCCTTTGTGTATCTATGAAACCCATCAGATCTCCGTTTTGCTTAGAAAAATAACATTTTCAATTCAATCATCTTAATTCTTTCGACCACGACACGGCTCTCATACGAGGTAATCTAATCTCTATGTAATAAAATTGTTGTAGGTGCCAATATTTCGGGGAAAACTCCATCGAAACGTGATATGCAGGTGTGGTTAGATAGGTTAATTTCGAAAAAAAAAATCTGTTGTTGTTGTTGTTGTTTTTGTTGTTGTTGTTGTTGTTGTTGGTGGTGGTGGTGGTGGTGGTGGTGTGTGTGTGTGTGTGTGTGTGTGTTTTTTTTTTTTTTTTTTTGACGTTTGATTATTGGACCAGGACAACAATGTTGTTGTTTGCAAGTGAATATAACCCATGATAAATGTGTGTTACATGTTCTTTAATCAAATGATGCCATTATATCTAACTAATTTCTACATGATTTGAAGATTTTATCTATTAAAATAGATTTGGCTTTTATGCAATTCCTTTTATACATAGCGTCATTATAGGCGATGACATTACATAGTAGTAATAATCATTAATATAAAGAAATAAAAATGTCTGATCAATGTTTTTACCAAAGAGAATACTGCTCATGGAAGAATGCTTAAGCGTTAATCAACATGATAAAAAGTCAGAGGATGGGAAAATGGAAAGGAGGAGGATATTACTAACACATGAAAAAGGCAAGGCACATACAGTAATCTGAATCATCAGAAAACACGCCACGCGGTTATTGTCATTTTAAACGTATGCTGCTAATTGTAGAAGAAAAACGTAATTCCAATTTTAGAAGACTCGCTACTGTAGTCTAGAATGATGATAATTAAATGTTTAATAGTGATGCCATGGCAACAACCGAGTATGAAATCGGGAAATCTAATTGGTTGATATATCGTAGAGGTTGACATGATGATAAACTAAAGTATCTTCAAAAAATCTCAAATGTAGCTTGGTGGAGCCTATATTTGATCATAACACGGAAGCAACAGATTTAACTCAAGTGCACTTGGGGATATAAAGTCGACGACAGATGAAAAGGCAGGGTACGCTGCACAAACTACATTAGCTAGCTATGTAGTCGTACATGGCAGCATACATGAACAGAGTTTGTGTCAAATTTGCCGTTTATGAGGATGTTATTTGTGATGTTAAACAAGAGGGGTTCGTCTTGGGGTTTGGGGGTTTTCTTACCAAGAGCGCTGCGTTCATCGTATTTCAGGGCAATACCCGCTGTTCGTATTGCGCTCCCATTTCGATACTGTACGACTGATAATTCAGCAGATGATTTAAGATAAATCTCTCAATTGATTAAGTTGTTTTGAACAATAACGGATGATATTAAAAAACAAGAAAAAGAGAACTTCATATGTAAAAGACGCCAGCCAGCAAACACTCAACGGACAGCGAATATAGGCAGAATCAAACAAACGGCTATAAACACATTGGCATTTTTGGCGAATGCCCGCTGTCCGCTTCAGCTTGATGCCTTTTGAATAAGAAAGGATATCCTCGGGAAGGAAAAAGAAAATGAATATAAAAAGCAAAGAACAAAAGGGGGCAAATTGGATCAGCCGGAAACGCGGAATCGCTGCGAACATTATGTCCTATTCAGCCCCGGCAAGCTGACCCAATAAAACCAGGCGCTATTGGATCAAAATCTCCCGGGCAACCAGTTATTAACCTAATTTAAAAATCCGGAAGATCCCAGCGACGTACATTAGACGACGATGTAGGATTTAATCGGCGGTGTCAGTTTTGCACTGGAAAAGCGATGCGGTCTTTCATTACAACCATGGCATAAAACAGTTTCTCGCTACTTTGTCCTCTTTTTTAAAATGTCAGATTGCTTAAAATCCACAACATCTGATTGACGCAGATGGCACAATTTGTAAAAAGCATAACGTGCTCGAACAGGTGGAAAAAAAAAGAAGAAAACGCCACAACATCATCCTTTCTTTCAATTTACAGAATCCGCAAGTGACATGGTGAGACCGATAAATTGCTGAACAATTTCAAGCAGATGCAATCTGCGGATTGTCAAGTCAATCTGGAAAGGTCGTCTATTATCCGGGTGATGTTCGTTATTCCGAAGGTTCGTTAATCCGGAAATGAAATCATTCCGAATGCTCGTCATTCCGAAACACACAATTCCCTCTACCTATAGATGTTCGTTGTTCCGAAAGTGAAAAATAGGGTTCGTTAATCCATGTGTTAATTTGATTTTGTGGCGTTATTCCGATGGCTCGTTATTCCAAAGGTTCGCTAATCCGAGAAAGAGATAAGGCCAGTTATTCCGAAGGTTCGCTAATTTCAAAAATAAAAAAGGTAAGCACTAACAAAATCGTTTTCAGAATAATGAAACTTCGGAATAACGAACCTTTTTTTTTGGGGGGGGGATTAACGAACCTTCGGAGTATCGAACATTAAGAATGGCAAACCTTCTGAATTACGAACTTTTTTCATTTTCAGATTAACGAACAATAAGAATGACGAAGTGTAACCGTTTGTTCTCACACGGAACTTGAAATTCACATTAATTTTTCCCCAATATACTTGAGACCAAGCTGTTATCTGTCCATGTATAGGCAGCTGTGTATAGGAGTGCATTCATGACTTTTTACGTGACAGGATGCACATTAGTGTTTATGATAGTTACCCGAAGGAAAAAAACAACAACAGAGAAACATTTGAACAATGAAGTTCTGTCAATAAGAGTAATTAGGCACACTTTTTTATTGAGATTACGTGATAAACGTATCAAAACATTCTTAAACTGCAATCCAACAAGAAGCCTATATAAAAAGCGGATATACGTGAATAGTATGAGTGTTTGGAAACGTGACGTCAGTGGGTTGGGGGTAGAATATCATCACGGTCAAATTAAATGTCAATTAAGGGAAAAACACTGGCATTAATTTGAACGTACATACAAACCACAAGTTGTTGTTGTTTTTATCACCAAAAGAATTTCACAATTAATCTGGCATTAAAGGGGAAGGCTAGTAACTGATCAGTGGGAACCAGTGGAAATGCTGGGGGATGATTGTTCCAATCCTTATGGGATTCATTCAAGAGTTCATTGTATATCTATTGTTGTGTGAAAATGATTTGCTTCAGAATGGTCTCATATTCAAGTAATGTGCAGTTTAATGCTTCCAGGTTAGCGTCCCTGGTCAGTGACGGAGCATTAATCTGCACATTACTTGAATATGAGACCGTTCTGAAGCAAATCATTTTCACACAACAATAGATATACAATGAACTCTTGAATGAATCCCATAAGGATTGGAACAATCATCCCCCAGCATTTCCACTGATTCCCACTGATCAGTTACTAGCCTTCGTGCGTAATAGAGCAAAATAACATAAAACCATGGACAAATACGTTGTAATACATGATAATCTCCCATATAACAGTGATTGAATTATAGCACTACACATTATTAACGAAGCAAAACAATGAAATTCATCTCCAAACACATCATAGCATTTCGCCTAAAGAGCGTACTAGTTATGAATAGGGTGAAATAACACTGAAATTTCAACACATTCCTCAAAAGGTCCACGTAAGCAATCTATAGTCGTGGTTAATAATAATACTGCTTGAATTCAAAAGCAAACGATAAGTAGATTACCAATTTCAAGACAATAATATCTAAAAGGTTGTACAGGGTATGGTGAACGTCGATGACTTTACCCCAACGTTACGTATACATGTACTTTTTTCCCCTGCCATCTGGACAATTGCTGGAAATCATGATGGAACAAACCCTACACCTCTCTCCTTCCCGCACCCTAATCTCCACGCAAAAAAAGAAAAGAAAAGAGAAAAGACCAGTTTACTTAAAAATAAAAAAAAAACCCTCAAAGAGTCCCTTCCCACGATCTTCTCTATTCTAGTATAATGTAGGCCTACCTTAAGGGTAGAATACCTGTCGAACATTTTAAAGGGGAAATCTACTGTAGTCCAAAAATAAGTTAGTCTGAAAAAAAAAAAGAAGACTAAAATCTTACGAATTCAACAGTAAAAAATTGACTGAAATAGGATGAAAAATAAGAAAGTTAGATAATAAAATGCAAAGAAAAGGCGCAGCTCAAGAATAGGAAACCCATCAGTTTTCATCAACACGAATGATAAAAGCAGAGAAAGAACGAACAGACCAACGTCCAAACAGACAGACTCGAAATGCTTAGGATCAGTGCGGTATCGTGTCGTGCGTCGATAGCTTCGCCATAAGAGCAGATTATTATTCCTCAGACACGATTTGTGCAAATCCGGTGAAACTGAGCTCGGTGGTCAAACAATGTCCTCCATTCAGTGGCAAAGTTTCAAGGGAAATAAAACACATAATTCCTTCACATGCATTCTTACATTTTTTACTTAGACAGTCTGATGTAAAAGTTCACCAGAGTAAAGCAAGAAGTCTATATGGACGGAGAAAAAAAGAACAAGCCTGATCTATCGAGAGATGTTCCTTATTTCGAAGGTTCGTTCATGAAAAATGTTCGGATTAACAAACCTGTAGGTATAGGGAAACCCTCACTTTGTTCATATGATAATCATGGAGGTACATCCTGTTGTATATAGCCTCATGATGTAACCGATGTAACCTAGCCAAGAACATCATTATCCCGTTCGTTCCCTCTCTTTCTTCTGTCCCTCCCTCTCTCTCTCTCTCTCTCTCTCAGCTCCCTCCCCCCCCCCCTGCTCCTGAAATTGGCCTTAATGAACTATTGGTCTAATTGAGTTGGTACCCTTGTTTATCACTGTATCGTCTAATTTGTTGAGAGACATTTTACGGTCGTCTGCAATGAGCGATCAGACGCGCCACGCGACGAGATGGCTGGAAGACACGCGCCAGACCCGAAAATGATCAGGGCGATAAGTGCCTTGCTAGCAACCCTGGGACACCGGGGGACAAGGGTCGGTCATGACCGCACTTCTTTACTCCTCGTCTCCCGCATCCTTGACCCATAACTTCAGGGTACTGGACCCTCTTTTACCCCCAAACTCGTGAGGATCCTATCAATTAGGGGGCGACACTCCGTGTAACAAAGGGCCATTTGCATACAAAATGCGCAAGAGAGGAACAGCGATCCCTGTTGAGACAAACATCCACCTCTGGGGAACAAAGAAAGAGGAGCGAGAGAGAGATGAACCTAGGCCATGTGACGAATAACTGCTCCATGCTGCAAAATACCGATCACAACTCAACGAAGATTGACAGGTATTGCAGCGTCGAGGGCCCCCGCTTTAAGCGCGGTTGTTATGTGTTTGCGAGGGTAATTGATACACTTTTGATTGATCTATGCTTAACAGATATTGACATCGATTCGTGCTTGAAAGCCAAAAAATGAAAAAAATGAAAAATTGTGATGACATAAACTCAATATTTCAAACTGTCCGAGGTTACTCAGTCACATCTAAATTTGATTCCTTCTTTCCCCCTAATATACATTACTCATCGGCCTTGAATTTACGTGAACAGTAAATTGAAATATTTTATATATATGGTTTACAATATACATGATATAGGTATATAAAGATATCAGAGAGAGATATGTCAGAGAAGACTGCAGGAGGGCCACAAATAGAGATAGAGGACCAAGCGAAAAAGAGGTAAGCAACAAGATCATTTCCCATTCAAACTTTCTTGAACAGATGAAAAGAAACATTGAACTGACATACGACATTCAATACCTATTGACTATCCGTTGACTACATTCAATCACACCTATTGACTAACTTGCGGGCTTAAAAAGATGGAAATAGAAAATGCAGAAAATATAATAAAAGATACAATTACTGTGGGGGTTTTTTTTCTCTCTCTCCCTCTCTCTCTCTTGATATATATATATATATATATTTCTTTGCTCAAAGTTTTTCACTATATATATATATATATATATATATATATACATATATATATACATAATTTTATATGACTGTCTGTTGATGTTATGTATCCATGTTATACGAATTGAGAACAGACGTTCTCTCCTATATTCACTCCTATTAATGATCAGCACGTCGATTTTAGAAAACATAATATACACCTGGAAATTCTTTTTTTTTTCGCGCGAAATCCTCGCCGGTTTTGCATAGACAGAGACCAAATATGCATTGTTTTCAACTTTTTTTTCCCAAATTGATGGTTACAAAGCGGCGAAAATTTCTGCAAAATCATCTTGAGCACATTGTGAAGGCAGCGCGTCTAAGTAAGCCGAGATGACGCAGGCTTCACTGGATCCTGATATCATACACTGTGTATAAGCTAAGAATGATATACATAGGAACATAAGAAGGTTCGTTAAGGTTCGGTAAAATCAATGTTCGTTGATCTGAAAATAAGATTTAAGGTTGGTTATTCTAAAGTTTCGCTTTTGGGAAGATAAAAAAAGGTTCGTTACTCCCAAGGTTTGTTATTTCGAAGGTTCGTTAATCCGAAAATGAAATAAAGTTCGTAATTAAGAAGGTTCGTGAGTACGCACCGTCTTCGCATTTTTGGATTAGCGAACCTTATTTCATTTTCAGATTAATGAACTTTCGGAATAACGAACATCACCTCAATAGAAAAGAATTTTCGGAATGTCATGGATGACCAATACGGTGGGTCATAACTGTAAAAGGTTCGTCCACTCCGTCTTAGTTCAAATGTCGTAGACGTCCTGCCCTCATTTCTTCAGCAATGAAAATGTCTCTTTTTTTTTCATTGAATCGCTTAGAGCTGTCAATCATGTCAAACTTCTCAAGACCATTGACTTTGAAACTCCATTGACAATACGTCTGGCAATCTATGCCACAGACAAGTTAATCAGATATTTGATATGACATGTTCATTTGTGTCATTGTGAAGTGACTACTCAGCTGTTTGTCTTCCTTGGACTTTGTCTCATAAAATGCCAGACAAAAGAACAAAGTGATGAAGACAAAAGCCATGACTTAATTTTTGAAATCTCACAATACCCCCCCCCCCCCTTTCCAAGCAGGGACAGTCAACCTCGTCCCCGGGATATTTTGCCTGGTGCGCCTCTCATTCTCGATTCAAGTCGGTAGCCCCCTAGAGGAATTGTCCAATTTAAACCGTGTGGTGGTATAATTAGACCTCACCTTGGCCCCTGCAAACACAGGATTGAGGATTTGGCAGAAGTTCGAATTCAACTTAAAAATGTTGATCTACTTTTGTTGGCAGATCGACGAGCGTCTCACCCCCTCTTTTTTCGATTTTACCACTCCAAGGACGCGGCAGCTGTTGTCATCGTCTGTTCGTTGTCCGTCTCATTTATCCCCCGGCATGCAGTTGGATGGGTGTAGGACAGCTAGAATATCGACAATTCGATAATTGATGGCAGCAGTCAAATCTTGGTCACGACGCCATGTTTGGAACACAAAGGCATGGTCTCGCACAATTATGCGTAGTCATGCCAACAATGCGCATATCACAATGACGATCAACGCCCGGCTTACCGGTTCTAGATATACAGATGAAGATTTGCCACAACGCTACAAATTATGATAACAATAAAATTCACACATGTTGGTGGCAATAATTCGCAAATTTCACAGAGCATCTGTGCATTTTTCTGTGGACTGTCCCTTTGTAAATCCCTATCCTATGCGTTAAACATTTTGCGTGATGGCAAGAGAACAGTAAGAATGATAGTGGGCCGTTCTCAGCAGACCCACAAAATATAAAGAAAATGTTCAACGAATGAGTAATACGCAGTAAACACGGATTTAAAAAATCTGTGGGAATATATGATGCCTTTTCATGGTGAATACTAAGCGCAAATAATCAAGGAAGTTGAGCACGTCTGGACAAGAACATCCATTACATACTGTTTAACATGAAATCTTGGACTTTCCTGAACTTCGGCAACCATAAGAACCTGCTGAAAACTGAGCAATTCCCTTGTGAGAACATGTCGATACTAGCTAGCGATCGATCACTGTGAAAACTTTGTTGGTCGCTGACCGGGCCGCATCAGACAGTGGCACAGACTTTTGGCACGATGACATGATCTTGCTCTAGATAACAGACCGGAAGAGCACATTAAGTCCATTAAAGTATTTATCAAATTAATAAAGCTCCCAGACAATGCCACAACAACTCGATGCTGCCCATTTTGGACATCCTTGTACAAACGCTACTGACAAAACGGCTTTTGCGGTATCTGTACTGCAACAAGAAATCTGGTATTGTTTTGTATTATTTACTGTAGCGGGACCTGCACGACTGCTTTATGCACCATGCCAAATAGGCCCTATACGTATTCACACAACTTTAATGCTTCAGTGTTAAGTATGCCACATCACTGGAAAATGTGTATCATTTTAATGACGGGCCTGTACATGAGAATTGGCACAAGGAGAGAAGGATGCATAAAGGGCAAATATGAAGAGAATTTTAGAAATAGATAACTTCAAAGAACAAACATATAATCTTATAGATATAGATGGATAGATAGATAGATAGATAGATAGATAGATAGATAGGGAGAGAGAACTCGAATTAAATTAAAGAATTTTCCCCAAATTCAAGAACTATTTCCATCTGTGACAAGATTATTTCGATTAATTAACACAGCTCTCCGAACACACGCAATGAAAGTTAAGAGAAGTGCGGGCGGGAGGTCCTCATCTGATGCCAAAATCATGCTAGTCTAACAGCAAGTTGTCATCATACAAATTACATTTTGATAGAAATTTTGCGGAGGGTCAGGGGAAAGTCGACATACAACCTGTAAGAAAACATTCGCTCGACTGACAGGAAAAATGGATCCCGTCAAGTTCTTGATAATTGAGCGAAACTGTCGGCGTTGTTGATTCTCGCCACGACAGTAAGTAGCAAGGCGTGAACGTTGAAGTGGAGTGTCACTTCAAATTCTGGCTCTGATTTTTCATCGCGAGCGTAGCCTTGTTTCCAGGCGGTATTTTATTTTCCCCTCTCGCATGTCGTGTGGACCTCATTCCCCTCTCAATGTTGGTCGCATCATTTCGCAGCTATAGTTATGTGTGTATGGCCACTTCACAGGTCCTGACGGCATGCTTCATGTTACAGTTACGTGTATTTTGTTCGACATTAGAGCGACAGTTGCATCAAAACGAATAGGCCTAAAATAACGAACAGAAAAGGACCTTCATATACCACGCATCCGAGTTGACTTGGATGAAATAGAATGAATGAAGTCAAACAAGTAACATTGGAAGAGGAAAGGGATATCGCTTTTCATGGAAGACAATGAAAGACTTGGAAGGAAATGAAATAATCGCTTTATTCAATTTGTTTGCGTTTTGATTATAATATTTTTTAAGTAATTCATTGTAATTATAATATATCTAACACGATCTCACGAAAGTAGGGCCTATCTAAATATTTGCAATTCCATCTAGACTTTCTCATTCTGTTTGGTCCGATATCTATATGAACTTGCGTTATCCCATTTTGTTTTCTTAAACTTTGCTCTCTTTTTTTTTTGTGGGCGGTAAGGTCAAGTTTAGCACGTAGCGCATTTTTCCTTTAAAAGAACTTGACGCCAGCCCCTGCACGAAAGTCGACTTCTCTTCTCCGCACTAAGCACAAGAGGAGGGAAAATGGGTCGTCCGTCTTTAGTAATACTTGGCGGAGATCTAAAAACGAAATAGATAGCGCATGTTTCGACAGTGATTCAGAAGATTGGTCGAGATTATGGGGTGACTTTTTTCCCCCTCTTTTCATAAATTTCGTCTGGATTTTGGAGGAATCTGACCGAACATTTGCCTTCTATTATATGCGGTAATTGGTTTTCAATATCAAGGCTGATTCGTGCAACTCAAGCGGCCACGACCAAGGACATGAACTGTCAATCAAGTTCGTTATGAACGTGACTTTGGGCAGACGAAGATAAAGATGAAGGGAAAGAAAAATAAAACGTGAGAAAGAATTTTTTGTTGGTTTCTGTATCTTCAAAAAAGCCCACAAAACTTGATACTCAAAAAGAAGGCATTATCGCCAGCAACTATGACGATTTAATCAAGTGGTCAGTTTGTTAAGGTTAGGAAAGAGACAACTTGATAGATAAACGTGACTTTAGGCAGACGAAGATAAAGATAAAGGGAGGGAAAAATGAAATGGGAGAAAGAATTTTTTTGTTGGTATTTTGTATCTTTTTTTTTTTAACTTGATTCTCAAAAAAAAAAAGATGGTATTATCGCCAGCAACTATGACGATTTAATCAGGTCGTCAGTTTGTTAAGGTTAGGAAAGAGACAACTTGATAGAATGAACGTGACTTCAGGCAGACGAAGATAAAAATGAAGGGAACAAAAAATGAAATGGGAGAAAGAAACTTTTTGTTGGTGGTTTGTATCTTTAAAAAAAACCCCAAGAACTTGATACTCAAAGAAGAACGCATTATCGCCAGCAGTTATGACGATTTAATCAGGTGGTTAGTTTGTTAAGGTTAGGAAAAAGACAACATGATAGAATGACGGATAGATATATATTGAGTGAGAGAGAGAGAGAGAAATAGAGGGAGAGAGGGAGGGAGAGAGAAATACACTGACAAACAATCAGACATAAATACAGACAAAGGGAGATCGTTCTGTCGGTTGCCCGTAGTTTGACATCTTCCTGCGTAGGGACGCCTCTCGTGGATCAAAAACCAGCCGGGTGATCAATTTTCAGTTTATAAGTCTCATAAAGATGGGTCTGAACTCGAACCGAAGGGAAAAATGCATTTAACACTACTCAGTTATATGTATTTTTTTTTTTATCATGGTGAATATAATACTGTCAGTATAGGAATTCGTTCTGCACCTCCCTTGTACGACATCAAATTATGAATGATAATAAAAAAATACTTCACCGAGACATTTCCCTCATTCGGCAGATGGGACAATTGGCGACGTGGTAACACGTACTCGGACAGGTAATACCACGTGACAAGACAATGGACAATTAAAAGATCACGTGATCACTCTGAGGAGCCGGCTGGAACAAAACACCTTTCAGGAATAAATCACTGTCATCCGACGGGGAATTATCACTGCCCGTTTTTGTTCGGCATAATTTCCCCCTTCGATCCACCCATAAATCACCTGGCGTTGAGGACATGACGTTTCAAATAGGGTTCAACACAAGTTCAAGTTACAAGATGGTATGTAAATGTGTTTCTGTCGACAATGACGTGATTCACGATCGTAGTGTGACAGGAAAAGGCAGGTAAGAGAAAACAAAATCTCTGGAAAAAAAAAATCTTGTAATTCTAGGTTTCAGCGCATTTTAGGAAACAGCTGGTAGCTGAGGAAAAAGAAAAAGAAGAAGGAAAAGAAAAAGAAGAACGAAAGAAGTCACTCCCTCTCATGAATATTGACGGTTTTGCGTGGGTTGTGACATGAAAGAAAAGGACGGCTCAATTAAAGTTTTACAGTCTGCATTCATTCGGGTTTCTTTGACCTGAGCAGGTGAACTTCATGGTTGAAGTGTTCTGAAATAGGGTGCGTTTTCCTTCGCAATATCTTCTATTGAAAGGCAACTAAGATGATAAAAATTAACATATTTTTCTGCTTTCCACTTGTTTCCCCGCACCACAAAACTTGGTTCTGGGGAAGTTCAGCGGTTCGTATTTTACCCGGAATTCACGCCTTCTGGGTGCTTCCAATAGGCCTAATTCTAGAGGCAGATGAGCAATACTTAATACAATAATGAAAAAAGATATTGGTAATGTTTAAACAATAGTCATGATAAAAGGAAGAGCAACAATGAAATAATGCCAACGATAATTATGATGATGTTAGTAATAATACAACTTTTAGGGAATTATATTGTCAATTTGCATTTCCATCACTGCAGCAGTTGTTACCGTGGTGTGTTCTGTCTTCAATGAAACACCGATCTCTTGTTTTTATACTTGGTTCAAATTTTCAAGTTTGTTTGCTGTTTTGATATGCGGTTTGGATATGATTATTCATCTATTTTAAGACACAGATATAAAACATAATCGAGCAATACAATTCAGTACCATCATTCGTTCTTATAAATGAAAACATTTAAAATAATTCAAACCATTGGCGGAAAGATTGGCTGCTAAGTGTCTCAAATTACTAGTATACAGATTCGTAGGCAATGGTAGGGCACACAAACCTTACAAGCGCGCGCGCATACACACACACATACACACACATTAAAACTACCCATCTTTTTCGGCCATTTTCTTACAAATCAAAGCCAGTTTGCATAAATCTCGATTAAAAAAAAAAGAGAAAATGAAGTATGATTGAAATAATCATCACTTGTATGTTAATTCCTTTAGGTAAAAGAAAAAAGAAAAGAATAAAGAATAGTTCAACGGCGTCTTATATCAACAAGGCAAGCGATAAGATCGAAGAACAAATGCGAAGTTTACAATAACCGGAATGATCGAACCACTGTTAACGACAATATTGAACAAAGACGAGCCCCTCAAATAAAACCGGGAGCACGAGAATTATGTGAATTCGTACTTAACTTTGACAAGTGGTTTAATCATAGGCCCTATACTATTTTTAGAACGCCAACCCCATAAATAACATGGTCTCTTAATAGGTCAACGAGCAGCAATGACGGTGCTTTGAGTGCTAAAAGAGCTTGTGTGATTGTGTATATACCCACAACGAAAAAGCCCACGAGCAATTGTCATCTAGGGAAAAGCAGGCAACATCGTTTCGGCGATCGCAAATCGAACCGGCATTTTATTGCCTCACGCTCCAAAGGTTAATTGAAGTTCACGTCCACTCGACCTTTTCTTCCAAAAACAAAACAAAACAAAACAAAACAACAACAGCAGAAATATATACAGCCGTACTTTAATAAGATCGGAGCGAGAAAAGAGCACACGAGAATAATAAAGTTAAGCATGAGCAAGCGGAAACGTTCTTATTGAAAGAGACATATGTGAGAAGAAGATTAAGGAAAAGAAATATATTTTAAAGAATATGTTTCTGGGGATCGTTTAGTTCAAGCTGCATTTCATTAAGTCGTTTTCGTGTTCAGCCAAGGAGTACTGACGAGGGGAAACCAACAAACAAACCGTCAGTGGGCAGAAGAGGGGCCAATATAGGGAAAATACGCTAGCAGGGGTCAAAAAGCCGAGTGAACATTTTGGGGAAGTTGCAATGGTAAGACAAGTGGGGAAGGGAGGAGGCGGAAACGGTATTTTACAAATCATTTACTTGTATATAGCAATAACCAAAAGACTCAAAAGAGACGTGGCATTGAACAAAATGTTGAAGCGAGTTTACAAACAATGAGCAAGCACGTTTGAACTTGTGCACAAGAGCAGAAAACAATCTTAATACAGACACATGCTATCATCTAGTGGTATAGAAAATTTTGTTTCCACTTTTATCTCTTAGGTCAAGGCTACAGCAATGGTTAGTGTACAAGAGTAGCTCTAAGTATACTTAGGGGGAAAAGACACAAACAGGATATTGTGATACAACTTTCATGCTATTATTTGGTATGATCAATGGGACAAGTTAGCTGAGGTAGGGAGGTAATAAAAGGCTCCATATTTCCAAGTCCATATTTAAAAAAACCAAACAAACAAACAAACAAACAAACAAACACCGAGTAAGATTTGATCTTGAGTTCGTCCAAAACTCATCCAGAAACGTCAATCAGATGTATTTTTTTAAGTTTAGAACCACTATTTAACCTTGGGAGCAATGATAAAAGATATGGTAGAATTATTAATCACATTTGATGCATAATATGTATAGTTCAGTTGTACCACAAAACACCCTATACCGTACAAAAATTTTGCAGTAAAACCGCAAATACGTAAGGAGATGCCACTGATTTTCTCAATAAACCGCCACGGTAACGGTTTATTCTAGAAACGGTTTTTGATAAAAAATTATTGTTCACATTTTGTATATCTAACAGTACTTGACGCTCAGTTTCTTTATTTCACCAAAACAAAAAGCATTTTAGCAAACAAATCGACATTACACTGCAAAAAATCGGTGTTAGATTTAACATCATTGGTGTTAAATCTAACACCAATCAAGTGTCAATAGAGGACCACACCACAGGCGTAGAAAGTATGTTGTGATGGTCTTGAAAAGTGTTCACCTGGCACTTCGTGGTGTTAATTTGACACTGTAGCTGGTGTTAATTCAACAATGACACCGCGTGGTGTTGATTTGATATTGCTGGTGCTAATGTCAATGGTATAACACCCGTCCAGCTTCTATATGAGACCACACCAACTGGTTTTACTATGGTGTAAATGTGTTCACACCATTTTTTTTTTTAAATCAAGTACTTTATCGGAAAATTCTTGATCGTCTTGTTGAAGTTCTAAATCAACAAGAAGAATAGTAACTAAGAAACTATTCAAAAAACAATTTTATATTTTAAAATGACACCCGGAGGTGTTAATCTAACACCATAAATGAGCACCGGAAATTTCACACCAGCGCGGTGTTTCATATTTAACACCGGACTTTTTGCAGTGTATAGTCTACAATTACAAACATATCAGATTAACAAACAGATCGACATCAGTATACAATTAGAAACATATCAGATAAACAATAAAAATAGCAGAATAGGATGACAAATATGTAGAGAGGTGTACCATGGTAGGCAGCAGCCAGAAAGGAAATGACCCTTATTTACAGCTAATCAATACGGTATAATGTTCTTTCAAGTATAAATATTGCATGAGTCTGAGACTTTTAAAAGTAAGAACAGAACATGACAGAGACAAATCAAAACACACAATTAAATAAAAACAATCAAAACGACATAAGAGTCAAGGGAATGATACTCTTGGCAATCAGTGCAGCTATAAAGTTTGGGGTGTAATCATTGAGGTGGGTTTTTTTTTCCCAATAATCCGATTAAAACGTATTCAAAGATTTAAATTGCCTAGTGGGCACAGGGTAGAGAATTCCATAGAATATTTCGATTTCAATTTCAATTTCAATTTATTGTCATATTTCTCGATGAAAAAAATGCATCAAATACTACAAAATGAAATAATACATGATATCCAGCTGGGAGGCATATAGTGTATTGCAAACATAGAACATAGTGGTCGATCTATGAAGTTGGAATCTGAGAATGAATGCTAAGAAATATGATGAAACCTACTATAAAGTGCCATTGTAAATAAAAGATCGTTGATAGAATGAGGTTCCTCGTCCCTTGGGATTATTGAGTCTACTGATACTTTCTTCTCAGCAATGGTGTGCATAATGATCGCTGTATTGTTACTCCTACTTACACAGTGCAACGATTGATTTTTTTTTTTTTTGGGGGGGGGGGGGGGGATATTGACTTCGAAACATGAAAGGTACTCTACCTTCATCCAAACTTCATGTCCACGTATTTCTGTTGATGTCAACTCATGCAGCAAACTCATATCGATCAGTCCTGTTTTGTAGTCGTCATGCGCCCCAATGGTTAATGTATAATCCAAAGAAATCTAATATCTCTCTGAAAAAAAAAAAAGCCGGAAATGTACCAAATAAGTTGAGCATTTAACGATAATCAAAATTGTCGAAATTACCTTTTCCGGTGTTTCTTTATATCAGTTTTGATGATAATAATAATAACAACAATAACAATAACAACAATAATAATAATAATGTTAATAATAATAATAATAATAATGATAATAATAATAATAATAAAGTCTTATTTATCCAGGGTAGCCTCTTCAGTGTGCCACTGCTCTGAGGGCACTGCCGTTATTTTTACTCTAGCCTTGCCAGGTACCCATTTATACACCTGGGTTGAGAGGGACATTGTAGGTAAAAACATCTTGTCCAAGGACGTAACCACTATGCGGGAATCAAAACTCGGGTCCTCCGATTGGGAGTCGGAAGTCTTATCCACTATGCCACAGCGCCCCCCCCCCCCCCCCCCCCCCCCACGATATAATGATGATTATGACTTTGATTACTCTGGCACATGATTTTTTTTTTTTTTTTTTTTTTTTAGTTAATCTTCTGTTCTCATCACACAAACTCACACGCAAAAAAAAAAAAAAAATACATCGTTATTGCACTTTTTTTTTCTTCTCATCATTATGAACACAATTTTCATAAACCAATGGGAGGAGCCGTCTAATGAGCATGTGACACAAGCCTTCACACAGGAATAGCCCTGCATGCCTACAACTTGTCGCAGTAAAAAGCATGGACAGTACAGCGCGAAAGTTAGTATTCGACATGATTATGATCTCCGGTGCATCAATATTGGATTAGACGATGATGAAATTTCGCAGTTTCACTCAAGGTGGCTAGTCGTCCTCCCTTCTCTCTCTGTTTCCCCTCAATCTCCATCTCGCAAGAGGACTTCGACCAAACGCTTCTCTTTTATCTTCAACCCATCTCATGGGTCAATACACTGAACTCATGCCTAACCTTTTGGAGAATCTCACCAACCTTCTCGAATTCCCCGTGTTGTTCGATGGTCGAAACAACCCATAGTGGCCCTCGGCTTTGATAGAACGGAGGTTCACGTATAGGCCATGTTGACTTAATTGAATTGGAGGCAATGTCGGTACCTGTATTATTACCAAGTTATCTATGGCAAATATCGCGCGATATCTGATAATATCGCCATTAGTACAAACGTCAACATATTTCATTCCATACGGGGGGGGGGGGGGGGGGGGGGATTTGCAGAAGCCTCATCTATAAAAAAAAAAAAAAAAAAAAAGAAGAGAGAGATATATATGTTATATGGATACATGTATATAAATGACGACACGTGTAGTCATCAGTGCTGTAGGTTGAAGCTATAAATAAACCACTCGCGGATATCAAATAGTTTGGAGTTAACGCGATTGTGACACTGGGATATATGCACCTATCATTAAACGATAAAAAAAAAATAGTGAACGGCAGCAGAGTCAGGTTGGTATGCAAAGCTGACAATGACTCGCACTAATAACAAAGTTATTGGCACATCACAAGCCTGATAAGAAAATGGGACATTGATTCCAAGTTCATTTTCAGTACACCCGAACATGGTCCACAAAGTTCTGTTGTACATTTGTTGTTTTTATTTCAATATTTGTTATCATTTCTGTGTTGTTGTTGTTGTTGTTGTTGTTGTTGTTGTTGTTGTTGTTGTTGTTGTTGTTGTTGTTGGGTTGCTGTTCTGCTTGGATTACTGTGCTTACGGGCATGGGGGGGTGGGAGGTATTGGCTTACAAACTACTAAGCTGATCCGCGTTTATGGGTTCGGTGTAAAAAATGGCAGAGGTTAAAAATGGCAGGGGGTAAAAATGGCAGAGGTAAAAATGGCAGAGGTAAAAATGCAGAGGTAAAAATGGCAGAGGTAAAAATGGCAGAGGTAAAAATGGCAGAGGTAAAAATGGCAGGGGTAAAAATGGCAGGGGGTAAAAATGGCAGAGGTAAAAATGGCAGAGGTAAAAATGGCAGGGGTAAAAATGGCAGAGGTAAAAATGGCAGAGGTAAAAATGGCAGGGGTAAAAATAGCAGGGGTAACAATGGCAGAGGTAAAAATGGCAGAGGCAAAAATGGCAGAGATAAAAATGGCAGAGGTAAAAATGGCAGGGGTAATGTCAGAGGTAAATAATTATGTCAGTGGTAAAAATGTCAGAGGTAAAGTTGTCAGTGGTCGAAATGTCAATGGTCAAAATGCTAGAGATAAAAATGCCATTGATAAAAATTTAGTCGTTAAAATGCAAGAGGACGAGGTAAAAGTGACAGATTTTTTTTTCTTCATGTTTCTGACACCCTTTCTCGCAATATGCGCTTTTCGTGCCTTCTGAAATAAAGCACGGGGGGAGACCGGGGAGAGATGGGACAAGAGAAATATGGGACACTCATGTAACTTGAAAAATGCTTGGCCAGTCAACAATCCAATTATATCAGTAAAAAAGATGAGCCTCGGTACACCACAAAATGGACATATTAACCATTATACAGCTCTACAGGTATCTTGTCAGTAAAATATCAAACTTACTTTAGATCTGGTAGGTCCTATACTATGTTAATAGGTATTTAAATATTAGTGTGCAAACTTCTGAAAATAAATTGCTTGATAACAGACATGCAGGTATGAAAATGGCAGGGATCTTTTACTGTTTCTGTTACCACTGGGAGAAACTTAATAGGGCAGTGTTACATTTCTCCCCGCGGCACATGTAAATCCTACTTTGGTCATGATGGTTGTCTAATTTCTCTCCCATTGTCTCATTTCTCCCCTCTTGATGTCCCCATTCCCCCCAAAATTAGGGGTTAAACAAATCGTTAATTACACGAAAATGTTTTATATATAAAGGGGTATCACTAAATACTCTTAGTGGGGCAGCTTAGCAAACCTATCGTGCATTTTGTGATACAAGCACCAAATTTGGCACAAATGTACATTAACATATTGCAAACATTTTCAGATATTGGGCCACTTGGAATTCTCTCTTTATGTCCGCCATATTGAATTTCAAATGGTCGCCATTTGAAATCTGCAGTTGCGATTATCTCAGGGTCTAATGGTGCTATTGACCTGATTCTGGTGTGTTCCGGGATTTACGCCCATGCTTTGGGGCAACAGCTAAGTTTGAGAGGTATCAAACATTTACATTTTTTCGCCTGCGGATTCGTTCAACAATAATTGAAAGAAATCCAATGGCAAACTATCGGTTTTACTCTCACTAGAACAGTCTATTGCTAATGTTCGTCTCCAGTTTTAATAGGCTTAAGTTTGTAAAATGACCACAAAGTGTTCATTAAACTTCGAGATATTTTGTTTTTGCGCTATGTGATACTTGAACAATGTAATAAAAAAAATTGCAAGAGCTTACTTATGTCTGCCGATACATCTGCTGTAGTTTTTTTTTTTTTTTTTGCGTTTTGTATTTTTACTTCTACATTATGTCGCGATCAGGCCTTGTGAGATAAATAGGCTCCTATGAAACCTGAATGTGAGAAAATAACAAATAGAACAGGTGACAATTTAGTGGTTTGCTTCGACTATGTCTCCTTCACTTCTTTACACTAAACAGTTCAAAAGATGAAAAATAATGACAATATACTAGCCTGAACGTGAGCGGAATTCGTTTGTGTAAGAGTGTGTATGTGAGAGTATGTACATGTGTATATCTGCGTATAGAAGCATATGTTTATACCAAAAGTGGGTTCATGCGTGTGTGTGTGTGTGCGTGTGCGTGTGCGTGTGTGTGTGTGTGTGATAACTTCATTGGGCGAAACAACGTAGGATTATACTGTTCAAGGGCTTTGCAGCATTGTTGGAACCCCCTTATAATGATAGATAACATTAATAATAATAATAATAATAATAATAATAATAATAATAATAATACTGAATAATGAAAATAATTTCCCATAGACCTACTAGGCTCTTAGCTGGTTTATCATTCCCCTGAACAGACAGATTACGCCACTGCACTTGAATCAAACTCAGAATGAGAGTGCTCCAATCTTTTTAAAACATAATTCAATAAACATTCTTCAAATCTGCTGTTTGGATTTGATAATTCGATAAATACAGTTTGCTCTGGCTAGGTTATCATTCAAAACCTCTTCATACGCTTATCTCTGACGAAATCGCTCTCATTACTTCTAACATTTTACCTCTGCCATTTTTACCTCTGCCATTTTTACCCCTGCCATTTTTACCTCTGCCATTTTTACCCCTGCCATTTTTACCTCTGCCATTTTTACCCCTGCCATTTTTACCTCTGCCATTTTTACCCCTGCCATTTTTACCTCTGCCATTTTTACCTCTGCCATTTTCACCTCTGCCATTTTTACCCCTGCCATTTTTACCTCTGCCATTCTTACCTCTGCCATTTTTACCTCTGCCATTTTTACCCCTGCCATTTTTACCCCTGCCATTTTTACCTCTGCCATTTTTACCCCTGCCATTTTTACCTCTGCCATTTTTACCTCTGCCATTTTTACCTGGCACCGTATATAATGTGCTATTATAGTATGGGTTTGAAGTGCCAAATGCTCTGCTTACAGTCCATACATTACAATGTTCACCTGTGTAATGACGAGATGAAAGCCAAATGACGTCATCGGAGGGGTGGGTATTTTCGTAGTTCTCTGTAGTTCATCTTTAAAGGTATTGTTTACCATTGGGAGCGGTGATTTAAAAAATGTTCGACTTATCACAAAATGTGATGCACATGTGTAGGTCAGTTGTAAAAAATAAATGCAATAAAACCTAAAATATAAGGAGATATAACTATTTTTCTTAACAAACCATAACTGTAGACGGCTTATTTTAGAAACGATCTTATTATAACTATTGTTCACATTTTGTATGTTTAACAAACCTTAACATTGATTATACTGGTTAACATTTTACATTGGTTGTTTCTATCTCTAACTCACATTTTAGAACTATTTTGAAGCACTATAGCTGGGGTCTTTTTTATTTCATCTGCAAATAGTAAATAATGGCTTTAAAGCTAAAGGGCTAATGTCGAACCAACATGACCAAGGCCGAGTACTAGCCTAGTACCTCCTCAGTTGAACGATGGATGATTCGGTGTAATAATGTCAGAGGTAAAAATGTCAGAGATAAAATTTGATTATGATCAAAAAAAAAAATTGTTTTTTTTTTTTTTTGATTATGACAGGCAAATTTGAGTATCACTTTTCTGCTCACGGATCCGAAGAAATTGATTCATATAAGGACGTTTATGATTACAACCAGGCAAGTGAAAGATACCTCATGACAGGGTTCGACATTATCGGTGGCCCGGTGGACCGGGGGACTAGAAATCGGTGTCCGGCCACCAAATTTATCTTATCGTGCCCCGATCGGGCATCTATAAGATTCAAAAAGGATTGTTAGATTTGCTTTTTTCTCGGGCCACCAAAATTTCACATTTAAAGATGCTGTTTCTGATGTTGCATGTGTCTGCTTTGAGTGTCTATGCGAAAGGTATAGCAATCACCCGGCAATATCGAAATACTGATTGGCACGCTATAGCCTACACACAGCGACAAAAACAAAAAACAAAAAAGAACTAGAAATGTCGCTTTGGCGACTGGTATGCCTCCGCCATAATGCATGATTTTCCCAATAGGTCTAGATAGTACATGTGGACAATGTGTGATTACATTTTCACAAAATTGGCAAAATGTTGAAATGACAAGTTTGTCACAAATGTGTTGAATGTTCACCTTCCTTGACCTAGGTTTAATTGGATGAATAGGAGAGCATGTATCTAGGGATTTAAGGACTTTAACTCGACTTTGACCCATTCATACATTTAGGCATTGAGTAATTTTCAAAGTACAGGTGTGGAGAAAAAGTGCAATTTCTGAATTGAATAGTAAATTGTTACCATTTTCATCTGGCCCTTGACCCTAAAATTCATAAGATAATCACTTTCAGGTAGAACATGCACAATATGTACTAAGTTTCAAGATAACTTGAGCCACTTCCGAGATATGGAGGAAAAAGTTAGTTCAGCACTTTCAGCACTTTCACTTGATCTTTGACCTTTTGACCTTTGAGGCAAAAAAAGAAGAAAAAAAAAAACTTTCCAGAGAATTTCTATTAGGTTACACATGTATGCATACACCAAGTGTAAAAAAAAATAACCCTGCCGGCATTGCATGATAGGAGGGAAATAGTAAAATTTTGAAGTGTTGCACTTGACCTTTGACCCCTAACCTTTGACCCTTTGACCCCCATGAACCCTACATTCTCTAGATAATCACTTCCAGTCAGTATATGTATATACTATGTTCCATGAAGATACCTTGAACAATTTTCCAAGGTATGGAGGAAAAAAAAAAGTTTTAATATTTTTACTTGACCTTTTGACCTTTGACCTTTGATCTCATGACCCAAACTTTCACCAGAGAATCCTAATTGGGTAATACATGTATACACTAAGTTTCAAGAAAATATCTTCAGGCATTCAATAGATATGGTGGAAATAGTGAAATTTTATGTATTTGACCTTGACCTTTTGACCTTTGACCTTGAGCATGTGCACCCAAAAGTTGATAAGCACAACTTCACCCCCTAATACACATACATGCCAAGTTTCATTCGGATACCTCAACGGGTTTTGATAGTTACCTTGTCCACAAAATTCATTACGGACGGACGGAAGGACGGACGGACGGACGGACGGACGGACAACCCGAAAACATAATGCCTCCGGCACCACTTCGTGGCGGAGGCATAAAAAAAGGCAAGAGTCCCTGGGAAAAAGCATCTAATAAGGGCATTGGGGCACATTATAGGATGTGTTTTCAGCTGGTAGAATAAAACCATCTTCAAACATTGCTTCAAAAAGTATAAAGGACAATACATAAATTATATAATGTTATGTTATGCTCAAAGTATGTTTGGTCCTACCTTATCCAACCGAACTACTCATTCATTAACGCGGCATTTGCAAAATGGGTAATTATTGTGCAGTTTTCAGATGGTAAAAGCATTTCATCTACATGTATCAGCATGATCAGGTAATTTGTTTTAATTTCAATTTGCAAGTTTTTTTTCTGCTGAAGAATATGCCACTATTTCGTTCATCACTCGATCATGACCCCAATAACACTCACCTTTGAGAACCAATCAATTTACGTGAATAAGAGCGTCCACCATCTAATCTTTTCCATTTTCCCGCTGTCTTTCCATCGCCAAACAATATTGCACGCGAGTGTATGTTATTTGTGTGTGTGTGTGTGGGTGTGTGTGTGTGTGTGTTGAATACACTCCGTGACCGAAGAATGACCCGTAAACACACACCAGTAAGCAAGATGACACATGTGTGTGCGTGTGTGTGTTTATGCGACGAGATGTATCGTGCTAAGAGATCTTCTCAAAGCGCCGAGCAATTTGTAATGCTACATTAATTCGAAAGAATTTCGATTCCTATCAGCTGGACAAAAGAACAACATTGATTGATATCATGCTTTGTGACGCATGTAAGGCCTAAAAGCGATTCGTCGCCTTTGTTTGGGTTTTCCTTCTTTCTTCTTGCTTTGGCGCCTGCTAGCTGCTTGAGTGTTCGTAGTCTTAGCTTGAGCAGAGGTGTAATTAAGTTTCTGGATGTAATTAAGATTCTGGGAATGTTTTAAAAACAGGAGTGATTTCAAAACAGCGTGACAAGACAGTCAAGAAAGCGGGAAAAAAAAACCTCTCAAAGTTTTGTGTCTATATTTCTCTTAGAATACACCGCGGAAGCATCGTTATTCGAGGTGATATGCCAAAACGGCAGTAAACGGAGACAACATACCAGCACCGTGACATTGAGATAGAATTTCACGATCCTATAATCGTGTGATCTTCGGAAAACTGTAAATATGCATCTAAAAACATAATTACAACACCACCGTGCACTTTGCATTTTTTTTCCACAAGCCGTAAACGCTATACACATTCAAAATACAATCAAATTTAACCCAATTTAGTTCAGTTCCCAAAAGAATTGATACACGGTTTTGTTGGTTTCTATTATATGCACTGGCTTAATTCACAATCTTCTGAATTCTAGAAGATTTGTTATAAACTGTTATAGCAAATAAAATTGGTCGGCCAATCTTCAGTTGGAAGAGTTGTTCCATCAATTATGATATTAAAGTCTTTTCATCCATACACATAACACAACTACCATTGCAACAAATTCCGTTTCATCAAAAAGGCATCATCGGACTTGAGTGAACGTAAGCCGATGGTTTTGACAAGGGAATGATAAAATTGATGTTTCTCGTAAAACGCTCGAAAGTAACATGCAGTAGTCCAGACGTCTAAAACGGCGTTTGTAATTCTTCGGCTGATATCATACGGTCTTCTTCATTTTGTGTTTATTTCGTTAAGCTCTGTGTTCTCACAGCTCTGCCAGTCAATATTATATATATATATAATTATATATAGTGCATGAGGCTGAATGCACTATTACACAGATAGTGCATGCTCTATGATGCACTATACTGGATTAGAGAACGACAAATACTAAATTATCCCGAGTGCTGTTTTGTTTCACCGAGGCCGCAGGCCGAGGTGAATAGAACTGCACGAGGGATAATTTAGTATTTGGAGTTCTATAGTCCAGTACTGGTGCATCAATAGAACATGCACTAATTGTTATAGTAAATAGGTTCCTCGATCTACATGCATTTCCGTAGGTCTAGGCCCTAATTTAGATCTAACAAGGCTCACCGTACCGCCGGCACTGCACTTGTTGTACGCAGAATTAACCGCACCTACCGTAGTTTACGTACACAGCGTGCGATACGCTAGTACAGCCGAGTATGCGTATTGCACATCACAGAGCAGACTCGCTTTACTATAAACTCCTACATTCAGAGCTCAACACGCGCAGACCCGTACGTTGAAATGCTTGGCCTTGTCTTACTACGTCCCTCGGCGGCCCTCCCTAGGCCTTGCGCGAATCTCTTCGTACATAAAGCGTAGGCACACACTGTCACAAGCGTTATTGTGGCACGGTCGTGCCACTATAACACAATTTTTACACAATCACGTGATGCTATCCAACCAATCACAACGCAAATTTCACTCTACCTATTTACTATAACAATATAAGCACCGACAAATTCTGAATTTGCCCCGAAGGTCAGTTATATTCAATGAGGCCGCAGGCCGAATTGAATATTACTGCCCGAGGGCAAATTCAGAATTTGGAGGTGCTTGGTACTTGTTATAGTGCAATAAGATGTCATGCACTATGTGTTATATAAAATAGCATATATACCCAGGCGAACCATACGAAAGCCTAGATCACTTAAGATTCTACACGTGCATGACGTGTCTAGACAATACCAGTTTCTTTGAACCTGTGACATGTGTAGACAAAATTCTGAAAATCCAAATTCAACTATCGAGTCTAGGGTCTATAGATCTAACAGTGAAAGTAACACTAACAGTACGATAGGTTAGGACCAACGTTAGATCTTCGAGTGACAGAGCTAGTTAACACTAAGTGACTAACGTTAGACCGAATAGGTCTATGGGTATGGATGTAACACGTTAGAGTGACGCCCTACTTACTGCACTGGGTCCAGGACCAGGACTAGATGATGTATTGTAGGATTAGGGATCTACTGGATTTAAAAACAAAGGCTCGTGCCAGGTATTGTAGTCACCATTGCTGAAAATGTGAATGCCTTGATGCCGAGAGTGTGTTGTAGAAGTTCATAGCGTAGCGTGATCAAAGAGCGCTTAGCGTATACCGTACATACGCTGCCCATCTACGGGGCACTTCCGCGTAGAATGTACGGAGAAAGCAGCACAAATCTTGGGTTGACTTGCTTAATATCCGTCGGATTGATTCCTTTTTTAGAACAGTAGGAGTCCAAAATTCATAGGACGTATTTGATGACATCCTTTGTTTTCTTCGTGTCCTTATCTATAGATCAGTCTCTGTAAAAGTAGCGAACCTGCTGTTGTTTTCAGCTTCCATGTTTAAATCTACCGCTGAAAGTCTAGTCCCACACATGGTTGCTGGCATAGCCAGCGAGAATCGAGAATAACGATAATATCGAGCAAAGTATATCGCGGTTGTGGCGCAATCGCGTCGATAAGATGCGGGATTCAAGTACTCGATGATTAAAGTGAGGGAGCAAAAACCGATAGTCACATCGATAGTGGGTTATCGTTTGCAATCGTTATATTTTGCGTGCACTATAACTTTTGTCATGCACTGCCGGCCTGTATCATAAGTATGTATGCTATTTTATATAGAATTATATAAAATAGCATACATACTTATGATACAGGCCGGCAGTGCACGACAAAAGTTATAGTGCACGCAAAATATAACGATTGCAGACGATAACCCACTATCGATTTGATATCGGTTTTTGCTCCCTCATTTTAATCATCGAGTACTGAATCCCGCATCGCACCTCATCGACGCGATTGCGCCACAACCGCGATATGCTCGATATTATCGTTATTCTCGATTCTCGCTGGCTATGCCAGCAACTTACCTGTGTGGGACTAGACTTTCAGCGGTAGATTTAAACATGGAAGCTGAAATGAACAGGTTCGCTACTTTTACAGAGACTGATCTATATTTCTTAGACAGTAAGGACATAAAGGATGTCATCAAATACGCCCTACGAATTTTGGACTCCTACTGTTCTGAAAAAGGAATCAATCCGACGGATATTACTGAGCAACTCAACCCAAGATTTGTGCCGCTTTCTCCGTACATTCTACGCGGAAGTGCTGCGTGGAAATGGGCAGCGTGTGGTGTGCACAGTATACGCTAAGCGCTCTTTGATCACGCTACGCTATGAACTTGTCTTTACTACGACATTCACAACACACTCTCGGAATCCGCATGTGCAGCAATGGGGCCTGTCACGAGCCTTGTGTTTAAATCCAGTAGATCCCTAATCCTACAAAACATCATCTAGTCCTGGTCCTGGACCCACAGTGCAGTAGGTAGGGCGTCTAACGTGTTACTGTTAGTGTTACTGCTTAGATCCATGGTAGACCTATTGAAGGGTCAAGTGTTCACTAGCTCTGTCGCTCGTAAGTGACGTACAACAGTAGATCTAGGCCTAGTATAAAAACGTTAGGCCAGGACCCCTAGACCTAACCTATCGTAGGGCCTAGAAAACGTAAACCACGTAGACCCTACTCCTAGACTCTCTAGAATGACTATAGTTGAATTTGGATCTTCAGGATTTTGTCTAGACAGGTTCAAAGAAGCTGGTATTATTGCTTGTGTAGACACGTGTAACTGTTAGAAATGATCTAGGCTTATCTTGCCTGGGTATGTATGCTATTTTATATATCACATAGTGCATGACATCTTATTGCACTATAACAAGTACCAAGCACCTCCAAATTCTGAATTTGCCCTCAGGCAATTATATTCAATTCGGCCTGCGGCCTCATTGAATATAACTGGCCTTCGGGGCAAATTCAGAATTTGTCGGTGCTTATATTGTTATAGTGCATTCAGCCTCATGCACTATATATATAATAGCAATGGCGTCCCGAGTGTGTCTTAAAGCCTTTGCTTCAATCCACACACAACAAATTTTTGAAAGATTAGAATATGATTATGAATGCATGAATGACGAGGGACTGATTGTCCCTGCATATCCGAATGTTTCCATTGTTATAGGTGGTCAAGCACACACACACACACACACACACGCACACACAATCTCACACACATGCAGGCATGCACATTAACTGGTGGATTCAGTTTTGCTGCGCGGAAGACTGGTAGTATCACCTTTGAACTGACAATTCATTCATTCATTTTTCCACTTCTAACAGAAACATCAGTATAATGCACAAGATATTATACAAATGATGCACAGGATAGAGTGCGTTAGTGGAGGCGTAGCGCACTCGAGGGTATGAAGAAACATGCACGAGGCGAAGCCGAGTGCATGTTGCACTACATTGTAAATACCCGAGAGTGAGCTGCGTCTCCACTAACGCCACGAAATAATCCTGTGCATCATTTGTTTTATAAAATGGGTCGAAAACTAACAACATTTTTCACGTACCTTTGTGGATCAAGATGTCCGAAGATGTTCGTCCCAAACACGTCGCACTCGGAAAGTACTGTACGTATAATTTAGAGTATACGTACGCCGGGCCACACATGTTATGCACACAAGAAAGGCCGGCCGGCAGCCCGACGAACTAGAAGTTGTTTACAGGATTGACAGCGCGTATAGTAGCGCGCGACGCACTTGTAACAACTGATTGAGTGCGCTCTGCTAGTGCAAACATTGTGACGTCGGCCGTGGATGTTAGTGAGAAATTAATACAAGCACACGTGACTCATTTCAGCGCTTCCAATTGGCTACATTCTTGAACCCATTTTATAAAAATATATATATAAATAGATATGAAAGATAATGCCTTGCCATAGTGGATAATGCTCTTGATTTTTAAAACAGAAGATCATCGGTTCGAATCCTGGCTGAAACGTACATTCTTAGCCATGATGTCTATACCCACTATGTCCCTCTTGGACAGTAAAGTGTGAACCTCGCAATGGTGACGTCACAACTATGACATGTCCTAGAGGACCGGGGTCATACTGTCACTATTATTTTGATTACAGCTCGTTATTCCGAAGGTTCGTTATTCCGAAGGTTCGTTACGGACCCTATTTCATTTTCGGATAAACGAGCCTTCGGAATAGCGAACCCTATTTCATTTTCGGATTAACGAACCCTCGGAATGACGAACCTTCGGAATAACGCCACAAATGCTTAAGGAACCCTTTTTCATTTTCGGATTAACGAACCTCTAGGTATAGGGAATTTGTGTGTTTCGGAATAACGAACAGCACCCATTATTTTATTGCCGCATTTCTGGACGATGCATATGTTCTAAATTTGTTATCGTATCTTTGTGGTCATCATTCACTAAATACTTCAATTCTTCAATCGGTTTCTGGTCAGTCTGTCACATTTCTTTGTCTCCTCGTGACACCAGTCAGTCAGCCCAGACGTCGACAGTCTCACCAGTGACGACTTGTTACAACCACAAAACCCGAAACATCTCATGATATCTTGAATCACTAACCATTTCCCTTGCCCTTCATATCACCGCTAGATTGTTCGTGAAAACACACCTATTCTATGGAAACCAACACGATACCCAAAAGATAAGGCCACTCTTTAGAATCTTCAGTCTTGAAATGAAGTTGTAGTTACTACTACATTTGTATAATAAACTTGTGACACTGTAAATCAGTGTCTTCCTTGTAAAAGAATGAACAAAACTTTAATATTCAACGTTTCACTCCATTTCATTTATTAACATGACACCAATGTCGCCATTCCACGGAAACTTCGACGGTAAGTTTTGTTCGGGCAGGGAGGTGAAAAGAGAGAACCTCCTTGGTTCGGGCGAGAGCTGTCAGTGTATGTGAGCGGCGGGTTTGTGTGTATCGCCTCACAGCATCAGCACCCCCAACACCACGAACACCAACACCAACACCATCCTTGTAACGCCTGTGTTAGATCGTTCAAAAACAAACAAACAAACAAAACAAAATTAAATGACAACAAACAAAACAAACAAAATTAAATGACAACAACCAAGCATCTCATATCTTCGTCAATGTAAATGCAAAGTACTGAATGGTTTTTATCACATGATAAGGCGATCAACTATGAAAAAATATCATCATAACATGCTTTTAAAGACTTTATTTAAGTTTTAGATAAACAGTGTTTCTTACGTGGTGCCTGTTCAGGCGTGTTGGAACCCCAGCATATTATGAAGAGAGGGCGGGCAAACAAACAGAAACTTCGCGTAACTCGTTTGACCTTTCCACGACATTTTTACAAAGCTAAATCCGGGATTCTAATTGTTCGAAAATATCGAGGAAAGGTTCGCTGGGACGCAGCCTGTCAGGTCGTCGTAGTGATTAAACGGAATTTGACCTTTCGATTTTTTGACGCGATCCCTTCGCGCGCACGACTACCAAAATACAATCGTATTTGTTTTGCCGACCCCTGATGAAACATCAGCGCGGTGAAATTTAATAACCCGCCGTTTGGAAAACATCTCGGGGTCTTTCTCGACGAGAAAACTCTCATCCATAGTAGCTCGAAATGAGATAGATCTTGTAAGGTTCAAAGGGAAAGAAAAGTCGGAGTCAATTAAGTGCAATCCTCAAACTCAAGTCGGAGGATTGTGTCTCCGGCCTCCGCTTGCCAAAGCGTCTTGAATACTCTTGACAATTTCATTAAAAAAAGAGAGAAGAAAACCGATATACTTTTCTAACATCAGATATCAGAGGTGAAATTTTGCACGATTGCCAAAACAATCCCCCATCCCCCATCCAAAAAAAAAAAAGAAAAAAAAAACCCAAACCAAAACAAAACAACAAAATTCAGAGAGGATACTTATATATTGGGTCATCCCACGAGCCCCATCGACACCCATGAGTCATACGGCGCACGAGTTCGACATTGAAAAAAAAAAAAGGTCCATGAGTCAAACAGCCCGTGAGTCGTACAGCCCATGAGCTCGACACTTTTGATAGGCAAAAGAAAGGCCCACGAGTCCGACACTGATTTCATGATGCCCAGTGATGTGATAAGTATCGGACCCGTGGGCCTTGTTTGCCTAGTTTCGGACTCGTGGGCCTCTTTTGCCTAGTGTCGAGCTCGTGGGCTGTACATACAAGTCGTTGATTGTATGACTTGTGGGCTGTATATGACTCATGGGTGTCGGTCTCGTGACGTGCACCCCATTGTAATGGCAAGAACGGTTCGGCAAAAAAAAAAAAAAAAAAAAAATGTCTTACGATACACACAGCATGTCCTGTTACCCATCATTATCTTGCTGTCTTTGCGATAGCTCAGGCAGTGGTCTTCGTGAAAGTTTTCAAAGAGAGCCGTCTAAACATGCTCCCTCAACCGCCTCGTGGCAATGCTCCCCGCAATTGAAAGAAAAAAAAAGTTGTAGAATAGAAAATATAGGGGGATATAAACGTACTCCGGATATATCATGCAGGCGAAAATTGCATATGGGAACACTTTCTGAGTCTTCTAACAACAGTTTTGTTGATGTCCCCCTCCCTCTCTCAATCTATCTATATGATATTCATTTCCATCTTTCTCCCTTTATCCCTTTTGTAAACGCAAATCAATGTAGGCCTGTGAAGGTTTATCTTTGGCGAGAACAACTGTAGGCCTATTAACAGAGATGGACTTCTAGTGATATCCAATAGCGTGGACGAGCAAAATCGAAACAAATATCGTATGCGACGCTACAAATTATGGGTTGGTGATAACATACGTGTGTGTGGAAGTTGGGATACTTTCGCTTACGAAAATAATGACAACTTTTGAATTAGAACTGTTTTAGTTAACGGCAATTTCTTCATCAATTTCCTCTTCATTCGTATGGTTCGTTTTATCAACAAAAAAAAAAGAAGAAGAATATAATGATAATTCAGAGTTTGTGATTTTAGTGAACCATCCCCCCCCCCCCTCCCTCAAAAAAGAAAAAAAAAATATTGAAGAGTTAATACTACGGAAGAAAAGGATTTTCGCGTGTCGGATTTTCCTGTTCTCTCCCTACCCCCCCCCCCCCCGGTCTTTCCCATACACAAAATTATGTAGTGGGCATCACATGACTACGAAAAGGTTGCACGTGCTGGTTGCAATGTCCAAACGAATGGTTCACCTTTGCCTAACGCAATGTGTTTGCTTAAAAGCTCGAGATTACTCCATTTGACCTCATTTTAACATCGGAAAGAATACAAAGGGATGCCCCTTTGAAAACAGAGGGCTTGTGAGGTTTTGCTGTCCTTTACCTTACGGCGTGGGCCCTTTGCGGGTTAACGAGTATGACGAGGTTTGCTTTATTGGCAGCGTTACAGCTTTTTGCTTCTTTTTGTAAATGTTACTTTGATGAGACCTCTGTCATCTTGTTCGTCAAATTTTCCGTTAAAGATACGTAAACCCATTTTAACACTGTGTGGTTTTGCATGTTAGATACAAAAGTGCTTGATTTCAGCAAGGAGCTATTACAGTATTAAATAGCTCCTTGATTTCAGCGATCGCGTGCGGAATTTCAAGCTTCACTCCACCATGGTCCACAAACTTGCCATCTTGCGGACAGCTCGTCTGGATGGCGCCACCTATCGGTAGGATTAGCGCTCAAGCACTCAAACGCACTCTGTCGTTCCGTGTATTGGGTACATACAAAACGCTGCCTGCCATCAGCTAAGAGGCTAATGGATGCTGTAAAACCTCTCGTTGATTAGGCTATTTGTGGTTAATTTGCTTACTAGCTTTTTTTTTTCTGACTAAAACATGTCTCCTTGTTACAACAACGTGCGATCGTGTGAGACTTTTTGGTTGATTTATTTTTCGATAAGGCTTTTCCGCGACTAACAAGCACGAAGCGTTCGTAGTGAATTGGATAAATTAGGCGTAGTTTTTGAATAGTTGGTCGACTAGGTTCTGCAGAGGAAATGCTCGATATTCTTTCAAAATTGTTTGTCTGTATTTAGCACAAATAATGATATCACGTTTCTCAGGGTGATTGTCAACACATTGCGTTCTCTCAGAACTTCCCATCTCAAGAGTGGATCTGTAATGGAATCAGTTATTAGATGTAGACAAAATCAAATAACACCCGTCACCACTGCTCGCATTAAATTGCAGTGCAAGTCTGCTAACGGTAGCTTAAAGCAGTGGTGTGTAGAAGATTATGAAGAGTAGTGATGTTTAACCTCAAACTCACAAAACGCACTTTAAAACGTGAGATATCTCCCAGAGATGGTCATTTTTTTTTACACATACAAACAAACGATTGATAACACTCCCTTCAACAAACACTAATACACCATCATTGTGATAGGCATTGTTTTGTATAAGATTGAAAACAGAACCCCTGCCTGATATGATTATGCGAATACGCATGAGTCAGAAATTGGAATACGTAGTATACATGTGGATCGATTAAAGTAAATGTGCTCCTTCTCTTATTACTAGATACACCTGACCGCAGAAATAAATAACATCTTCGATAAGTTTACCACAGAATAATCGGCTTCTGTCATTGGTCCGCTCTCCGGCAAACCCCGCCTTCGACCACGCCCCCCGGCGCGTGCCGGATGTGTGATGCCTCCGAAGAGAGGTCACTGCTCGTTGAGTTGCGCTGCGAAGTGCGAAGGCAATATGGTCCAGTGGGATGAGCGAAATGTTCGTGGTGTATCGGCATGCCTGAACTTCGCTTGAACTCACTGCGATATTTCACCAGCGATGCCCCCACCCCCCTCCACTCCGTTTCATACGTAATCGATCAGTCAAAGCGACGCACTGCTACGGTCCGTAATACGCCAGCAAACAGCGCGAACACCTACACAATGTAAACACATACTGCGACAGTGATAGATGGGCGAGAAGTTCAATAGTTCAGATTGTTCAAATAAGACAGGGAGAGGAGAGAGAGGGTGGAAGAGGAGCATGAGAGAGAAAGAAAAAGAGAGAGAGGGGAAAATGGAGATATTGCCAGCGCTCTACGATCTCTGGGACCCTGCGCATTTTCCCGTTTTCACCGGAGCGAGGTGATATAAATAGGAGGGGATCTCTGAGCTGATACAATTCGTCATACGAGCATCATAACAAACGCGCATGAGGAATTTGAATTGAACAGAACTGAGCACGGTGCGGAACAGGGAAATCCTACTCGCGTGTAACTCAAACGCTCTAATACGGGGGACTTCCGCCTGGTTTTTCGGCGTGCTCTCGCTAAGTACTCGCGACTTCTACTTGGTGTCATTGACTTGTGTACGTTGTTGCTTCGCGTTCAGATCTTCAGACCTCTCGAACATGCTAACATTACCTTGTGGATTTTAGACGTTGACGAGGAGCACCTTTAACATTGTTCTCTCTCCGTGGCAGGTAATAAAACTATTTTCAATTTTATATCGCAAACATACTCGCCTTTTCATCTGCCTTCATAACATTTTATTTACTTCATGACATTTTGTCCTTCTTGCTGCATTTTGCTAAGTGTCAATGTTTTGGGGGTTGAAAATCGTAAGTTATACCCGTCTTACTTGGGTGTTTAAGTACAATGCACTACATTTACAAAATAATACTGTGAGCTTCAAAGTGACCATCTGATGACGGTGATATGTTGTGATAATTATAGCTCCCTTCAGTCATAATTCTTTTGATCCGTGGTCAAACTATGGCGAACAGTATTTTCGATGTCATGTTCATCTTTATTTCTATGGTTCTGATTTTTTTTTTTCACCCGTCGAAGTCTGTATTTCTGGCGAAATATATATACACACATAAATGTTTCAGGAATATATTATATACATAATGTACACATAAACGTTTAAGGAGAGATTATCAGTCATCACCTATATATGATAACAGCAATAGCTGAGCGGGAATATATGTTCATATTTTCCGAACTCTAGGCCAGGCACTACAGGCTTTGTGGATTATATTGTTTACTGGTGGAAAATTCCAAACTTGTTCTATCTCTGTCGGCAAGAAATATTTCACATTCATCCGAAGTATTTAATTTATGTAGATACTCATACTGCGGGTGAGAAACCGTCCAGTTATTAACTTGCCTTTAGTCTTATGTATGTGTGTGCCTGGTTTCTGAAAAAAAAAAATGAAAGTGGGCATCTTCGTCGATCGTTTATTTTCCGATACGTTTCCGATTCTTAATTTCAGCAGTCATCAGCCGCCTCGCTCCTAGCTTCGCAACTCCTTCCTGGTCACCATCCTTGCCCGTCGACATCGTCATCGTTATCGTCGTCGATCATGGAATGTCCTTTTTCTTTCATGTCGCTCATCGTGCCCGTTTGTCTTCTGGTCTTGATCAAGAAGTTGTGGTACTACTACATCCTTGCGACCAGCGACCCGACCAGCACAGCTCCGCTGCCCGGGGGCGACTTCGGGTGGCCGATTGTGGGTGAAACGTTACAGGTTCTTTTCCAGGTGAGTTTCCTTTACACTTTATTGCGGCTCCTAGATCCTCGGTCTTCGCTCATTATTCATCTATGAATTGGTACACATCTTTATTCACACATACATTGTGTAGATGTAATATCTAGATGATGTTCTCCTTTTCTGTTTGGGCCAACACATTGTTCCGAAATTACAATTAATGAAAAGCGTGAGAGGTAAACATTAAGGAAATAAACATGATCATCTCGATATTATATTAAACAATGGCAAACTGGTGAATAATGCTCATTCTTCGTGTTTTTATCATCTACACATCTGAAACTTTAAAAACTCGTTTCGAAAGTGTTGCTCATGAAGAAAAGAAAAATTTGCACAGTATTGCAAGTCTTCACAAATCGAAAAACCAAAAGTGTCTGTTTCATGATTTTTTTTTAATCAACAGATAACGATACATTTCTGAGAAGGCTTCGTTTTCTGTATCGAGTGCTTTGCTGCACAACATATCTTCTGAAGCAGGAGAATGTGTTGTGACACCATAAACATTCAGTTTAATAACATCGCAGCTGTAAGACATGAGTAATATTTATTTGGAAACCATATGCAACCTACGTGAATACCAGCTTGGTTGCAATAACTTTTCTTTGTAGAAGTAATTGAAGAATTGAAAAAAAAAAAAAAATCCGTGCATTTCCCAGAAGTACTAGTGGCTTATGCCTGCTTGCCTGTGAACTACGCTACGTTCACAGCAAGAGACACGTGTGTTTATGGAGGAAGTCATGTCTAAAGCTAGTAGCCGCTGCACCATCGTGACGTTGCGCTGACGTCATCCGCGCGTCACAACAGCTGACCAATCACGCGTCACGCTCCTTTCCGATCAATGAAACTCGTAGTCCAATCCGGTGCGCGGATATACCTCGCAAGAATAAACGCACTCCGCGGAGAGAGCACGACCCGAGTGGCGCTGCCACAAACCGGGGTGAGAGGAGGGTCATTAAACCCGTGTCGTACCTAGTAGCTCTCACTGGGAAATCGCAGGATGAATGAAGCGAAAATATCACTTTCCCGCACTTGTCCCATCCCCACGAAGGTCAGGTTTACTTACAGAGCGAAGTTTTCACTCGAATCGGGGGATAATACCGTGACACACAATTTTGAATCTCGAGAGTATACGAGGTACTCGGAAAATGAAGAAATCAGCACGGGCCGATATCAAAATGATTGCAATACACAGCGTACTGTGCACTCGTTTCTTTACTATCCTTACTCAACACATTTCCTTACAATATTTACTTGCCAAAAGAAAGCGGAAAGAAACCTGAATAGTTTCATATTTCTTACCGGATGCAACGTCATAATACATCCAGGTTTGTTTGTTTGTTTTTGTTTTTGTCGTTTAGAGCAAAATCAATGCTTCTGTTAGAGAAGAAACCAAATACCATCGTTTTGAAGAATTACAATCATTGACCGTCATATTGCCTATTTTGTAATAATATTTTGTAAGCTATTGTAAAGGCAATGTGGACACGGTTTGATGTCATATGGCATACAACGGCTGTATTTTTTTTTTTCTCTCTCTCTCTCTTTCTCTTGTCGAACTTGTTGCGACATGTGAAAACGGTATTATTGACAGTGACGTCAGGATATAAATATGGCCATTTTGTCACACAAACGCTTTGCCTTTCTCTCTGCAATAAGTCGTTACCAAAAGAAAAGAGAGAGAGAGAGAGAGAAAGAGAGGGAGAGGCGGCTACGATGGAGGATTTGTGAAGAAAAACACGTACTTCGCGTAGGAAAACTCTAGTGTTCCTTCTTTTTGTATAGATGTTATTCTGAATGAGTGGACAAGCATCAAAGGTTAAAACGATTGGCAATGGAATTTTGCTCAGGGGGAGAAAAGCGGCATAGGTGTCAAAAGTTCAGCGAATCAATGCCAGGAATTCGCGTGAATCCAAGCGGGCGGAAGGGAGCGCAAGAATCGAATTATTTATTTGGCATGATTTATGTGATTATTACAATTCGTTTGAATCCGCATACTCCCATTTTCTTTTCTTCTTAATGGTATAGTTGCTTGTTTAATGGACCATTTAAGTTCGAAAGCATGCACTTTAGGGGGTATTTAGGAAAGCAAAATGCCATGCCCCTTTCCGCGCAATGCGCACCTATTGATGTTAGGTTAATAACCTCGTGATGCAAAATGCATCGCACGATTTTGCTCCAATAGACCAAAATGATATGCTTATATGGGTTTCCACAGCAGTGAAGCCTTATCAAATGGCAGTATTAGAGCTTATCGGGAAATTTGATCGAATATACATGTATATTAATTCAGCTGAAGCGCATACTTATCAAAATCCCCCAGGAAACACAAGCAGAAGCTCCTGTTTTTACAAACTTCAGTCAGGCATCCCATTGTTTGTGTACAGTCATGCGGTAGCTCCCAATTATGAATGTTTGGAATGTTTGTGTTCAAATGAACAAGATTCTTAGAGATATTTTTTTTTTCAATTAACTGGAAATCATGATAGAAAATATAGTGTCATACACAATACACAAAGAGTTTTAACAAGGATTGTACTCTAGGATGACATTTTGTTCCATTGTAGCCATGACCAATATAACTAGATGTATATTCTGAGACATTGTGTAACTTCAGGATTCCGTAGCTGATAACTTGATAAATGTCATTTTATATGAACGATATATCTCAAGATCTTTATACTCACGAAACATATACTGATCTATCGGGTGTATTGCGTCATATAGCGTTTGTCGCTACTATTCCCTCGAGGGAGGTAGCAGAGGAAATGTTGACATCGGTGAGAGCAGAGGCAACATGGAATAAAACGGCGATTTGAGAGACATTTACACGTTTACCAAGTTTTTCCCGATCTCTGAGCTTCTGTTATACTCTTATACAGTGTGATATTGCAACAGAGCGAGGAATTTTTCTTTATGGAAAATTTTGTGTACATTAACAGAGGTGGGAGCTCTGCGGTTTTTTTTTCTTTTCTGTTTAAATGAATGATTATCATTATTCATCGTAAATGAGGTAAAGCTCTACCGAAAGAGATATTTGACCTGGAAGTTTTCCAGACTTCAACCTATAATGTCCCCCTCTAAATGATCAATGAATTGACCAGCCATGACAGGTGAGGGGAGTTAATATCCAGCGGGAAGGTTGGGGCTTGCCAAAGCTAAATCACTGGCCGCTGGGATTAGGCAATCACTTCAAAATTGAGCCAAAACCGCGGCATTTCACCAGACGTTTCAAAGTGCAGATTATATAATGCTGAACGGTTGTGGCGAGACTTCAATCAGTTAAAAAATTTGGTTAGAAACCAAGCCACTGCACGTTGCCTGATCACCCGTTCGAAAGGAAGAGAGAGAGAGAGAGAGAAAAAAAAAACATGTTCTTGTTCATGAGGGGTAAAATACTGCTAATATTATAATTGTGCTTCGCAATGTTACTGTTGAAGAAAAATTGTTCCATAGAATGTACTTGAACACTTGAATAAGTAAGAAAATATTATTTTCTATTAATTTATTTTACCCTTATTTTATCAATTTTAGTTACAGCTGCAAAAGTTAACGTTGAACATTTTTGTACATCTTCTCTTCACACGTCACATAAAGAAATAAGTACCCTATACATATGCATCATCAGCATTCACGTACAGAGTACGTATAGTGCAAATCCACATAGTTTTCACGTGGATGGGAATTAAACAGTTAAATCAGATAATAAAGTGGTAGAAGTGTCATCAAACTCGGACATAAAATGTCAACTCGCAACTTCCCCACTGGTTTATGCACACACACAAACACACACAAATCCAAAAGTTTTTTTTCTTCAATAATTTTATTAACTACAATCCACTTTTTTATAAGTCATGACCTGGTTGTTGCACAAAAATATAACGTAAAGGCTACAGTTTTTCCCCTTCATTTCCTTGTTAAAATATGAAATTAGTGATTTGTTGCAATCTCAGAGCATAACCAATCGTGGTTGCTATTATATACGCAATATTTCATGATCAATGGCAAATCGGGCAATATCAGCATCCATCGATGATCTGCATGAGAGTGCAGTGCAGTTGATGGGAAATGCTAGTGCAATTTTTATAGGGCAAGATCGGACACGATTCGGGGGGTGGGGGTGGGGAAAAGTCGTGTAATACGATCGAAACTTTTTCACACTTTTGATCTCAAAATACTCCAAAACAGCTCTTTATCCTGGCGAATCATGTCAGCCACAAAATTGGGCAAAACCAAAACAATCAGTGAACACTGGCGTCGTTTAGATATTTCGAAAAGGAAAGCACTCTAATGTGTCAAGACTAAAAGGAGCCTTGAGAAAGACAAATATAATTGTCTTCCAGATTCAAGCAAGGTCCTTTGGATTACTGAAATACGCTTGGCTTTGGGGTTTTTGTTAGGTGATCCGAGAATCCTCTCGGATCACCTTCTGTATCTGTACTGATTCTTTGTTCTTCTTCTTCTTCTTCTTCTTCTTCTTTATTTCTCCGCAAAAGTTGTGTAGAGATAAGCTCAGAAAGTGCATTGCCTATGAATGTCAAACTTATACCATATGTGTATCATGTCCCAAAGACGACATGTCAAGTAAAATCGTAGTGATCAGTCGACCGTGACGTCACTATGACGTCATTATATGAAAACACATTTTCAATCATATCTCATTAATGGAGTGGAATTTCTCAATGAAATTTACGTCATATAAATTTCAATTCAAGGGAATTCTACCCATATTTTCAGAATTCCTCGCATCGTAAAGACGTGCGCGTACGCGCGCTTTGAAATATTTGTATGCTCCAATCAAGCTCAATTTTTTTTTGCATACGTTTCAGACCATTTGGAGCATTTTTTGAAAAATTGAAAAAATTGGACGGACGCGTACGCGCGCGCACATATACGCACGCACAGCTCATATGCAATAGAAATTTCCCGTTTTTTTACACTTATCGGATGCCTGAAATGTCAAGTAATATTTATATCAAGTTTCAAGTCGATCCAACTCAATATGACGTCATACGGGCCCGTCAAAGTTGAAATTCCGCGCGCGCGTCAATGGCGATATACAGTGCAACTATGCCAAAAAACCGCCAAATTTAAATCCGATTTTACTCGTCAGGATGGACGGTGACCCCCCATTTTCTTTACATATTTTGAAAGCTGATGAGTTGTACATGTCATTTCATGAGTTGGCGATGCTGGAAAAAAGATTAAAAGATATCAAATTTCTTAATAAAATGAAAAAAGTAAATTTCCAAAATGACGTCATCAAATTTCAAGTTTGTTCGAGCGTATCTCACTTATTCTTCGCCAATTTTCACCCAAATTTCAGTATGTTGTAGCTTATTAAATGATCTTTCATTAATATAATAACAATATTTTGATTGGATGACGGCATCACCTCGTAAAAATGGATTGAAAGTAACCTTGTCAAATTTGACCAGTTTACGTGTTATCTCTATGGGAGTGCAGTTTTTCTGGAAATGAAAACTGACATGACTATCTTTATCGAGCACTAGCTCACTTATGCTTCGGTGAATTTCTCCCATATTTTAATATGTTGTAGCTGAGACTTTGGGCTATCGTAAGTGTGCCCTTCGTTTTTTCATACGGAGTCGGCATCATGCCCAAAAACTTGGTTGAAATTAAAGCTTATCTTCCATGTATTTTCATATTCCTTTCTTTCTGCAACTTTCTTTGCAATAACTCAAGAAAAACAAGCTCTATCAGCCCAATATTTTGCACATGTTTAGTTTATGTCACGTACATTATTTCATAAAATAACAACTACTTGATCGGGCACCTTCTTGGGTATGTAAATTAGGGTCAAAGGTCAAAAATGTTTCATCCTGTATCTTGGTGAATACATGTCTTATCTTTCCCATATTTTGCATACGTAAAGACCATGTTACAAGAATCATTTCACAAAATAACCACTTTTTGCTAAGACGCCATCTTGTCTGTGCAAAGTAGGGTCAAAGGTCATATGTACTTCTTTCTTTATCTTCATTATGACGTGTTATCTCTATGGGAGGGAATTTTTCTAGATGTGAAAATTGACATGATTGTCTTTATCGACGACTAGCTCAATTACCCTTCGGTGAATTTCTTCCAGATTTTAGTATGTTGTAGCCAATGTAATACTCTTTAAGTTTTCTTCAATCAAAGTTTTAATCGGATGATGTCTTCACCTCGTGAAAATAGATATAATGTAACCTTGTCAAATTTAACCAGTTTACGTGTTATCTCTATGGGAGGGAATTTTTCTGGAAATGAAAATTGACATGACGGTCTTTATCGAACACTTGCTCACTTACTCTTCTGTGAATTTCTCCCAGATTTTAATATGTTGTAGCTCAGACTTTGGGCTATCGTGACTATACCCTGCATTTTTTCATACGACGCCGAGATCACGTCAAAAAACTTGGTTGAAATCAAACTTATCTTCGATGTATTGAGATATTTCTTTCTTTCTACAACTTTCTTTGCAATAACTCAAGAAAAACAGCCCCTATCACGCCCATATTTTGCATATGTTTAGTTCATGTCACGTACATTATTTCATAAAATAACAACTACTTGATCAGACACCATCTTGGGTATGTAAATTAGGGTCAAAGGTCATAAATGTTTCAACCTGTATCTTGGTGAATACATGTCCTATCTTTCCCATATTTTGCACACGTAAAGAGCATGTTACAAGGATCATTTCACAAAATAACAATTTTTTGCTCAGATGCCATCCTGTCTGTGCAAATTGGGGTCAAAGGTCAAATACACTTCATTCTGTATCTTCGTTAGTGTATACGGAATTGTGTACCATAGATGGCAGGTCTGACTGCCTTTTCTAAATGAGAATCCAAACATCACACGGCCAATGTCCACTAAACACAGATGAAACCGGTATGGTCATGCCTATTGGGATCAGGAGACTCAAATCGTTGATTTACGAACAGATCGGATCACCTAATTTGTCAGTGTTGACAAATTCCAAGTCTAGTTTTGTTTTGGGGTTTTCTTTTTATCAGGTACCTTTAAAGTTGTCCGTTATGAGGGTAGATCCTGGACCACGGACTTGTGTGCTGATCGTGGGTAGTTTGTTTCATGGAGAAAAAAAAAAAAACACATGACAAGCGAAATATCTAATGACATTTGTACAGGATGTACGCCTATTGGAGGTTTTTTTTTTTTTTTTTTTTTTTTTTTTTTTTTTTTTTTTTTTTAAGAGGTGTGGTGTCATTGCAGATTGCATTCATTTCACTTTCTACGACAACAGGAAACACACGTCCGTTTTGAGAATTTGATGTTGTTGCTGTGGTAACTGCAGTAAAGCAACTTGCCGCAACTGCGAAACATCTTTATGCAACAGGCCTCGGGCTCTCAAGAAAGTTCGGTCCGCGAAACGAAAGGAGCTTACTCACTGGAAACTCGACACGACATCCGCGAAATGAATGCGGATGGCACGTAAGTTGATTAGGTGTGGAAAGGACCTTGTATCGAAGGGGAGTGCGTGAGAACATCGTTTAGGGGGTGACTTTTAGGTGGTGTTCGATGTCAACCTAAGCCCTGACTGCCCCTGGATGACTCTACAGACCACTGTGGTTACAGAGATCGGTTTCGCACGGCTGGGGACGCTGAAGAAATGTTGATCTTGTTTACCCAAATAGGTAAACAGAGAGTCAGTGTCACATTTTCTCAGTAAGCGAGTCGTGTGGAGATGACGCAACCTGTAGTATCAGTTTGGGGACTTGGCCTTTATTACTTCATCTGTGAGCAGACACAAACTGGAAAGTTGAAGTAAAAGAATAAAATGAGTAAAGATAGTCCCTTCGCAGTAAGTTTCTTCGTAAGTATTAATGTTTGTTTGTTTGTTTGTTTGTTTGTTTGTTTTTTGACGTGCGAGTAAACTCGCCCGTCATTGAACATTAATTTTCGAGCCTGGGTTTTCTTAATGAAATTTGCAAACTGGTAAACTCTGTCAAGCTCAATCAAAGGGGCGGGTCTGTGGTTTTAGGCCGAGGCTGATGTTCGGCTTAAACTCAAAACAATCGGGACTTCCCGGGCCACGGGTATTGGGGAAGCATGCCAGCGCCTCGTGCAATCACAAGGATTCGGTTGTTTACTTGCGTTTAACCTCACCTTACGGCCGTGTTTACACACGCCGCGCTTCGCTCCTAGACCGGGGTACAAGCTGGAAAGCTACCCACAAACAGAGGTGCGTTGACGGAAGACCTTCCCCACCTATCCTACTGACACTTGCACTGCCATACAGCAGTACATGTACCAGTACTTTGGATGTCCACGCAGTCGCTCAAGGAGACCATCGGTGTTGTTGCAAGAACGTTTCTTTGTGACGCAATCGCAGTGCCCAGGGCCTGGGACAATGATAGTTGTAGTTGTAACCTCGCTCAGTTATTGTCCATCCTTGTCAAAGCTTTTGGACTATAGGCACCCTGTTGTTATTATTCTCCCCCAAAGCGAAGGCGAGAACGATCGAGGGGTCAGAGGACCATCAACGTATAGACCTCGTTATTCACTGAAGCACTGATAACACTCGTGATCCACATGGCAGTGGACTGGTTGCATTATTTACGTCTGAAAAAGAAAAACAAACCGTTGCGCAAGTCGATCACTCGCTGGTCGAAGTACTGCCGCACTAAGCGTGCCACTGAGGAAAGATGACAATAAACAGGTACTGCAAGGCTCACACATCTCCAGTTGATCCTCACTATATGTGTGTTGTACAAAATACACATAAGACAAACGCGAAACCAGGGAGGTGAGACCTCTCTCACCTCCCTGGTGAAACCCACATCATCTGTTCCTTGACACCAGAAGGTCCACAATGTACTTCACGATACCACAGGTGTATCCTTCCCGGAGATTGCGTACAGTTAAAGTTGTTTTCTGTCATAGTTCACGAGAAGGCTAACCTGTTTTGGGTTATCGGTTCAATGGTTACTTGTTCTGGGGAGGTACATAAAGCTGTTCGTAAAGTTACGAACAAGTTTACGAGCGACTGATGATCAGTTCTGATGTGCTATACTTATCAGAATTTCCAAAATTCAGCACTAGAACTGATCACCAGTCGCTCGTAAGTTGTTCGTAACTTTACAAATAGCTTTATGAAACAGGGCCCTGGTCTTCAGCTCTAGTGGGCCTTTATCTCCCCTCGTTATCGCATCACTTGTCCACCTATAAATTGGATAATTGAGATCAGATCTTTGACGTTGTGCTATGCCTTTCTCCGCCTGTCTTGGTTGAGGAGAGGTCTGTCATGTCAAATATCAGTTCCTAGTGATATGACATCTGTACAGATTCATTGACTTGTAGCTTATCCTGGACGAATGTGGTCATTCCCGAACGAGACGTCCACTGATTTCAACAAAGCTCATGTAACAAAGTTGTGTGCTTTGCCCCTGCCAAAAGTTTTCTGAATTATGTATTTAATATTTTTAGGCTATTATTCAATTCAAAATGAGAGAAACCGAGAGAAAAATCGCGAAGAGCGATCGGGCTGTCATTTATCTCGCCCTTTTTACTTCATTTTGTTTCTTTGCTCTCTTCTTTTTCACGAATGGGTTTCACTGGCTTGTCTAGTTCAGCCAAGAGAGCTAAAAGACCGCATAGTTGAACTTGTGCCGTGTTCAACGCAGAAGCATTTATAAGAATCTGACCGCTACCACAGTGGAGAACGTGTGTGAGAAATACAGACAAATTATAAAGAGGGAGAAAGTAGATAGAAAAGGTTTTTCAATCTTCAAAACAACGACAACATAGAAATGCACACACAGGAAAATAAAAAATAACTTGGGATAAAAACTTGATGTCACGATGCCATTCCGTACTCCATGGTCGGCAGAACGAGGAATCGAGCGAGATCGAACACGTGACTCGCACGCTTACCTGCCCCCCTTTGTTCCGATGAACTTGATCCCTTCACAATCTCCTACCCCTGGCTGAACTTCGTGGTGGATGATTCACAACATGCTGGCTGAAAACCACTGCCAATTTGGCATCCTCCCAGCAAACATCAAAAGGACAGCTAGTGTTAGTACTCTTTATTCGGCCATCCCCAGGTCTTCCTCTCTGTCTCCCTATTAGCAATTATTTTACGAGCTGAGAAACAACGGCTATTTATATTCATTTATTTTATTTTGTATTGGAAAAGAGGACACAGACCCTCTAGTCCAGGGTCCCCTTCTGCCCCCAGCTGTTTGCTTTGCTGGGGGATTGTTTCATTGATTGCAGCGGAAACAAGACGGAACACTTGGTTTAGCGGAAATTTGCGGGGCTCTGCTGCAGTGGCGTTTACCGCTAATTCAAGTGGCCAGTTGTAGTTGGGTCGAGGATTATTCCTGAATAAGCTCTCAATGATGCACACTAAATTGCAGGGGACAGGGCTGCCCAGGGAGGGAAACATACCATGTGCTGCTGAGATGCACTTCCGACATCCACCTGTTCCATTCGACTTCCGTCGATCACCGAATCTTCAAAACCCACATCTGGATCCTTTTCGCTCTCACACTCACAGCATGAATATAGATAGCTACGTGCAAAGTTGTCCTCCCTAGGCCCGTTGAAACATATTTGTCGTGTCTACTTTGATGTTGTCATGCTGAAATCGAAAGAGAAATTGAATAATTATGATACAAATAGGCAAACATATCGTTGCCTGCAAAGCAGAAGGGCCCTAAGGTTTGCATGCTCTGTTAAAGATTTCTAGGGCCCTTCTGCCCGGCAGGCGACGATATAAGATATAAAGCAGTCCCCATATATGTTCTATATATATTTACATATATATATATAATATATATATATATATATGTACTATATATATATATATATATTATATATATATATTATATGTATATATCATTTATATATTATATATATTATATCTTGGTATTCTACATATAGCATTCACGTATACATATACAACATATGTGTGTGTTTGTGTGTGTGTGTGTGTGTGTGTACGTAAAATTGAATCCTAACAGTAGTGCCAGTATCAAAGACACAGCCAAATGGGCGTTTTGACTATGGGATAGTGAATACAGAAAGGCATTCAGGAGGAAAGGGATATAGATCCATGATCAGGTCATTGCCTGGAGAGGTGCGTGTGTTTGTGATGTCATCGGCTTCTTGACCGTCTACACACAGTCACTGCTCAAGCACAGGGAAATTTAACTGCACAAAGTTCAGCTAAGACGTTGAATGCATTAAATTGTCTGAATCTTATTTCCGTCATTCAAAACCAACGTTTCGTACAGTGTATCCAGGGAGGTGAAAGACGTTCATCTCCCTGGTGTATCCATCCTTCGCTGGCTCGACACGCTCGTTACGATTGCATAAGGACCACATCTACAACAAAGGACAATAGTTATGTATGACGTAATATTTATTGCTTTAAATATGTCATGTGCTCACGAGGAGGTGAAGGAGGTAGGGCCAACTAGTATTTGTTATGACGAGAATCATTTTGGCCATCGTTTACCTGTACACGCCCAAATTCTCCTGGAAATCATTGTTTTCAACAACTAAAAAGGCTCTTGTCAGAGGATTCTCATCCCCGAATAGTCGAAGCAGGCTGCGGACATGCATCGCACACAAACAAGAACATACTGTGGCATCTGTAGTACGTTTAATATACACAACACAATATTGTACAGTGCAGTATTGTGTGACAGTGAAAGATGACACGCAATACGCGAACCACATATTAATTTGTATACACCTTTCGCATACTTCGAATGTACTATACAGTTGTAAGATAACCCCAGAGTGTGTCCCCTGTTTCTGTTACTTGCCAATACACACACAAACACACACACACACGTGTACATACACACGCACTGCCATGGGTGCTAGCAATGATATGTGTTCCACGCCTCATCGCCTGTCATTTTCCAGGGTCCCCTCTGGCCGACGTCCAAGTCGCTGTGAACCACGCTGTGGAGTAGAGGGGTCGGAGCAGCGGGACGGGCGGTTGAGAATCCGCAGAAACACACCCTACTGCCTAGTTCTAAATTGATACGTCAAGGACTGACGCATTCGCTTAGTACGACTGTCACTTCCGCGGGTATGTGGCAGTGAACTCGGAGACGAGAATGCATGTTCATGCTTATGCAACAGATGAGGGGAAAAAAAAGCACAACCAGCAATACTCGAATTTAAAGTTGAGGTTGTGTTGCTTTAGAAACTCGTAAGTGCTCACAACCACCACAAGCCAAGTAGTAAATCGCGATGAAGTTACTGGTTTTTGGCGAACATGTTCAGTAAGGCGGAATGACGAAGGAGAAACTTTCGCTGACATTAAATTCATCCGATAAGATGGTTTTATAAGACCAGTGGGGGCTTCAGAAGGCATTACATCGCGCATGTTGTGCTTAGGTTAGTGAGCATATCCTTGGCCTGCAGACACTTCTCTTACGAACGCCGTGCAAGCTCACTTTACAAAGAGAGTTGACCCCTCCCTCTTCCCTACCCCCCCCCCCCCACCTATCCCTCAAAGGAGCTTGAACAAGGAAACTTATCGCGAGGATACGTTGAGTAAACTTCGAGAGAGAAAATGGCCATCATTTGCCACCCCCTCCCCGTCCCCCACCATCACCCCTCGGTGCCTGGATGCAATCCTGCCTGCCTGTTTTTCGTCACGAGTCTCCATTTCCACGGCGTTCGACGGCAATCAATCGCTTCAATTGGCATCTCCAAAATGATGTTCCAGTGCGCTTTGTTTTGCTCTTGTCCGTCAGCGGGTGCGAGATTACCTGCCTACGCCGTCACGTTCGGCCGAGGTTCAGCAGAAGAGAGGGCTGTTTACCTACCAGGCCCTGCTGGCTGGGGCGCTGGGGTTGCAAAACATTGGCTTAGCTCCGAACCGTAGCCTTGTCTCAAGGCGTTGCAATGAGTGGAAACATTTACGCAACTTGGAGGGTCCAACTCATTTCCATCTATCCATTCTTCTACTTTAGCCAGATCCGTAATCGATGTCACAGGTTACCCTCTGGTTTTGTTGATTTGGCATACGCTGGAGGGATTTTGTTAAACCCAGAGTGCTAAATCTAATACAGCATTGTTTATCAGTAATGTTCAACCCCTCTACTAGGCTTCGAAGCAATGCCTGTCACCAGCTGTCGCTCAAAGTCGTTAAGCCCTTCAGTGCGAGCATCAGAGCCCTTTTGTCGACTTAATCCGTCCATAGGGTAATCTATTTCAAAACAAATGCCTGCCACGTGCCCATACATTCCGATTTTCTTGGGAATTTCAAGGCAAAATTCTAGGAGCAGCACGGAGGTCGCTGATTGGGGGGGGGGGGGGGGGGTATTCCTCACTCTCCTTCCTACCCCCTCCAAGACATACGTGTACACGTGAGGAAACGTGAACCACCACTCCATTAGAGAAGGTCTGATTTCACATCTAAGGGAGAAAGTAGCTGTGGCGGACACCGCCGTTTGATAGCGAAGGGGACGCGCCGGTGCACGGCACATACGTGCTATCTGCCGTCCACTCCCGCCCTCCCGTCCTTTATTTCCCTAAACTATACCCTCTCCTTCAACAGGGATATGAGGTCTTGTCTTGTCGCGTACTTTACAACCCTGTCAAATCCGTCATCCCGGAGTGCACGCTGGGTGTAATAAACTATGGCACGTCCTGTTTCACTCTCCCTCCTCCCCCCCCCCCCCCCTCACGCACTTCCACTCCTTATCGCTTTCCCCCGGCAGCACACCAATAAAACTCGGGCAAAATTCTTCCCTTTTGCACGCTCCACGCAGTTAACTGCTGCCTTTGCGAGCGTCTCTATACCCCCTACCCCCGCACACTCCTAGCGGTACCTCCTAGCTATTTACCTGTGGCGAGCGTCAAGTGAGTATTATGGACGCAATACAGGGACGTTCTCATCCGGAGGCATCGATTAATTCTGACGGGTTGAACCCGACCTGCTTTACGACCACTAGTATACGTCGCAGTTGCTTTACATTGCGCGTTTGTTCGAATAAATCTGTAACATGTAGTAGGAATTTTGAAATTTAGGAAAACGACAGGTTAAGTTAAAAATTGGAATGAAACCCCAAAATGCTAGTCGATTGAGTAAATGCAGCAATATTAATAGAATACATCAGGGAAAATTCAAAGAAATCGGACAATCCGTTCAAAAGTTATGATTTTTTGAAGTTTTGGTGACGAGACCGGTGGATCAGAACACTATTATAGATAATGACATCACATACGCACCATGTATGAAGAAAATACACGTATAAAGGAAATTCAACTTATTTTCACTTTTCTAGCATGATGAAAGAGCGCTAGACTACCCTCTTTCAGAAAGCAAAGCCAATAATATGACCCTTGACATATTATGTCAGTAACAAGGCCTGGGAATGTGTACTTTTCATTTGAAATTATATTTTGTAGAAATATCTTTATGCGCAAAAGAGCGTCCGCGAAATCACCACTGGTTCGATTAGTCTCGGTGCGTATCTTATTCCGGCGCTATTTTTGTCCAGCAGAAATTTGATTGATGGAAAGCGTCATTCTGTCACGTACAGATGTCATTTCCTCTCCATACGGCGCGAGAGGCAGGCCAGATGGAGAGAGAGCTAGTATTCGCCTCTTTACAGCGGTGTCATCTTTGCAATGAATAGTGGTGAAGTGAGAATATCAGTTGGGGGAGAAGAATAATTCATGAATTACTAACACAGAATGAGTGGGTATTCATTTTTTTTTTCTTGCTTGAAGAGATTCAGTATTCATTGCACAGGGTCAGAGTGTTTCACTCTTGTATTGGTCAACACAACAGGCGAGTAATAATCGGTCATAGATACACAATCATGTACAACGTAGCGCTATTACAATGAGCAGGACACCACAGTCACACGCAACACACACAAACAGAAACGGCTTGCATCGAACAAAAATGCGTGATATACCTTAATCCCATTTGTATACATAGCGCAACATGTCCCGCGCTATAAAGTGGTAACCTCTATGCTCACGACATCACAAGCTCTGACAAGGAAGATATTGCACTCATTATAGTGTACATTAAGTCCACTTTTGGTCTGGTTTTTTTTTTCTTGTTTTCGGTGTGTTTGTTTGTAAACGAGGTGAAGTTTGGGTCATTTTTGCGACATGAGCCGGGCGACGTCGGCGGGATGAAGGTCGCGTCGGCTCAGCACCCGATTTCCTTTGAGCGCCAACGTGCCAGAACGGAATTTCATTTCACAAACATATTATTTATTATCTTCACCCATTTGCTCTTAAAGTATGTCGATAAAATTAGAACTGATTTTATGGAAGCATTGCACCAAATTCTCAGCCATATGCACACCGTTGCTTCATGCGTTTGTCATTTTTTTTTTCTGCACACACTTACTCCCCCTGTTTGTACCTTTAGAAAGTGGCAATCAAAATTTTTGAGTGTTTTCCTGTTCCCCGTGTTTTCTTGGCAAGGTACGGCAGCGATTCCAAACCACAAATATGTAAACTAATCTTATCACTCATCATCTCCTATTTTGTTCGTCACTTTTCTTCCGCTATTGCAGGGACCCGCGTTCTACGAGAAAAAGTTTGCAAAGTTCGGTCGAGTTTTCAAGACGCACCTGTTTACGAACCCCACGGTGCGAGTGTACGGACCAGAAAACATCGCCAAAATACTACAGGGAGAAAACGACATTGTGACGTCAAGAGTAAGTATATTTAAATTCATTTTGAGACTTACATACGAGAGCGACATTATCAGCAACAGGTGTATTTTCGCATCTTCATCTTGTTCATTGGCAGTGTTGTAGGTATTTACCATACGAGCTTAATGAAAACACTTTAAAACCGTGTCAGTTTACACCACGTCACAGAATGTATTATTATCAGCTTAAGAAATCATGCATTCAGTACAATTAAGGCGTTACACGTAATACAGACGCGAGCACATCATCATACAATAACACACATAACATATGTGATCACCACACTCATGGCACATCGCGTATGCTACATTTCCAGTGTTGTTGTTTTTTTCATCACGACAAAGTGAACCTTGTGACAACACTCGGATTGATTTTTAAACCGATCGATAGTTTGTTAACTTTTGTTCTATACGATGCGGGGATGTCTTCGACGGACACCTTTCAAACACTGTCACTGGATGAGTCATGCAACATTGATAAATCAAATTACGTCTTTCATGCATGGCCTTGGTGAGTAGAAAATAAAGACATGATGAAAAGGAAGAGAGTATACTACCTTTAATTATGTCCTACATTCGCCCATAGTATAGCCTCACACAGTCTTAGAAATGTCCTTCCAAAGGGCCTTGCAGTTATTACTATAGTCCAGCATTGTCAGCCTCCCCCACCCCTTTATTTATACTCTTGTTTCAAGAGAAACAAAGTTTGTGAGACATGTAATGTAGGGATTTAGGTACTGGGTCATATTCCACTCTGGGCCTCCTTTTCGAATGTTTTAGAATATTTGTGCTCCCCGCGCAAGTAGTACACTCATTCCTCTCGCGAAATAGTCCTTCTGCTCGTCCAAAAACAAAATAGGGCCTACTTAAATGATACGCTGCTTGCGTGATAAGAGCATAGAAATTATATGCGTGTTATACAATGGCACATTCACAATTAGGCGGTAACCCAACAGTTTTGTATTTCATCCCCCGATAAGCATGGTGTCCAAAAAGGTGCAAAACTTCAGAATACATGGCTGTAGGCTCTGCATTTATAAACTTTACGATATTTCAATATTTTAGAGGAAAATGTCTTATAAATATATGATTTTCTATCAACGCCACTTACAGCACCTACAATGCTATTGCTATTGATTTTAAAGCAGCTGACGAAGTGATGACGATGTTCCCTTTTTAAGACCTTGACCTTCTCTTGCCAACAAGAGAAATCGGGGGGAAATATTGGCTCGACTTTAACAGGCCAATTAAGATCGAATCTCTTCGTTAGCGTGCTCCAAAAGTCCTTAGGGCCTACATTCGGTTTTGCTCCAATTCCTTCGAAAAGCATTGGGGCCTTCAACATCGCCAGTAGACAGAGTTCGCTGGTAAGGCTGTGGGCGAGTTTCACTGCCCTTCAGCAGATCTCAATGTACTCCGATCTTGAGAGAAGTGTGATACAGCTGTAGCACCATCACTGCGAACAGAGTCTGGCTTCTGTAATGACGAAAATATCGGGGAATAAATTACACAATGCTCGTCCTGTCGGAACGCGATAATCGAATTAACATTTGGTATGCATGGTACGTGCAATCTTTGTCAAGGTATGGAAGAGATCGTATAGTTTTGGTTGAGACCTAACTTCAGGTTTCTAACATTATTGGTGAGATAATGAGAAACATGAAATATGAAAGAGCATGTATTTCCAAAAGGGATTCAGCGTTTATTTGATGAAGTTGGTTTTATAATGACTAAGATATCCAAAACAGAGCAATCCTAATAAAAGTTGGGACCCACCTTTTATTAAGATCATTTTTTTTTTTGTACTTTGTTTTTGGAATTCCTCTTAGAATGGTATGCCCTGTATTATTTCATAAGTGGTTTCTTGATATCGCAAAAAGTTAAAAGCCCAATATTCGCTTCCACCAATACTATAGTATCCCTTTAAAGCGGGGTTTTTCTCAACGAAAGTGTAAAATCAGGCATAAATCACTGCGTTGGTTGCAATTACACGTACTTTGGCATAGATGTGAAGAACAGATAAATATTATTTAGTTCATTTGTCGTAATGCAATAATGCCTCAAAGGCATAAGGTAACTTCAAAGGCTCTATTAGAGGACCGTCCATACACCTTGCTGCACATGAGCTCCATGCACACAATGGAAAATGACAGAAGTATATGTCAAAATAACCCAAATGACCTTTTAAAACGGGAACAGGCACACTCTTAAGCCAAAAAGAAAATGTTTGCCAACATCCACACTTCCTGATTTTCTCTCGCTCTGTTTAGAAAATTTGTTGCCCTTATTGCTCTTCCGTCGCCCTCACTTTTCGCCCGATATATGCTACACTTTCATCAGCCCTTTTTATCCCGTGCCCCTCTTAAATGTACACATCAATTTTCTTCGTCTTTCGTTGCATCGTCTGTACTGTTATCGACTAATTGTCCTTATTTTTTCCCTTCCTCCCTCATTAGTGCGTCTGCGTTGCTCTATCTGTTTAAAATAATGTGTCAAAACATTTTTTTTTTGAGGGCACGAATAAGCCCTGACAGGTATATCCGACTTCAGATACCAATGACAAATGATATTTGACTGTTGAACGCAACGAAAGGGTATTGTGATAAGTTACTTGAACTTGCACTTTTGAAGAGCCATGGATGGGCATGCCAACGTATAATATTTGGCCTTTTCTCTCGATTCTAATCACACGCTTCAATGCAAGATGAATGTAAAGAAAGAGACGTGGGGACTGGGGGAGATTGTTGTAGCAACGTTGTTTTGTCCCAATATGGCATTCGTGTGATTGTTTTCAGAAGTAACGGTTAGAAACAGACAGGTACTGATAGTATAGAGTCATCGATCAAAAGGAGGAGAAATCGTGTGGATTCTCACGTACTATTCACTATACTTCAATATGACAGACATATGCATTCACAAGATTGATGTATAGAACCACCGATAAATTCTTTTCATCCCTTTTCTCTCGCAGTATGCTTTTAGGCAATTGATGATTTCGTCTTGTACAGCTACTGATCACATTCCAATAACCTTTAAGTTGCTGATACTGACCATTCATAGGGGGCTAATCAAAATATGCACCTTTGTGTCCATTTCAGGGACATTTCACGCCGAAATAACAGTCCATGAACTAACCTACATGAATGAATAAACCAGAAGAAGAAGAATGGTCCACTTTATCAAAAATATGAAAATCTACAGAAGACGGGGTAGGTGGGACGGACATCAAGCGAGTTGCACAGATTTCAGAGGATTTTCCATAGTTTTAGTTTCACATGCCAATGTGAAATAGGAAAGGGGATGGTGAGGGGAGGCAAAAAAACACAACAACAACAACACATGAATGCTTCTGAAATCTGCATCCGTCAGAATAAATCGAATGCAATTATGTCCACTCTTTCATCCTGTAGTGGCCCTCGTCTACGCGTCTCGTCCTTGGCCAGTACACTCTGGCCATGTCGCAAGGAGAGGAGCACGCCTTCATGAGGAAACGGGTGTTCTCGGCGTTCTGTCACTCCGCCCTCGCCGGCTACGTGTCCATGATACAGGTAGGCCTCCTCCTTAAAAAAACCAAACACACATCAAAGGATTCTTACAGAATCTGTATCAGTTCAGTTATACTACAAATTTTGGATGAATTTGATAGTTGTCAGAATCTATACTTTCATCGAAAAATCAAGGCATTTTGCAACGCATTTATCGAGCAAGAAAAAGTTGTTGATATGTCTGAGAATAATTGAAGTAACTTAAATATAACGTTCATCCCTTGGATTTCGTTGAAATGCTGAACTATTTTTGATTCATTATTTCAGTGAGACTTTTGAAGTAGAGTGGTCAGAGGATTACAGTAGGCCCTAAACAATAGCGTCATAAGGGAATGTGTTTGCTGACTTCATGCTCGTAGCATACAAAGAAATGAACTAGACATAAACAAAAAGAAGAGCTAAGAAATGAAAAGATCCTGCTCAGAAGATGGAATATAAATAAAAAGATGTTTTTATATTAACTGTGTGGCCCATGGTTACTAAAATAGGGAAAAAGTTTTTTAAAATGTATTTAGATTCCCTCTCTCCATCCACCATCGTCCGCAGAAACCGGTTCGCCAGGCCATCGAGAAGTGGTGCCAGCGGGACCAGGTCTTGGCGGGGACCGCCCTCCACCACCTGTCTTTCCGCGTTGCCTCTGACGTGCTCTGCGGGTTCGACTACACCGACGAGGAAGTGACCACGTTGTGTCAGAAGTTCGAGGACATCCTTAATGGCTTCATGAGTATTCCCTTCGACCTTCCCTTCACGCCCTTCAGAAGAGTGAGTGCGCACTTTTCCCCTTCTCCTCAATGTAGGCCTACTCCAAATCGAGTGATCGCATGGCGCCGCCTGTTTTAACGAGACACGTACCTCCTTGAAACCAATTTATACCAATCCTTCATGCGCCTTGTATACATTAAACGGCAAACTTGGCGGCTTCCTTTGCCTTGCGTATTCGTACCGTAGAAACAGCTGTGTGAAACACATGGACATATCATTGGCACAACAACACGCACACGAAGGCTTAGATGCAATGTGCACCAGATATTCACTTAAGTGAGGTGGCACTTTTCTCGTCAATGTTCGGCCAGTGTCATTATTTCAACTTTGAGTTCAGTGCTTATTTAAAAGGGGGAAAATAATGTTTAATGTTAAAACATGACATTGCGTTTACACAAATAGGAGAATTAAAAAAGGCATTATCAAGCACGTGAAGGAATGGACAAATGCCAGTAAGGCCTACCCCCTCCCCGACACATCAATTAGCGTAAGAGTGAAATATGTATTTCTCGCGTTTGTAAATAGCATCATAAACCTCTCCTGGATGCAGATATGTAGCACATTTAACAACTGTCCTTCAAACGTTATGCGTGATACTTGTTGCTTTTATTCCTGGAAAGATATAAGATTAATTTAAAAAGAAACTTTGTGAAGTGTTCTGAAATTTAGTGCAGGATCTTGGATACCACTGAATGATCTACTTGGAATCTGATTGTGGATACGATGTTGTAAACATCGAATCTTATGTTAGTTATCCAGCTACCCTTCTAACGATTGACTATTGTTTTTTTTTTTTTGCTGTACTTTTTTTTTTTCAACGTAATGTAGGCGCTGAAAGCATGTGAGTACATCAAGAAGACGATGCACGAAAACGTGATGCGTAAGGCGAGCCTGGACCCGAGCCAGGACACTCAAGATGCCGTCCGAATCCTCATGAACCTCGCCGACCAATGCGACAAGGAGACGTACTACAAGGCCATTAAAAACCAAGTGGTGCGTGTCGTCTAGCGAAAATAATTATTATGTCTGAAATGTGCTTGATGATGTACAGTTTGCACGTAAGCCTCGAATTTGCACACATATTCAACAAAACAAAAGGAAATACCTTGAAACGGTGTGATTGTTTGTTAGTTAGGACCCTATAGAGAAACGGCAAAATCGTTCATTATCGAGTCAAAAGAAAATACCGTACCTCGTGAGATCACGTGCGTGTGTCGATACGTGTCTTACGTGCATGGGGGAGGTCATGCGTGAGCCGTTCGGTCAAATCAGTCAAATACGTACGGAATTCAATATAAAGCCTCATTGTCACGGAACGGAACAGTTGGCTGTTGACATCCAAAGAACAGCTTTGAGCCAAATGAACCTTCGTTAACCTTCGTGATAAAATAGATGCGGAATTGCACGGAGTCCTATTATCTTTTTTTCGTTTGTGTGAAAAATATTTTAAGCCATCTTGTGTTTTACCCCGGTATCCTTGTGCACAGGTTGAATTCCTCCTGAGTGGCATGGCGTCACAGAGCTCTGCGGCAAACACCATGCTCTACCACCTCGCGCGGAATCCGCGCGTCCTACAGAAAGTGCGTGAGGAGCTGGACGAGCAAGGGTTGTTGACCGACTATTCACCTCTGACCCTGCAGAAGATCAACCAGTGTCGCTACGTGATGCAAGTGGTGAAAGAGAGTCTCCGAATAGTGCCTCCTACGGGCGCCTCGTTCAGGACAGCTCTGAAGACATTCGAACTAGACGTAAGTACAGTATATGGCCACAGATTGTTTCCCTTTTTCACACATTTTTGGCCTCCCAAACGTTTTGCTCACTTTTCTCAAGAGTGGTGGATTATGGGAGTAAAGATTAACCCTAAAGGGGCCGGGGGGGGGGGAGTCTAATGTTTGATCTGTACTGTTTTAGCATATTTAACAATTGTACATCACAAAAACTTCCAAAACTCATTTCAATTCTTATGTATTTTATTGTTTTCAGAATTTCTTATGTATTTCTTTGTTTTTCAACTTTTGTTTTTTTCTTTGTTTTTTCATTGGAAATTGTCACTGACCACTTTTCTACCATAATTAGCACAAAATCAATCAATGAAAGCGATTAATTGTAAAAATAATCAGGTTTTTATGACTTTCATGACAGAGCACCGTTTTCCATAGGAAATGTACCCAAAATCACAAAATTGTGCCCGTTTTGGGGCGACATTCCGTTACAAAAATGGGCGTGGCTTCGCAAAAGTATGCGCGGACGTTGCAAATTTGGTCTCAAAAGTTGTGCGAGACTTTGAACGAAAGAAAGTCAAGAAGCCTCGCGACGAGGCCTTCTCGCGTTACAGAATTATAGCGCGAAACGTCGAGGGGGGGGGGGGGGGCGGATTCCGCCCCCCCCCCCCCGGCCCTTTTAGGGTTAAGACGTTAAAATGTTTTGATATGGGAGAAGAATGCGTATCTATGGAAACATATGATATGACTTCTTGTTTCTCTCCCGGCCTACAGCCTGTCCATAAAAAGAGCGAACTTACAATTTAAGGTAGCATCTCGTGGCGTTTCTTGCTGGAATTCCCAGTGGGAATCATAGAAAGCTTTTATACAGTATCGTTATCATAAGCATTGTTTAGATTTCTATCAAGTTACTTAAAACATACAGCTGTAAATTTCTCGTTGCTCTTAGTGTACACCTTTATCAACGTGATGTGCACTGTATACAGAGATAAACTGCCCTCAGGGCCATAAATTTACAAAGCCATGCAATCGCATCTCGTTCATTGTCAGACTTAATTATTATTCCAACCCATGGAGTGTGTAGGCAAGCACTTATTCAGAGCTTTGGCTGCTCTTGAATAATTCTACAGGCCCTATTATGAAGAAGGCACGCCGTACACGTTTGAAGCAGTAACATGGTTTACCATGTATACACTTGCCATCTTTCATTTTTTCCCATAGGGTAAACAAATTCCAAAGGGCTGGACCATATTTTGGAGTGTGAGGGAAACGATTCACTTATCCGACACCTTTACCGACACACATACATTCGACCCCGACCGATTCTCACCGGAGCGTCAGGAGGACAAGATCAACGGTCGCTTCGCGATGCCCGTGTTCGGCCAGGGCCCACGGAGTTGCATCGGCCAGAACTTTGCTATGCTCACGTTGCGCATCCTCCTCATCGAGCTGGCGCGCATGTGCGACTTCAAAGTTTTGGACTTGGAAAACATCAAATTCTCGTGGATACCCTCCCCGATGCCAAAGTGCGGTATGGCCACGCGGTTCAGGAGATTAAAACTGGTAGACCAGAACGAGAACGAGTGCACAGCCGATTCGGCATCCAGTTCGGCGAACTGTCAGTCGCCCGACTGCGTCGGGCAGAGAAGTCTGACTTGTCAGGCGGCGTGAACGTGTGCTTTCACAGCGAGAAACCATGGACTATAATGAGCAGAACATACATGTTCATCTCGTTGCCGTAATACAGAGGCATGCGTATCGTAATTGATGTGTGTTAAACTGCCTGTTGTACATTCATCTTTCGGCATTGCCTGAGAAGTGTGAATTTATGAGAATATACTACATTATGAAGTATTGTCTTTGTCTAATGAGATACTGTACTGATGGAATAAGAATAGCACAAATTCATTACATTTTGTTGTTTACTATACATAATTGAAATGTACACTGTTATCTGTTCCAATATCACATTAGTACCTGTTGAAGACAGTAGGTTATAATTTTCTGCTTAATCATTGATAGTCTAGCCGTACTACACACAACTGATAATGATGCGCTAGCGATTTTTAAATAAACAATATGTCACCTTTCCGTTTCGTTTCACAGGAATTGAATGCGAAAAGAGCAAGATATACTTAAATGTTAGCAGTGTATTCATTGCAGAAAGTGAATTCAGAAATGTACCATTCAAACATGAACGTATTTCACTAAATGATGTCACTGATGTGTAGACACTGTACATAGATTCATATCTTCGACGTCTTTCCAGTTACGGTTATTGAATGATTCTGCTTGTGGATAACGGCTGAATAGTGGTGTGTCTTGTGTAATTGAGGTCTGTGATGAGAGTGGTTTTGCATATCTAACTTCCCCCATAAGCGGAGCATGAATAAATGAAACAGGCTCGTTTGAGTTGGCTCCCTTTTCAGAAGAAAGGGGGAAGAATTCGAAGTGAGACTCTGTGCATTTGCAATATTCTTTTCTAGTTTGCGTATCATGAATTTTCTTCAAGAGGGAACGTGTGTTTGAGAAGCTAACTATTTGTTTATTAATTTTCTTGTTTTTATTTGCTCGTTATTTTCTGTTCTTCCTCTTATTCTTTATGATCCCATATTCATATTTTCAAAGAATTCTTGCTCGAGCCTCATTTGCTCCTAGGATCGCCACAAGAGAATGAAAGCCCATCCAGCTACATAATGGTCCAATCGGATTTGTCGACAGAATAAGTCACTATGGACACCTCTTTCCGTAAATCCAAACCGCTGGTTTTGACGTTGTCAACAACCCACAGAAGATTTTTTGAGTGTTGTGTGACATTGAACGATGTTCACTGAGGTATGTTGTATTAGCAATATTTTGAAAAAAAAAAATCATATATTTATGTACTACAGTTGGTAAGAAACGGACCTGATAATGCAGGTGATAATTTTGAAAAAGTCTTTACCGACTTCGGTTGAGTTTTTTTTTTTCTCAAGTTGTTTTACAAGAAATTTGTCTTGTTTGTTTGGGTTTGGTTGTTATTTGTTCATTTAGTTGTATGTGGCTGTTGATTTTCAAATGCCAGTCAGATTCAAGCTTTATTTTTATCAAAGCTCGGAAGAATTGCATTTTGTCGTATTTCTGTAGTTCAAAAAAAAGTGCTGAAATTTGTAATCTATCTCAACCACTGATTCCCGTCATAATTGCATGGGAATAAGGCGGTCGGTGTACGACGTTTATTGACTTCAAAGTGCGTGAAGATGTACAGATATTGCCAAACGTAAAAGAACGAAACGTAAGATGTTTATTCATGTTTAGTTTTTAAGAGACATTGAAAAGATTCTTTAAGTGTGTTTGCAGACAAAACGGGTATTTACAAGTGGTCATTCGAATGTTTTCCTTCTGAAACGGTAGGCTAGACTTGTTATCAAATTATGGTAGTTTTTGGTGTAATGGAGAAATGCATTTATGTCGCTATGTAGGCAGGTTCTCTTTGGTGTAGGTAGTTCAGTTTCCTCGAGACTTGTATTGTTAGAATTGATTTCGAATTGACCTTGCATCAGTTCATAGCAGAATGATTCTCATTGTCCAATCTGAAAGAGACACAAAATTTCGAATAAGACTGTCTTGCGTATTTAAAAACAAGGAATTTCAATAGACTGTTTCGAAACTGAACTCTTTATGTCTAAGGCATAATGCGATGCGGTCCATATCAACCTTCAGGGCTTCTTTTCAGAGGATACTGTACGACAAATACCACTTCAGGCATGTCACCTGCGGTTGCTGTAATTAGACAACAGACATTAGACAACAGCAGCAACAAACTTTTTAGCATATGATTGGTACTTTTCCGTACCTCGGACTTCTGTTCTTGATATATAATAGCTTCAGATATTCCGAAACAGTTTCATCACGGCATGGTAAGATATATCATGACCATCATTTCTTGCAATGTCATATGTATTTTTTGAGGAGAGAAAAAAGGTGAAAAGAAGGGGTGTGGAGTGAAAAAGAAATGTAACTCTGTTCACTCATTACCAATAATCCATACGCGTGGTTATTTGAAAGTGTATCTTAGTGCTCTTGACTTCTTTTATGTGTAGGACGTGGTAGGATCACTTCAAATGTAACATGGCTTGCGGTAGGTAAAGGGCGTCGCTATACGTTTAGGCGTGAAAGTATAGAATGCATTGATATGGTGTTTGTCATTTTAATATTGGGTAAAAATCATTCAAGAACTGGATGATGATGAAGTGACCTTAAGACTAAGGTGTGTCATGCATTATTTGAGAGATGTGATTTTTTTACTGAGATTTTACAAGGATTCGTTGCCGAAGATGAGATGTTGTTTACTTAATGTTTGGACACGTTCGTTATTTTTTTTTCAGAAACTTGCAGTATTGATTTGAATGATATGCACTGAATATGATACAAGTATAGTGATTTGAATTGAGGTGTATTTTATTGCAGGGATAAAGTCGAAAGAACGTTTTGTGGTGTTTTCCGTGATATATCGATATATTATTGTGTGCTCAGTATCCTAGTGTAATTCTTTTAAGCTCCGATGATACAGCGCAGGGCTAATAGTGCTCTTGGGCGATAAGGAAAGCCTTGCCTGGAATTATGAATAGTGTGTCGGCTGTATTTACCTCTTGACCATTTTTCAAGTCGTAGTGAAGACATTTCAGCTGTAATGATGGGCTGAAATTAATTGCAGAAGCTGGGGAGTTCCTGCTTATTAGTGAGTATCTCTATATACCGACAGAAACTACCTAGTCCAACGTGCGCCATTTATTATATTTAAGTTCGACCTCGTTTTACTCGTGTGGCTTTTGCTTTCCGTTGCTTGGGCAAATCATTGCCTCATATTTTGAAATCCTACCAATCGAAATTGCCTAGGTTGACGAACGCTTGGTTTTTAATATTTGTGATGAAAGACTTTAGTTTATGAATTGTGATTGCAACTACAGAATGAAGACAAAATGACTTATAAAAAAAATATTTAAAATTAACTTATTTTCCTTTTGATTATAAGAGAAATCGACATCGTCTTTTCACAGTTGCTGTGAGCTGTATTTATGATTGGAGCTGGGAACCAAAGTATTTGTAATTTGTTTATGATTTTTAACTTTATACACAATAATGATAATTATTGTGATTGTTTTAAAGGAGGAGTTAAATCCAAAGACGTCTTTTAGTCAAATGTGTATCGTAGAATTGTCTTTGTGATCTAATTGCCCTTTATGACTTGAACTTCTAGGAAATTTATGGAATGATTTTACATTTTGGTGAGGTAAAATTCCAAAAGCGAAAATAGCAGCGTCAAACGTATCAAACAAATTGGCAAAAAAGGGGAAAATAAAAAAGAGACAAAAACACATGCTTGAAAGACTGTTTGAACTTAAAAAGAGTCTTTTTTGCTTAGATATATCTTTGGAAATATGTCCGTCTAGGGTGAAACTCTCACGTATTGTAAAAATGATTTTTAGTTTTTAAAGTATAAATATCTTAATGAATACTTTAGTGAACCATTTATATTATATCTCCAAACGAGAGATTTTCAACAAAGTTGATGTAGAAAAATTTGCAAGAGCAATATTTATGCCTCTGCCCTGAATGACATAATAAAAAGCCAACGAACTAGTATTTATTTCAACGAATTAAGATTCCTGAAGAATAATGTTATTCACTCGACTACAGGATTTTCTTAACCCAGATGCAAGTCGTTAAAGTCTGTTATATTTATATCATCCTAAAAGTCAGCCGAAACCTGAAGCATGTTGTTTCCAGCGAAGCGATAAAGCGGTTGATTTTGAGGTGAACGAAATAGATATTTAAGAAGTTTATTTTTCCTGTAAAAGTTATATAGTAGTGATTTTAGCACATGTTATATGTAATATATTATCGATATATCTATATGAACTTGTTTGTGATTCTACAATCATGTTAAATTTGGGCTTGAGCTTTATTGAATATGTGTCACCCTATAGGTCTCTCTGCGACCAGGGGACATATCTATGGTGTTCAGCTAGAGGTATTATCATATACTAATCGTAAGAATATCATTATAATTCTGTATATTTTGGACAGTTGTGTTTTGAACATTCATGTATCATATATTTCTATCATTTTTATTCAGTAAAATATTTATGCATATTAACAGTCAGTCACTGTGTGAAAATTTTCTCTCGGAATGGGCATTTCTTTCTTCTTGGGTATAATGCATTGTTTGCTTTTTTTTTAACTAATTTTTAAAGAGGATGTCATATTGCGTGTGTGCCTACTGCGTGTGTATGTTTGTGTGAGGATGTGGCTGTATACATCTGAGTTGTGTGACTAATGGATGTAAAATTAAATAATGAAAGCAATGTTTGTAAATATGTCCAACTGCTTTAAATTATATAGAATATCAGCGGGCTCAGGAACGAATATTTACATTAAAAATTTCTTTAAATTCCAACATTCCTGAGATTCTGTTAGTCACGTTTTAATTTTTGTTTTCAAATACCCCAGAGATTGTTTTTTTTTTTCTGAAATAGCTAATAGTTTTTTTATTTCCAATACCACAGATATTTTTCTGAAATAACTAATAATAGCTAATAGTTTTTGATTTCATATACCCACTGAGATTTTTTTTTCAGAAATAGCTAATAATAAGAGCGCTTTTTCTACGTCAAAACGGAGGGAAGTGTAAAGGTACTGTACCGTGTGGTATGGTATTCCCCGTGATGCCTCTTCATTTACCTTGGGTGTGTGGATGTGTGTGTATGGGGGGGGGGGGGGGGGACTTCGTAAACGCACGCTCTCAGGTATAATCATTTCATACGCTTCATTACATTTTATTACCATCTTCCAAATTGCAACATTCAATTGAGAATGAGATTTATTTCTTTTTTTCCCGTGAACTTCATGGCGATGCCTGAACTCTGGGAGAAAATGGAAATGTCTCTCGATCTGTATAATAGGACGCCAAAATTGGACACATAAATTTGATATCACGTGTCCTCTTTAAATCAAGTTGGAAAATAACTTGCCTGCTGGAATTCGAAAATATTTTCTAGAACAACACATTGTGTTGAAATAGCAGGATGGGCAAGTTATTACCCTGTGACATACAATGGCATTCTTATTAGATGAGTCAGGGAAAATAGTCGGTTTTTCCCTTTCGTGTATCGTGGTCGCCCCTGCAATATTAATGACAACGGATATGATAGAGTTCACGTAAAGTTAAGTGCGGAAGAGGGAGAAAGGGTGAGAGTATGTGAGTGTACTTGTTAGTGGCAGGGAGATGGTCCCTGCGTGAAATGCTATTATCTCTGAGGGATTTACTATTTTGCGGAAATAAGAACCACTTGGATGTCAGCGTCGAAATATCAGAAGGACAACCTCGAAGCATTGGTCGACAACACAAACGGACATAATATTTTGGGTCGGTTGTCGGTTCAATTATTCCCCAGTGTTGTCCTTGCCGGGTTACAATATATTTCTTGCAGCGTTTCTTTAAATTGCTGTCCATGTCTGCAGCGGTAACTCTGTTTTGGTCGCTATACAATTATTCGGTTGTTATTCACGTTCTATATAGGCCGCCATATACATGTATTAACAGGTGGTTCAGACTATCCACTTGAGGGTCAATTATTCGAATGGCCACTCTATACACACACAAGCTGAACATTAAACAAATATCAGTAAAGCGAGTGGCCGCCATACAGAGGTATTATTACTCATGGGATGAAGGTCATAGAAATGCACGTGCACTTTGAATGCTTACGACACTTTTAATAATGTCATTAATGCACTCTAATAGACAGAGAAATACGGTCAAATTAACTCGTGTTCAGAAAAACGCTACCCGTTAAATAGGATCTCATGATGTATATGCCTGCGATTTATTCCATTTTTCAACACATATGCCCGATTAAGTAAGAGCACACAATTTGACATCCTTTTGTCGCCTGCTTTTTATGCTCGATGTGAATAATAATGAAAGCGCAGTGCAGTATGGCAACGTTAACAACATAGAGTGTTTGTGTACTTGCCGAAAGCGTTTTACTACGACCTAGCACCTACATATCTAGCCCAAATCACCAAGTCATAATCGATGAAATCAGAAGATAAGAAATGAAAAGAGGACACATCAAACGTCTATGAATGCCAATAATGTCCTCTCTTTGCTTGTATACTGTAGTTAATAACAGCTAATGCCCCTCCAAAGTATACCCAAGAGTAAGCGTAGATGTGTTCCACCTATAAAATAAAAGGGAATAAGGTCAGGTCTGGCATAGATTCGAAATACGGGTAATTTCGGAGCGAGAACGATCTGATTTCTGGGGAAAAATACTAGTAATCGGGACTACGTATAGAAGGCTTTGGTACCTACAAAGAAATGTATTTCTCGTGGCAACCGGTATAGAAGAATCAAGAATACGTCTCCTGCAATTAATATGAACTTACGCGGTGCTAAAACGAAGCACGATTAATCATAACATTGCAATACCACTTTATGAAATCTTATAATCTTTCTTTCTGTTGTTTGTTTTTCCAGTCCATCGAGAGCGTATTTATTTATTTGTTTATTTATTTCACATCTTTAAAAAGGGTATCCCAAGTCAGCACTGGCTGGTTTTCATCGGGGCCCTTTAAAAACACAACACATAAAACATTCCAGAATTACAGTTACTAACAAACAAAGAAAAAAGAAAAAATATTATATACATTCAATACAATCAAAATCAAACATATAACGCTTATAGAACAATCTCAAAGACATGTAAATACTACAATGTTTCTAAATGAAAAAACAAAATGAATTGGGAAAAACTACAACAATAACATTTATTGCACAATTCAAACAACCGATAAAACTGTGAAAGTGTTAGTCATTGATTAAAAAAAAAAAAGATCTCGATAATAAAACACATATATCATAGGCTCCTTTTGAACAATTCTATGTTGGGGGAACATCCCTTCTCTAGACATATTGTATATATAGCTAGATAGACTGACATAATATAGCAATACTTGTTGTCGTCCACAACGTGAAAGACTGAATGATCAGAGAAGGTAACATTTTTATGGACAAAAAAAAAAAAAAATAAATTATTGCGCAAACGTGAGCTAATGTACTTTGGTTTAGTTGGAAAGTCCCTACGTTCCCTCCCTTCTGATCTTTGAACCTCCCTTTCCAAGTCTTCCGTGATACGCGTTTAACATCTGTGTGAAAAACATTTTCTCTTCTTTTTTTTTTTGTGTGCGTATTTGTATAAAGCTGTAGAAATTGCCATGACATTTCATTTGTCGCTTGCAACTGCAGCAGCGTAACAGGGCGTGCCAGGTTTCATATCAAAGCCCCTTGTGGTGTAGAAATGAGAAATAATAATGTTAATCAAATTTCCTTTCAAGGACGACTTACAGCAAGGACACAGTCTAAAAACATGAACTAAGTCAGCATAAATAATTATTGTAGGCAACAGATTAACGAAGAAGCTTTTGTAGGAAAGTTTTGACCTGGTGAACTAATTTATTTGGTGTTGCATTCGAATGGTCACCTCGAAACACAGGTGCCATATATCTTGATCACGTGACTGTGGTATCGCATCTTTTATAACGCTATTTTTTGCTTGAACTCTAAAACGTCACCTGTAATTGGTAGTAAAATATTTTATGCATTTATAGATGTGTGTGTACATGTATACGTGTGTGTGTGTGGGTAGGCATCCCTGTTGTAGGACAAGCAACGAAAGAAATTCCTCAGAATAATGGTCCCACAAAGAGTAAATAATGGTCCCACAACTGCAAACAATAGACTTTGGCTTTATTTAGTATACGTTTGTGGGACGAATTTTTATACTGTGGGTGTCCTACAAGAATATGCTGTGACAAGAACGTGTGTGTGTGTGTGTGTGTGTGTGTGTGTGTGTGTGAGTGTGTGTATGTGTGTGTGTGTTATTTTAACCCTATAAAGCCCAAGCTATTTTGACCCCTTCCAGGCCCGGGGGGGGGGGGGGGCACATTGTGCCCCCCCTATATAACGTCTTTATTATATGATGTATGACCGTCATATTTGGCACATGGATAGAGCAACTCATACTCTACATGACCCAACATTTGAAATTTCTCAAGGTCATTTACTGAGGGCAGTATCGACCAAACTATAAAGAAATACATGGAAAATACGCTGAAATCATGTTTTTTCTTTGTATTTCTTTATCCCCAGCATAAATGTTTTTATTTCATATCAATCATTTTAATATTTACCACAAAGGAAAAGTAAGTCAACCTTCACTATTTGTCGTGGTTGAAATTTCTCAAGGTCAACATATGGGGGCGCTATTCACTACAATATGAAAAAAATATATGAAACCTATGATATATTACTTGGAATAAATACATATATCGGTATCACATTTTCATATTTCCAAAATATTGAAATTTTGAGTTTGCAGATTGATGATATGATAAACAAATGATATTACAAGTAAAGCTTGTGTAAAGATACACAAAATAAAAGGGTAGTCTTTGGAAAATGCTGTATTTTCGATTATTTCTATTATATCCATTGTTTGATGCCTATGTCATATAAAAATAAAGGAAATAATAAGAAAACCATTTCAGAGTAATTCACAACCATAATTACTTCCCCATTTGGTCCTTTGGCAAATTACAGCCAAGAAAATCATGCAAAATCTGACGAACATGGTTGTCAGTTTACGGTTGTCATGGCAACCAGCAATATCGTACATAGCTAGATTATACGTCAAAATGTTTGAAATAAGATTTTAGGAAAAGTCACCAAATTTGGTTGAAATCGGGTAAAGGGTGTAGGAGTGGCAAACCAAAATACGGTAGGGGGCACAATGTGCCCCCCCCCCCCCCCGAGCTTTATAGGGTTAAGGAAACGACTAAATCTGTCGGAAAGGTTGTCTCGTAACGAGGCAAGTCAACAGTTAACAATTACTTTGAGATGATAAATGCAATTTCATGTACAAAATAGATGCGGAGTTCATGTTAAGAATGAAGACCTAATCAGTCACGTTATTAAGGTTGCTCTGTTTCTAGGACGTTTGAAAACGATCTGGCTCATCATGTAAAGTGACATCCTTGTAAAAAAAAAAAAAAAAAATCTTTCACAGTTCTTCTGTATTTCGTCTATATTTTTATTTTATATATATATATATATATATATATATATATATATATATATGATACTTTTTATTCTTTCTTTGGATCCCCCCCCCCCCTTGAAATTAATTTTTCTTAACGGGAACAAATCAATTGATCAAACGATTTCAGCAGAATAGAGGCTACCTACCTCGTTGTCGACACTTAGGTGTTCCTATTGCGTGTTACTTTGTCAGTTTCCTTTTCGTTCTTTTTTTTTTTTTTTTTTTTTGATAAGATTTGCTGGACTATTGGATGACCGGTTACAGTTCGTTATTCTGAAAGTTCATAAATCTGAAAGTTAAATAAAGTTCGTTATTTCGAAGGTTCGTTAATCCGAAAACGAAATTAGGTTTCAATTCCAAATGTTCGTTACCGTCTTCATGCACATTTCGGATAAACGAACCTTTGAAATAACGAAGTTTATTTCATTTTCGGATTAACGAGCCTCCAGAATAACGCTGCTAATGTTTAGATTAACGAACCCTTTTTCAATTTTCGGACTTAACTAATATTCGGGCATAACGAACATTTGGAAAAACGTCAAAATAATGTTCAGATTAACGAACCTTTTTTTTTTTTTTAATTTTCGGATTAACGAACCTCTGTGTATAGGGAATTTGTGTGTTTCAAAAGAACGAACCTTCGGAATTCAGTTCGGAAAAGTTATTTCACTTTTGCATTTACGAACCTCGGGAATAACGAACACCATCCGGATGACCAGCGATAGATTATACAATGAAAGGAAATTTTGTTGTAAGTAACGGAAATTATTCCATGCGTTGCACACTCATGACGGAAGTGCGTGCAAACCAGTAGCACTTCGACCAAACATCTATAACCTAGTTAACTGCTTTCTTGTTTGTTTGCTTAGGTCCTCGTTTGTTCTCCCCTGAAAACAAAACACGAACATTGTATGACGATGATAAAAACTATTTCGGGGAACGCTTGGTCATTATTTATTCATGTCTACATAATGCTTATGTACTGGTCTGATTTAGCATCGACGTGTCTCTTAAAGGTTAGGAAACGTGATATCTCTTGATTACTGAAAACTAGAAATGACGTTATGGCGACTGAGTATGTGCCTCCGCTATATCGCGTTACTCTCCTCATAGGCCTACAGGACATCTTGACAATATGAGACGACACTTTCACACGATTGGCAAGAAAATGAAATGACATGCTTGAAAGATTGATGGCACAACCCTAATATGTGTTGAGTGATTATACATCCATTTCTTGCACAAAGTTTCATTTGACCAATGACCCCGTATAGCCAACAACTTTCTCGTAATAATTACTATCTGGTTATACAACACATCATCTTTTGGCAGTATAATCTATGATTAAAAAATTCCCAAGAAAATCATCATCAGGCATATTGTATATTATGTAGTAGGGCCTAATATCTTGACCCACTTTCTACATATGGAGAAAGAGCATTTTCACTTCACCTTTAACCTTTAAGCCCATGGCCCAAAATTTCTCTCTTAAAACGATAAAATTTCATTCAAATGTGACATCATAAGAAAATGTGATTCATTTTCTTTACAATGACAATTCATTTTACATTATACATTCCTGGAATGCATAGTACGACCGAGTATGAGGAAAGGTCAAATGTGAAATGTTGCAAAATGGAGAAAACGTGTTATGTCAAACAGTATAATCCCCATTTGTTTTGTCTTTTCAGGGAAGGCATGTGCTTGAAAAGATTGCATTGTGAGATTGCCATTAGATTCCAGGCTTCATGCATGAAATAAAAAACTGCAATAGTAGCTACAGATTGAAATTAAACATGAAGGTTGATAAAACAGTCATCTAATGTTTACGAAATGGGAGTTTTTGAAAGTGCTTTTATTTCAGCATTGCTTATTCATGGCTTATATCAATAAGCAGAACAATTGCTACGACTTTTCACTTTTGATCTGTCCCCATAATAAGCGGTTTTCCACCTTCTAGGAACACCAAATCATAGCAAGCTAGGTGTCATTTTACAGATAATCAGGGTTTTTTTTTAATATGATGACTTATTCAACGAAGGTAATGCCGGTAGTGGAGAAATATGTTATATCAAACTTTAATTGCAGAACTTATGTTGAGGGATTTGTATAACTACACACACACACACACACACACACACACACACTTTTTTTTTTGTTCAACGATGTTTATTCTGTTCCATTCAAAGTAATAGAAAAAAATAACAATTTTCATTTGCTACAATTGAAATGACGAAAATATACATTTGTGATCATAATAGCAAATTTGCTATTGCTGTACATAATGACATAACAAAAATTACATTTTCATGAACAATTATCAAATTACCTAGAGTCACTTCCCCTATGCTCTCAAAAAATTGCTTAAATTTAACAGTGATAATTCAATTCTTCTAGCATTAATCTTAATAATCATCCAAATGAATTATGCAGCAAAATTATACAGTAATAAATAATGGAACCATATTATTTATCAACCAATACCCGCCCACCTACTAACTCATATCCCTTACTGAGTCCCTATGATCACCCTGTTGCGACACGGATTGTCGCCCCTACACGGATTGTCGCCTCCTGCTCGGGGCGACAATCCGTGACGGGCGTTGGCGGCACGGATTGTCGCCCCCTACACGGATTGTCGCCTGGCGACAATCCGTGTAGGGGGCTGGCGGCACGGATTGTCGCCCGCCCTCGAAGCACATTTTGCTGGGTAATATCGTTCTGGACATAATCATTGAAATACTAACACATAACTTACATGGCTACATCCATGCAAACATGCCATGTAAAAAGTCATGGTGAGGTTTCAAGGAAGTGTGTATGTGCGCGTGCACACTGTCCGTTTGTGCGTGTGTGTGTGTGTTTGTGCGTGTGTGATGGAAGAATGTGTTTATTATGTCAGTTAGTTTTTTGCGTATGTGTTTTTTAGCTGTGCGTGGGGAGGGATACCTAGTAAGCTGTTGCTGGCATAAACGTTGATATTGATTTTATCAGCAGCTTTGAATTTGATGAGTTTGTTTGGCAGATTTGTATAATTATGAATTCGGAGTTGAGCTTGCGTGCGGGCAGATGCTGCTTTTCTGCATACGGTCCATTATGTCTTATTTATCAACACTGGGAAATCGTTTCATCAGGCTCATTCGTCCGAAGGCTCATTCGTCCGAAGGCTCATTATTCCGAAGGTTCGTTATTCCGAATTTCATTTTTGGATCAACGAACCTCTAGGTATAGGGAATTGTGTGATTCGGATAAATGAAACCTCGCAAAAAACGAAACTTCGGAATAACGGAACCTTCGTGTGTGTGTGTGTGTGTGTGTGTGTGTGTATTTGGGTTGGTGAATGTGGGTGTGGGATGATTTAGGTTTTGCTTAATCAGGGGTTGGTGGGTTGGGGATTGGATTTGAAGAAGGATAGTTATAAATGGTATGACAGATGTTGGTAGGATTTAATATTTAGGATAGATGTAGGCCCTAGATTTGTTTCGGATGGGGAGGGGAGGGGTCGGTCGGGTTTTTTATGACTGATTTCATTCTAGATTCGTGTAATGTATTTGTGGTTTTTTTTTTTTTACGTATATGCCCTTGTAAGTAAGAAGGTGTTACATGATCCAAACCAATGTATTCAAGGAATATAGGTTTGGTAGGGCCCTACATGTCAAAACTTTCTCGTGAAGTAATTGTTAGTAGGGTTGGTCTATAATCGAGTTATCTAAATTTATGTTGAAGTGAGATTTTTTTGTGGTATAAATTGACAAATGGATTTGTTTCTGTTTCGAATTGCCATTTGTAACTTTTTTTTTTCATGTTACACCCAGAATGAGTCGATTTATGAATGATTTGAATGAAATCAATGAATATCAAGGAAAAAAGTGTTGAGTTGGTTTATTTGCATTATGAGGATTTGTTTGAGTGTTTGTTGGTGTTTGTTTATATTACGTATGTATTAGCGGTGTGCAATGGCAGTTCGTTTGTGCTAAAATCAACTAACGATTGACAAATTTTTTACGGCGTGTGGAAATTATTCGCTCATGCATAAAGCATGCCAAATCTATTCTGGGACAAAGAATAGTGGTATGGACGTTCTAGTTTATAAGACTGATGGAAGAAAATGACTGCAGTGAAAAATGAACAAAGACAAATAACATTTGGGGAGGGTACCTCCCTCGTATGTATTTTCTCTCGGTGTCTCTCTCGCCTAGCCCGCCTAACCGCTGATATTGGTTCACACACCCATACTATTTTTAGATCAACGCTGGTGTGCATTTTTTAAACACGTGCTCATACACTCTGAAGGCGTTTGTATTGCCACAGTAGCGCCACTATATTCCACATACACACGTAAGCATACAGGCACACGTATACACACAGACAAACAAACCACTACCACTATGACCACCACACATGCACAGTAATACATATTGTATTATTATACTCCAAACACACACATACACACATTTACACACACACACACACACACACACACACACACACACACAGACACACACACACACAACAAATCATACACATCACATATCATGCAGCTCACAATACACACACACACACACACATACGCGTAACTTACCAGTCATACCCATCCCACCAAAGCATAACACCGGAGGAACCACCCCGAGCCCGGGGCGACAATCTGTGACGGGGCGACAATCCGTGTCGCAACAATTTTTTTGCCAACACGGATTGTCGCCTTCGAGGTCAAAATATGGGAACTGCACAAGCGTCAGGATTGTCGCCAGGCGACAATCCGTGTAGGGGGCGACAATCCGTGCCGCCAGCGCCCGTCACGGATTGTCGCCCCGAGCAGGAGGCGACAATCCGTGTAGGGGCGACAATCCGTGTCGCAACACACCCCCACCAGTTCCCTCCCTTCCTGTTTCCTCCCCCACCCCTATCTGTACACATGCAACACACAAACACACACAAACACACACAAACACACCCATACACACACACACATACACATGCACCTAATTTGGTTAACTGCTCTTGCCTACACATCGCAATAATAAATAGTAAATATAGTTATATAATCAGCCCGCCAACAGGCTGACAGGAACGCATGGGAAAGGAGGGGGAGACAAAACACCACAAGAGAAAAAAAAAAAGAAGAAGAAGAGGAGGAGAAATGAAGGAAAGGAAAAAAATGAAGAAAAGAAAGAGTGGAATACTATGGAAACATTTTTATTTTCATAAAAGTCACAGACGTTGCACGTAGCTTCAGACTGGTTTATTCAACGAAGTCTCAAAATATTCCCATTTTTGTAAATGTACATGTAGCTTCCCAGCCTTGGTCGCCAGGATTTTTTCCTCATTTATTAATTCAACAATAATCTTTTGCATCTTTTCTCCAGTGGGTAACTTATTTCCCGTTCTAGATTTAAAAATGATGTATTTTGTTAAAATAATCAAAGTATTAAAGCACATTTTGATCTATTTGAATAACCAGAGATTCCCCCAAATATATCTCTCCAATCCATATTCCTTAACTCATTTATATCGAAATAATTAATTATGAATTCCCATAACGGTTTCACTTTAACACAGTGTAAAAATAAATGCAGATAAGTTTCAGGCTCATGTTGGCAGAAGGAACAAAGGCTGTCTGTTACAAAACCAAACTTCATTAAACGCTCCTTAGTGTAAACTACGCCATGTAACATCATAAATTGAAATTCTCTATATTTTCTTATCAATGTACACTTACTCGGTTTAATAAAAAGATCTCTTATTTCTTTGTTTGTATAATCATAGCTACTGTGGTCATCTTTAATTTGTAAAACATAAGATGACTGTAAATCTTCCACCATAGCCTCATATATTTTTCTCGATTTTAAAACTTGCAAATTTACTCTCTGACCAGAAAAAATCAATTTTAAGTCAAAGTTTGTGGAATCAACTTGCTGAAGTGTCCCTGCTCTCATAGAGTCTTTCCATTTCTGGGGTATAGCATTAAATATATCATTCAGTTTAAGCAATTCTTCTACCTTAAAACCAAGACCCAAGCTTTGAAAATGTGACTGAGATCTCAAAAGACCGTTATTTAATATATCTTGTATTGTAATTATTCCTGCATCAAATAAATCTCTATAAAAAAAAAAATCCTACCTGCTATGCGTACACTCCTATTATTGAATATTATTGGATTTACAACCTCATTTTCCAATTGTCTATATTTATAGATATCGAGCCAAACCTTCAATATTTCCGAATAAAAAGGTGGTACATTATCTGTCATAATAGATGAATCAAAGTCACACATAAACAGGAATCTACCTCCTACAGTACTAAAACAGAAGTCAAAAAATAATTTCCACCCAACTTCTTTTTCTCCATATAGAAGGCGTTTTAACCACATAATACGTTGTGCCTTAACAAATAACCGAAAGTTCGTCATTCTTAAACCCCCAAACTCATAATCTTGATACATAATATTTCTCTTTATACGGTCTTTGCCATGCCATAAGAAATCAAAGGTAATTTTTTTCGACTTCTGAAAATACCCACTGAGGAACAACAATAAGTGATGCTACATAATTTAATTTTACACACACACACACACATACACACACACACACACACACACACACATATTATATATATATATATATATATATATATATATATATATATATATATATTATATATAATATACACCAAGCGTTATGAAATTATCTTTAGGCATTGCCAAAACACTTCCATATTTGAAATTTCCAAACGAACATAGTATTGTCGAGCAAGTATATATAAAAAGAAAAAAGAATTGTACAGGATATAAAAAGTTATATCAGCTTGGGCAGAGATGGTATAAATATATATGTGTAAAGTTTGTAATCCCTATGATATATGAACCATTTCGTTTTCTTTTTAATGATTGTACGTTTGTGGTTGTTGTTTTTCATCAAAAATTAAAACTGCACGTGTAACACCTATTCATAAAAATGGTAGCCGCAATGATGTTAATGATGAAAGACCAACATCAGTTTAATTATATTATTTTCAAAGATTAGATAAATGTATGTTTAAAAGATTAAACTTACAGATAAACAAATTACAATGTATTTTGATTTTAAGTCACTTTGGATTTGGGAGGGGCAATACAACAGCTACAGCAATATTAGACCTTGTAATCAAAGTAATTGATGCAATAGATAATAAATGATACACTTGAGCAATCTTACGAAGGCTTTTGAAGCTATAGATTTCAGTTTATTAAAAAAATATGCATTATTATGGTGTGCGTAGCCCTCCACTTAAACTTTGAAGTAGTTATCTTAAAGATCGTCAACAATTAACTGTAGTAAGTGGAATTGAATCCTATATCAAAACAATTATTTGTGGTGTGCCACAAGGATCAATTTTAGGCCCTCTCCTTTTCTTTTTCGATATTTATAAATAATTTGTCTCTTGCAACTCATCATCATTATTTCATTTTATTTGCAGTCTATTTTGTAAAGGCTCAGATCCAAGTGAATTATATGAATGTGTAAATTGTCAATTAATAAATTCTAGTGATTGGATGGAAGTTAAAAAGTTTAATTTGAATATAGATCAAACTAATAACATTTCATTTGATACGGAACTATGATAGATTATAATTTGCGATTATGTTTTAAGAATAAGAAAATTGATATTTTAGGAACGAAATTTTTAGGAGTAATCATAGATTAAAGATTATCCTGGAATAATTCTATTGATCAAATAGCCAGTACCATATTTAAAGATATGTGGGTTTTGCATAAATTACAGTACCTCCCTAAAAATGTTCTTAAAATGTTATATCATACTTTGATCTCACCACATAAATTATATTTTGTGGGGCTTTACTTCTAATATAGATATTGATCGAATGCACAAATTACAATAACGAGGAATACGTATTATATTAAAGTCAATTTATTTCCCCCGAGTTTACCCGTGTTTTCTGTTCGGGATTTTCAAGAATTCCATTAGAGTCTGCAATATTTATGTATACAAACTTAATAATACCCTTCTTCCTGATGTACTCTGATTACTTTATCAAAATCATCTTGAATACAGAAGTAAGTTTTCTTGTGATTTATAGGTTCCTTACTTCTAACATTATTTCCTTAACATTAAAATTATGAATAAACAAAACAAGTGGCACCAATGAATGGTTATATACCACAGTCGTAATCACTATCAACCTTATGCGATTATTCTGTTGATTTTACTGTGTTTAAATGCAGGTTTCTACGTGGTATGAGTATCCAACAGAAAACAAAAATCATGATATTGAGGTTATCATTCCCACGTGCATGTAAAAGGTGATGAAAGAAGTGTTTCTGGAGATTGAATTCCGTCTCAAACATGTCCACCACGGATTCACTCAGTTCTCTGTATCCACACATTCAACATTCATTCTCAACACACCTCCTATGCAGGGAGATATATATACACACACACACAAACACACACACACAAATCATACTGAAAGAAAGGTTGGTGGGTTTTTTTTTTCTCTCTCTCTTTTTAATGGACCAAGTTGTGATCTACAACTGAAAGTACAAAGAACAAAGACAGTGACAGTCTATACCCGTTCCAGACTAAAGTTGGCCTCTACAACCCAACGACAGACAAACTATATTGTACGTAAATGACACATACATGAACGATATAAAAAAATACATTCTACATACAGTCTTCAAACTCCATAATTATTGTTGCTTTCCATCTTGGAGAGCATTATTACCACATGGGCTACTTAATCATTACAAAATAAACTGCTTTTTTTCTTATCAAGGAAGGAGGCGTAAGTAAATCAAAGAGAGAATTCTTGCAGAGTATAGAAATACAATTGTACAGGTATCTCCGCCACGGTATTTGAATAAATAAAACTCTGTAACACATGTCTGCAGAACAGCATCCCTCAGCCAAGAATTTTTCTACTCCTCTTAAAACCTTTGCCGCTTATTCTAACGGCTGATCAACTGATTATAACTGATAACTGATATGTTATAACTGATAACATAGTTTACGTATAAGCTATGGGTTGAATAAAAACATGGGGATACATAGAGTATTTGAAAAATGTGGTAATTTCATAGCAAATGTACACACTTTGGCCCTTGTATTTTCTATTGTTGAATATTGCAATTATGCGACACACACAATTGTTGATATTGTTATCTGTGAATCATAAACGTGCATGATTATATTCAGAATATATATGAAATGTTTCTGCTAAGGCATCTGATATAAATCAAGGCATGATTGAGGCTACTCAGAAAAATGCCATTTCATGAATATTAGTCACTGCTACAGCAGTGCGTAAGTGTCTTGCTCATTATGAATCTGGATTTCAAATCTCAATCCTTTGTTTCCACTATAATTCATATTCTCCTATAAATGAACAAATATAAAATACTTGCATGCTTCATCCAAAGAATATTAAACCGGGAGCCCTATCATTATCATCACTTCTTTTGCGTGATAATAATTATGTCAATAAGGGTAGCAAGTAATCTAATTATTCTGTCAGTTCATTCAATACGTCAGCGAATTAGTCACTTCATCATTTCCAAAACAAAGAACTGTGACCTTATCAAGACGATTAAACCAGTTACTGTACACAAATTCATGTCTACTCAAAATTCATTCAGTATGTCTCAAATAACTTTAAAAAAAGAAAAGAAAAGAGAACAGCTATCAATAAACTTTCCCCATATGAAGCACACTACCGGTTCTAATATCATAAGGACTTAACGATTGCTGATACACTTTTGTTCCTGAATAGAGAACTGAAACTATACATTTGGATACAAGCATCCAAAATTATATCTACAAGCATACTCAACTACAAGTCGTGCCGTTTATACACAGGAGTTCTGTGATCTATACCTTCTTTAACCTGCACATTCAAATGTCTAAGTTTTCTACCATAATGTTGTTCAAAATCCACAAATGTTTTCTGCAAAATCAAACATTATTCACTGCATATTTGTGCAATCAAAAATGAAAGCTCACAGCATGGTTGCTACAAACAACATATCCACAACTAAAATAATGAAAAAAAAAAAAGGATGATTATACACTGTATATATCACAATTTGAATTTATCATTTGAAATTCATTCACATTCTTTTTCAAGATGCAAAATTACTCTCCACTCGAGGAAGAAAGATTTGCGGTAACACCATGTGTATGTGGTCTCAGTTGGGACCGTCGCTTGGCAGAAGAACAGCCTAGAAAGAGGAGAGTTGAAGAGGGAAGAAACATAGGGAGAGTGTAAGGGAGGCAAACAGAGATAAGTGGGGGGCAACAGTGGGACGGAAGTTGAAGTTGCACTAGCGGAGACTGGATGAAAAGGGGACAGAAAGAGTTGTTGGGAAGAAAAGAGTGAAAATCAGGGGGAAAAAAAAGGTTCAGAAATCATTGACAGGAGAAAGATGAAATAGAAAGGAGAGGGGAGAGGGAGAAATTACAGGTTAAAAAATCATGGAGATGGGAGAGAGAAGTGAAGTTTGACGAAACCAAGGGAGAGAAACCAAATCGGTGAATGGTGAGAAGACATAAATCAGAAAGGAAAGAAGTAAGTCATGGAGAGATGAAACTATAGAGTAAGAAAAGGGAAAGAAGAAGAAGAAGAAGAAGAAAAGGAATTAAAGTTGAGAAAGTGAAGGGGAGGGGGTTGAGTGGATGCTAGGAGTTAATGCTGTGAGAGAGAAAGGGAAAAAATAATAATGAAGAAAGTTAAGTCCTGAAAATGTTCATGTGGAAGAAGGGAAATGGGAGAGAATATAAAGTTAAAGTGTAGTTCTGAGGGGGAGAAAGCACTGAGATATAAAGTATGAAGAAACTGTCAAATAGTGAGGTGGTCCTGAAAAGGACAGCTGAGTTGTAAGGAAGCAAGAAATAAAAGAAGAAGGAAAGAGATACGTGGAGGAGAAACAAACTATGGTATATGAGAAAGAATGAAGTGGAGTGAAAATGACTGAGCAAGAGCGTTAGATAAAACAGAGCAAGAGATCAAACTTAAAAAGTTTTTCACTCCAGTCTTCCTTATGACTCTTTTTGTCCCCTTTTCTCCTGTCTCCACTAGTGCAACTTCAACTTCCAGCTCACCGCTACCCCCTCCCCTTGTCTCTATAAGCCTTCCTCACACTCTCACAATGTCGCTTTTCTCTAAAACTCTCCTCTTTCTGGGCCCTTCTTCTGTCAAGCAATGATCCTCACAAGGACTACGTATGCATGGTGTTACTGCAACCCTTTCTAGCTCATTTACTTCACCATGCCAACATTCAAGCAACACATACTCTCAATTTTCACTTCCTTGTTCGAAAAAGTAGATAGATCAAGGACAATTGCCACATCGATGATTGGAAGATCTCAGATTATCACACTGTCATTAGATTTTGTCTAATTTTTTGTGGCATAGAAAGTAGAGTTCAATTCACAAAAATATAACATATTTAGGCAACATGATAAACACTATATTACACTTGATATCATGTACACTTCTACTTCCATAAGCTCTGATTGAGAAATTTCTCTATGTCTTGCAGAAACATGATTTGGAAATCAAAACATAGTGTATCCATTGAAATAACAAATGAAAATCAGATTCGCTGCAGCTTACGCCATGTGGATGTATACTAAACGCTGAATATCTCCCACATGGAGTTTCTATACATAGTGACATTAAACTGATGCAAGTAGAAGGCACACATGCTGTAAAAAAGCAACAAAACCACCCAAAAATCTGTCACATGCTTCTTTGGCCATCGGTGACTTTTGTGAGTCATGCATAGGGCAGTGACAATTCAAATATTGCTTTCTGTATTTGATAATTGCTTCTTCATTTACGTAGGCACGGTTTTTTGAACACCCCTATCAACTTTGCTAGGCACATGTTTAAAGAATCACCTAGTGACTCTCTGAACAATGGACCTTTCATGACAGTCCCACATCTAACAGGCAGACACACAAGAGCCCTGTTTTACACAGACATCGTGCAATTATTCTACTATTTTATCACTCTAGCTTTCGCGGCACTGAGTACAATGCAACGAACACAGTTGAATGGTTGTTGCTAGACTACTGCCATGGTAACTACAAGTTTGGTAAGCAGAAATTCTACAGTGATTCATGAGAAGAAGTGCAGTAGTCCCCGACAACCAAACAGAAACAGAGGTCCCTTATTCTTGGCAGAGTCTGATTGACGATATCATCTTCTTCGTGGATACCAGTCTCATTATGATCATTCAATTGTATTATCTGGCTGGTTTAGATAAAGAACAAAAAGTAGAGTACATTCACATTTGTACTGAGAAGAGAACATTACCCTATGGCATCATTTATGCACATGAAGACAACTTTCATTGAAGCAGAGGCTCTCCCAAGATTATCTGAATCATATGGCAGTTGCACTATGACAATAATATTACATACTCAATAATGGATATGGTGGATTCCCTCAGGAGCTATTCTATTCTTACACCTTCCAGTCATAGTGTATTCTTACTTGTACATGTAGCACAAGGCTTTTGTCTCTATTATCAAGCCTGGTAGAAGTCTCTACCACTAATAATGCATGAAATGCTGTTGACACTTCATAGAATAATGGAGAAGGTTAAATGCACGAAAAAATTAAAAGTAATCACAACTCGATAAACGCTTTTTTATTTTATTCTTGATACCTGAATCATAGTCAACTATACTTTAACTATCTCCTCATTCATCATTTGAGTCCAAATAAAATCTTTGAAATATTTTCTCAGTGTACAGCTTGAACCGATCCCTTAGCAAGCTTTTGTTATCATATGGGTAATCATCATTAATGTCAATTCTTATAAGATGATTGATCCTCCTATAGTTGGAAGACTATCAATGTTCAAAAGTGAGAGCTTATTATAGCCATGCGATTATGCCATCAATGACAATCATGCTCCATTCATACTCTGATTATCCTGCATCACAACACAAGAATTGATTCACCACTGAACTACGCCATCAATCACTCCTAATATCGTTCTAAATGAAGCGCTGCCAGAGGCGGTCATCACAACATGCGCGACACCCAAACAGAATCACGCTGTTGCGCAATGAAATCTCAACGACATGTACATCCCACCACCATGTTTACACCGACCGCGTCTTCTTGTTTTTAAGTAACAAATAGCCACTTCTTCCCCTCGTCTAGACTTCGTATCAAACAGCTACTCATGAGTATCTGTACGGGGCAGCCGCCCCCTACTCCTGACATCCGCAACATCCATCGCGAACCTATGCCGAGACTTGATGACAGACCAGTCCTGCTCTTGCCAAGCTAGTCTGCTTTTTATGCCAGCTTTCAGCCTCGCCCAAGAGACTCACTCTTCTTTTGCAAGTCCTCAGAATTTGAGTCTTTTTTTCCCCTTGTTCTCTTCCTTCCGAGGCACAATGCAAAGAGGAAGCGTCGGATTGAGCGAGACTCATGTTCCAGCTGGACGACTCTGGCTATATGTTGCCGAAGATCCTGTTGACCCCGGCCCCGGGAACGTTGTAGATGATGAGGACGATGAAAGCGACAAGGAGGAGGAGGAGGAGGAACCCTAAGATGTACCACTTGTAGTTGTGCCAAATGATGTACTTGAGAGACTTCCATGGGGAAGTGATCCAGAGGAAGGAGGTTTCGGGACGGCTGCAGAGAAAGAGAGAAAACGTAAAGAAAAGAGAAGCTTAATAAAAAATCACAGAGGCAGCTGATTGCTTTATTACGACTAGCCAACCACTAATTAATTAAAAAAGAAAAAAAAAGAACCCTGAAATACTAAAAATAGACGTTCACATATCACTCCATTCCTTGAAAACCTTGAGTGCACAAAAATCTACCTACACGCATTGTCAAAGTAGCATTTGTGAAATTTTCACGTGGGTAATCAAGCATAGAGGGGCTGCGGTCTGAAAGACATAACATTTAAAAATATGTATGACATTGAGTGGAGGTGGTCTCTTGAGTGTAACAGTTTCATTGGAACAGAAAAGAGGGGAGATATCATTTGGCTTCTTCTAGATGATGAAAATAACTAGTCGGTCCCTTTAAAAGTTTCAGTGCCAAGTTAATCATTGCTACCTCGGATCACCATTACCTGCATCTACATAGCAAACAGAGCAAATGGTATTTTAAAGTTGGTGTCCTGAAAGGATAAATCAAGCCATAATGTGACCTAGCAAAGGAAAGGTCAGCTACGATGACAATCACAGCCAGTTATGTAATCAGAAAATGGATTGTTAACCTGTTGAGGACAAGTCCCGGAGTATACTCGGGAAGGTGTCCATGGGAAATGAGTGTTACAGCAAAATCAGTCCATCCTCAATTGGTTAACCCTTTGAGGACGGACTGATTTTGCTACAACACACATTTCCCTTAGACTCCTGCCCGAGTATCATCGCGACTTGTCATCAATGGGTTAACGAGTGTTTACTCCTTTCCTCACAGCATATACAGCAATAATAATGTACAATGTATGTTGTACAATACACATAATTCAGTAAAACAGGAAGTGATGTGGGTCACAGGTATTATGCAATCTAAAGCATTCATCCCATTTTTTTTTTTCCAGTGGCAGGACAAATTCCATTTCCTCATATTTCAAAGACCACATATTGTATGGAAATTGTCTTACTTTTAAAACAAAGTTGTTTCATCTTAAACATCCAAACTGGAAAAAAAAAGTGCTTTAAAAAATCTTTATCAGCAATGGATGAAGATCATACTTTTGCAATGACTGACAGACCATGCATAGTCATAAGAAAAAGGACATTGTGATATTGTTCCTTTGGCATGCTTCCCTTATTACAGACAGGCCAAATAACAGTGAAAAAAAAAACACCCTACAAACACATGCTTTTCTATTCTCATATAATTTGTCTTTGTTTTGCACTTCATACCTTTTTTTTCAGCATCTTCAAAATGGGTCATGAAAATTGCATTCTTCCACCCCCACAAACAAACATTCTTCACGGTAAAGCATACAAGAGTAAAGCATAAATGTCAAGAGTATGAACAGGAATGTTTTGTTTTGTGTTTTTAGCGTACTCCACTGGGGTTCAATTCGTAGCACGTCTACAACTGCTGACTGCGAATGAGGCAAGGGACCCATCTCAAAAGCACCCTCTCCGGGCCAGTCTCACCCTACATATAACAGCTGCAGGATGCGGAGATGAGCTCTGCTCGCCACAAATCAAAGTCATCCAACACCCGAAGCTTATCGAACCAAAAATTAGGGCACATTGTTACCTTTCCTTCGGCATGCAAAGCAATAGTAGAGAGAGGAGGGGGGGGGGGGAAGAGAAATTTCCCTCAAATATTTTGACAACAGCCTTGGGAGAAATTATCAATGTTCATCCTTGCAGGCACAGGGCAAAGTATCAAAAATGTTGTTTCATCTTATTTCTTTTCTAATACAACCACTTTACTTTTTGATTTGTAACATAGCAGGAAGTAGATTATTGCACTTAGGAACAGATTCTTAGTGTTTGTAAACTACTGCCACATACATTCCATGCAGAGTAGAATTATTCACACATGACATAAAAAAGTCCACATTTTCTCAAGTAAAAAAAAACAAAAAACAGCAGAAAACCTATTTCTGACATGATGATTCAAAACAGAGGTTGTAGCTCTGTGGTATGGGAGACACATTTCCTTTCAAGGTTCATGGATTCAAACCCCCTAATGCAACATGCACTTTCAGTCACACAATGGGTACAGTGCTTGCAGGGCCAAAGAGAGCATCATTATGGGTTCATGAGACAACAATTGTCTAGGTCCTTTTTTCATTTCATTCATTCATTTATTTTTTCATTTCCAACAGAAACATATAAATATATTACAGAAATTGAATACATAGATTTCATCATAATACAAAATAAAGGATAAGTTTACAGAAAAATTGTAAGTATACGAAAATGTTGGAAATGGGGAGGAATGCTAAAAAGCTGAGCTTGACCTGACCTTCTTGAAACCAGCCCCTCTACCGATGATGAGGGCTCTAACCTTGTAGTCTTTGACCTCTCTCTCTCTCTCTCTCTCTCTGCCATATTCTTCTTCATTTCGCATGAAAAGTAAGGATGATGGCTATATTCTACCAGCTCTTCCAACAAATCCAACCCACAAATTACATTTTAACAGGGGGCTAACACCAATCAATCACTTGTGCCTAATGAGGTAGTCACGATTCACCTTGAAAAATTTCCCCTTACACAAACGTATTCTTTTCCATTTTTTTCTACCTCCATCTACGCCATTAAATCTCGCTACGTTTCTTCAAGAACGCACTTTGCAATTTTCTCCCTTCCTGCCTACACCACAGTGATTTTTCTTCTGGGCACAGGAATCTGCACTTGAAAAGGGGGGGGGGGGAGGACCCAGCCGCAAGACTAAATTACCAGCGGTACGGGGGCAACAATGTTGTAAATAGAAAGCTCAATCATAAATAGGAGGGGCGAATGTGATGTATGAATTATTGAGATCGATAATCCGCCATTGTGCGCACCGTTGGAGCCTTTCGCGTCGACAACAATGGTAAGCAGACACGAGCGCACCGCTGTACACTGTGCACTTCTATCTCTCTCTCTCTCTCTCTCTCTCCCTTTTTTGTTCTCCCTATTCTCTTGTTTGCACAGATCCCTATAGGTCACCAGGAGTTCAACATTCTCGAACTCTCCACTGACACAATGAAACACTCAATTTCTCAGACTAATATACCCTATAAAAACATATCACTTTATCGCTTCGTCAGAATGTCTCCATGCTTTCGGCACAGGGAGTGCAATGTATCAAGAGACGTTTCACACCAATCAAATCTGATCGAACATTTCATTACACGAAGAACATCTGAAGGGTAAATCCAGGGACATGATGATGAGTCTGTACAGAGTGTTTTTCATCCAAGATCAGGCGGCGTGGCACAAGACACATCCATTCACTTAAAATCTCATGTCCGACTCTCAAAAAAGATACTGTACAAATTGCAGACAATGGGCCTTTTCGTCCATCTTACATCATGGAATTTTACCTTGAATTAAAGCTCTCTGTCCATCCCCCACCCCTATCAACGTTTGCAAATGCTTTCATTTCATTCAATTTTCCCCCTTTTCTGTCGCTGTCCTCTCTTCAAGAAATGGAATCTTCTTCCTTTGCCATTCATTTGTGAATTCCCCCATCTTCCATTTCCTTCTTGGATGAAAAAACTTGGGAGAAACTGCACAGTGCCTTTCCATCACATTGTGTCTCAGTCAGCTCTCTTAATATCCTCTCAGAAAACAGGAAATGTCAAGGAAGCCGAATTCAGGCAATGTGTCATCGATTTTCGTGGAATTTTCAGATTTTAGTTCTATTTTTTTTTTAGCTTGTTGCCTGATAAATGGGTCACAGTACCAGTTGCACTATATAGCCCACGTTTTTGTCCTCAAGATATAACCCCTTTCCCTCAATTTCAGGCTCAAAACCTGTCGGAACACTTCCAGCCTGCGATCATCGTTCGATCACTACCTTGCAGCAATGGTCAGGGCCTGAAGGAAATCGACGTTCGTCAAATTCGCGCAACGTTCTTTCTTTTTTTCGCTCTCTCTCTTTAGGCAGGCGATATTCCTGGCACATTCAATTTCTTTCGATTCCTCCATTAAAGGGTGGCCTGACCTGTCTGTGAACCCAGTGCTGGGCTTCTTCTTTTTTTTTTTTTTTTGTCTTGTCACGTAACACATGAATGTTTCATGCCTCACATAATAGCTTCCCTGGCAGCGGCTGCACGGCCGTCATGTCTCGAGTCTCGCTCGCGAGTCTTCCCCTTTCAATGTTTGCCCCGTAAGCTCTGCATCCACGACCGTATGCATCTTTTATCAATGCACCTAATCTCTCTATCTCCACCCTTTCATCAGCTGGCAGATAAATGTGCCTGCCGGTAACATTAGGTTGCCCAAACAGCAAGTACACCAAAAACAGGAATTAGGAATTGGTGTGTGGTAACCGACAAGAAATTCCAGTTTGACTGCACATTTCTTGAAATGATGAAATTACAGAGCATTCTTGCATATTACTGATTTTTACAGCATGATGCAGTGTTTGGTTCCTAAATATCAGCCACATATTTCAAAGGCTGGTATAGGATATTTGTTCTTCTTCTCCTGCGTTTCCTTTAATTACATATTTTCAGCTTCACATCGACAAACGTTCTACTTAAGCCAGTACGATGATACTATCATCACATTTCCCCTGCACTACTCATACAAACAGACCTGCATATTTGACCTGATTCTGTGTGAAACCCTGAAAATAAAATATTATCTATTCTAGGTAATGAAACTCAATATGGCATTTGGAATGGAATTCAATCCTATCATTATTGTGCTTAAATCAGCAAAATCTGCAAAGACAATGCATGAATTACAGATAAGTAATCATTAGATATTTACAAATTAAACATAAATTTGTTTCAGTTCGTAGTTTTGTTGTTGTTTTTTTTTATGGGGGGTTAAAACATATTGGAAGTGGATTTATCAAATCGAAGCAAACAACACTGACAACACTTGGGCAGGTGTCTATGGAAAATGTGTTATAGCAAAATCAGTCCGTCCTCAACAGGTTAAAATAATTACATAAATTATGTTCATATTACGATTATCCCATCTCCACGAAACTAAAAACAATAATTTGGCTTTGGTTTAGGCTTTATTTTAAAATTGTGTTTGGAAGCTGTCTTAAGAAGTGTTATGATATGATTGCATAAAATTCCAGTGCTTGTGTTTGATTTCATTTTCTGGACAACTTTTTTCTTTATTTGTTTTTAATAGGCCAGTTTTTGGCCAAAACGCCTCCAACTTTCTCCCCTTCATGTTTTGATCATAACCCTGTCAGTGAGTTTCCTCCAAGGCCATTCATACAAAAAGCTATTGTTGGCCAAACAAAGGCATTGTTCACTCTGCCATGAACACAACAAACTCTTTCCCATGTCTGCTGGAGAGGCTGGTGGAGGCTGGGGAAATATAAAGATCATTCCAAAAAAATAAAAACCCACAAAAAAAAAAAAACCCTGTGAATGTGCCATCAGCAGTTTGCCTGTAAGCTAACATCAACCTCAACCTTAAAGGGACTGTACAGTACCGGTTGAGGTGGGGATTCAGGTTTATAACATTCCTAAGTGAGATAATGAGAAACCTCTTATGAAATATGAAAGAGCATGTAATATTTAGAAGGATTCAACATTTATTTGATGAAAATTGGTTTTCAAATGGCCGAGATATCCAAAAAAGTAATAATAATAAAAGGCGACAGGCCACGCCTTTTATTAGGATCTCTTTGTTTCACCTTGTTTTTGGATATCTTAGCCATTTCAAAACCAATTTTCATTAAATAAACTTTTGATAACCCTTAGGATTGCATGCTCTTTGACATCTCATAGAGTGGTTTCTGAATATCTTGCAAAACATTAAAAGCTAAATCCTCACCTCAACCAGAACTGTACAGTCCCTTAAAACTCAATCCCTCCCATCCTCCCCCCCTCCAAGAAAAAGAAAAGACAGTTGCCTTTACTATTCCAGGTTAATAAAATCAAATAATAAATTTTGATTCAATCTTTCTGCCATGCTGCCAGACAAATGCTCAATAAATGTTGTTGAAACACATCTTCTGCACTTCTGACCTGGATGCCTCTACCTGGATTGCAAGAATATTGTGAGAAAATAAGCAAACCAAACCAGGAAAGAAAGACAGAGTGGGGGGGGGGGGGGGGGAGGGGTAGGAGAAGTCAACAATCTTTTTTTTTTTGGGGGGGGGGAAAGTTCAGTACATGTACTTCAGAACATGCAGCAACTTCCTAACCCCTTCTGAGATATTTGACATCATTGGTGGCTTTCCAGGACTGCTCAGATAACAATTGTTTCTCGAAACTCTCATTTGACATATGATTCTATATAACCTCCACCCCTCCCCCATCTGCAAATCAAAATCTGTCAAACCAGTTCCTTGTTATCTTTTTCCTCATTAACATCTCGTAGTAAACTAAGGTGTGTTGGCAGAGGTATTAGGCGTGTCTTCATCAGCCCGAAGTTTCAAGATAGCGCGCTATCTTGCGGTTACCAAACTAGTCCGATGTCAAAATAGCGCGCTATCTGTGTATTGAAGACGCAGATAGCGCGCTATTTGATCGGGAAAATTTCCCCCAAAATCTTGGTCTAGTTCGTCAACTAGAGCGCTAATTCGTGAAATAGCGCGCTATCTTGGGTGCGTCTCCATCAGCCCGAAATTTTCTCGATCCCTCCACGCTTCTGGTTAGCCAGCTGGCAATGGAAAGCACATGTACAAGCAGCTAGTGATTGTGTATAGTACATTACACGCACGGTGTATTCAAGGATCACATGTGTGTACTATAGGCCTACTGTTGTCATCTTTAAAACCAGGGAGGTTATTTCTCTCACCTCCCTATTAAAACTCAGTGCCGTGCATGCTAGCTGTTTTGTTTGTTTGTTTGTTTTTTTTTGTAAACTTCTTCTTCTGGTCCACTCTATTCATACCTTAGCTGAAGATTCTTGCAGATTGTGTGCATTTTGGATTTGTTTAAACATTGCAATTCGTTAATTTCATATAAGATGCCTCACTGGACAGAAGAAAGAGTAGCGTTATTAATATCCCTTTGGAGAGAATTTGCTGTACTGCTCACCTCCCTGGTTGTAGAATCGTACATACGGTGATATAGGAGATTTTGAGCGGGGAAATCCACTTTCGAACCGCGAGCCAGGCAGAATACTATTGCAAAGTGCGCATGCGTCAATTTTCGGACTAATTTCCCGAAGCAGGCTGTTCGAGCTGATGAAGACGCACATTCGCTGTATCGGGCTATTTTCTAAGACCGCAAAATGTCCCGCTAGTTTGAACTTCGGGCTGATGAAGACACGCCTATTGGAATAAAAGATGCCAATTTCCACACAACCAGTGACATAGGGCCCTATAATTTTGCCCTTTTTCTCATATCAAACTTAATCCAACAGCAAGTTACCGATCTCAAACATGTCTGCCGTGCTAATTCATTTGATCTGGGGTTGACCTCATAAAGTAGATGACTCACATGAAGACACATATTTACAAGCTTCTGAATAATGAGACTTAAAAATAGGGAAATCGAGGGGAAAAGAAAAATATTCTATTGAAATTCCTTGTATCTCTTTCAAAACAAAATTTGAAGCATGTATCTTTGATTTTTTTTTCTTCGACTCCTAAAACCCTAGTGGCATTAAAAGGTTAAGCATTGTACTTAGCCTCATTTTATGAAAGATGTTCAGCAACTGCGACTTGTGGTAAAAGCCGCTATGATAGGGACAGTGAGCCAATGAGCTTTCGGCATCAGCATCAGTTGCCATGGCAATGCCAATCACTCTCAGCTTTGAACGTTCGAGGCCCTGATCACGCATTTCTGTTGTGCAATGTTATTAACATTGCTAGCCACTTTAATACATTCAATTCTACTTGTTTTGCCTGCATGTCCACAGCGGAAAAATTACAACAAATGAATGTTGTGGACAGTCCGCCACAAAACACAGGTTTTAACTTTCAGAATCTATTGCACAATTGCCTTGCTGGAATTTTCAGCAGTTAATCTAATGTGTCACAGCCAAAAGCTTCTATGGCTACTTCAAAAACAAAACCAAAAAAAACAAAAAACAAAACAAAACAAAACAAACATATTTACAATATGTGACCCTGCACCTCAAAACAAACAAAAAGTCGCCAAAAATGAATTTTTGATTAAGACCATATTCTGAAAGAGCAGACTTTAAGCTTTAAAATGATGTATAACTCAAATCAAATGGACTCTCCTAACCTACCTAAATATTGGAAAGAAAGCACAAACTCAGGAAAAGTGTGAACTGAGAAAAGAGGCTCTGAAGTACAGTGTCTATTCAAGCGCTTAATCTTTACCAAACCGTGTTGGCTGTGCCATGAAAGGGACAAAAACAGGAAGTAAACCACCAGAGTAACAACAATTACGGGATTATCCAATTAAACTGATATTAAGCATGCCTCATTAACACATTCTTTTCATAATTCATGCCAACTTTCAAAGCAATGGCACGATCCTTTCAAAAGTTATTAGAGTTGAAAGTGAAGAGTGTGGACAATGTTTTTCAGAAATGAAAAAGGGATTCTAAAGACACACCTAATCACACTATTCTACCAAAAATGTTCGAGATAAACTGCTAAAAAAGCACACTTTCCTGCCCGTTTTATGATACCAAATTTTAGCATAGTGTAAAAGAAGACTCGCTCTTTCAGAAAATATGAAAAAGTCAAGTTCAGCTAGGTTGACCCATTTCACTTATTTTCAGTCCTCAAGCAAAATCAGTGTGTGCGACTTTATGTTCGTTTTGAGGTGCACGGTCACATATGATCGAGTCAATGTCACCAAATCAATTCCCAAAGTGTACATCTATTTTGAACCTTTTTGGTACTCCTACAGATATAAACTTTCTTTCACTATCCCCCTACAACAACAACAACAACAACAACAAAGCCACGCAATATACTAGGGTGGTCGCACAAAGCAAAATATATGTTCAATACCCAAAGGAGTAGCCTGGTCTTCAAAAGATTTGTAAACCTGAAGCTCATCCATCTAATGAATATTTAGGGGATGTACACAATCAATCACGCTTCTTACAACTTATTTTGGACAGTTTCTCTCTGTATTATTACTTTCAGTATTTTGTTACAACCAAAATTATATAAATTTAAATACATCTGGCCTTTCCAATCTATTGGAAACACCTGTAGAGGCACCGGTGTCAGGAAATTCAAAGATTCTTTATGACCCCACTGAGGCCCAGAGGAGCTTACATCACAACAACTGAATTGGAAATGGTAACAATAACACGAAATTAACAGAAATGACCTCGCAAGGGACATATTGCTTCTAACAATTAAAGGTCACTTTTTTTCTCTCTTTTTTTTTAGTGCAGCTTTTCATCCTGAGAGCTACCTGCACGAATGAAAAAATAGGTAGATCCCTCTGGACGGAGTTCAGCCAGAGTGCAAGATAGTGAGAGAAAGGAAGGAAGGGAAGAATGGACTGAAGGACAGAGAAAGGGAGGTGGATACTTATCAAAGATGGATGGACAAGAGATAGAGGAGGAGAGAGAGGGGGTGATGTAAAGCAGGTATCGATGCAGACTTGCCTTCAAGGGGTTTAAAGGGTGTGTACAGTTCTGGTTGAGGCGAGGATTTAGCTTTTCACGTTTTGCGAGATATTCAGAAACCACTCTATAAGATGTCAAAGAGCATGCAATTCTAAGGGGTATCAAAAGTTGATTTCATGAAAATCAGTTTTGAAATGGCCGAGATATCACAAAACAAGGTGAAACAAAGAGATCCTAATACGCCTTTTATTATTATCACTTTTTTTTGACATATCAACCATTTGAAAACCAATTTTCATCAAATAAATGTTGAATCCTTCTTAAAATTACGTGCTCTGTCATATTTCACAAGAGGTTTCTCATTATCTCACTTAGGATTGTTCAAAACATGAATCCCCACCTCAACCAGTACTGTACAGTCCCTTTAATGCATGTCAGAGCATGCCGCAAGCTAAGTGAAATACTCAGTGAAAGTTGGAGGAATATTGGACTATCCATTCTGAAGTTTATAGTTTTACAGTTTTGGCTAATTTCATAGCCCCTCCCCCTCCCCCTTCTCTCAGCCAAGGACAGGGGAATATGTGTTGTACTTTCAGGCAAAATCAAAAATAGTGATTTTTAATGTTTTTTTTTCCAACATGGATTTTTTTCTCTGGAGAAAAATCTTTGATGTGAAACAATGGGTGAGCTTGAGAAAACATGCCCGATAGTTTCATAATAGCAATTTTAAAAAGTCAGCATGAAATATGATTGCAGCAAATGGCCGAATGAAAACTGAAAGTGGTGGTGATATTTATGCTGGGTAGAGAGAGAAACATGGGCTAAAACAACAAACAACTCAGAGTACAGGGGGTAATGTTGCATGCTTCATAGAATTCATGCCACATATTCCAGGGATGTGGTTGAGAAGTCATGAATAGGAGTCACACAAAGATTCTGCATAATTATGTTACTTAAATTAAAAAGGAATGGATGACTAAAAATAGCACTGGGACAAGCATCGTTTTGAGCACTACTGAAAAGAGCTTTTGTGCACAATTTCTTCAAGACTTTTCCTCATTATCTTCTGCTTTCTTCTCGTATTTGCCCCCACAACCCTCAAAACTCGCTACTCGCAACTTACAACGCCTACCCTCGGGATCTGGACAGGGCCCAAAGAATGCAGGCATAACAAGCGAGGCGTTGATCGAAAGAATAAGGAACGGAATTGTCCCCAGCACCTTTCACCTCTGAATAACCCCATAGCCAGTTACCTACAATCCCTGCATCAAACTGTCACTTCTGACTTTAATGGGCACATCTCTTTTCCTGCATCCATCCATCATCTTTATGTGCCACTTTGGTTTGCAAACAAAGGCTATTACGGTGTTATCACTTCTCCTGGAGAAGATCTACCTCTGGGCATTTTCCTAAACCTGAAGGCAAGTCACCCCGAGTAACTAATTGCGGTATGCTAATTATGTGAAGTTAACACTGTTGGATAAGGGACGCGGAAAAACGTATTGACAAGCTAGTCTACAAAAGAGCCAGCTATTTGGGGTTTCACTATTTTCTTCTTTTAATTGAAGAAATGAGCAAGGCCTAAAATTAGGTCCTGCTTTATTTGCTATGTGAAAATCCCTTCCAGCAACCCCCCCACCCCCCCTTCACAAGAACATTTAAAACACTTGTACACCAATTCCTAACCATATAACTACAATGTACACTTGTTTACACACATCCATATATAAAGGTTTTCAAAAGTAGATTTTGAAACACAATGCTAAAACAGGGTATTTTTTTTTAAATCCCATTGATGTAGTGTCAATTTACCTATTATCACTTCTAAAACTATACACATTTTTTTTTCTTCAAATCTTGGGGCTAATGGACCTGAAATGGCAGAAACATGTAACCCGATTATCCATTCACTAGATGGCGAACTATTAGGGAGTTTTCGATTGGGTGAACGATAGGGTTGTGACGCCGAACGCAAGCGTACGTCAAGGCGTCACTGTCTGTATGTTGACCCGCTGCTAAAACACGTCTGCTAAAACCTGTATAACCGGGGTTAAGGCATTCGAAATTTGGGTGATGAGCCGAGGGTTGACACCCGCGCATGCGCAGTACGTGAAAATTGCGTCGACCCACGGTGACGCCTGGCTCAACGTGTAAATCGAAAAGTGCCTAATTATTGATGGTCACTGCATGACAAAGGGAAGGCCATAAGACAAAGACCGATGCCGGTATAAAACAAATGTAACCCACCCCCCCCCCCCCAAAAAAAAAGAAAGAGGCTTAAAGACTGCAGTTTAGGCTACTACATGTATTTACCACTAGTATGAAAGCTCAAGGTTCGATGAATCTGTCTAAAACAATCATGCACCTTGGCACATTAAAACACTAGATGAACAGGATTTCTTGTACGACAGAAACCAAGAACCTCGTCTTGAAGCGAGTACTATCACATTTGTGGGGGGAGGGATTCTGGATGTAAAGTATTCGGCTGAAACAACCGCTATTCCTCCAACATAGTTTTTACAAAACTTTCTGGGAGGAGTATAGAGCTGTGTAATCGTGTGTATACATACTGCAGAGTTTTGAAAGCTTTGCATACCACAACCCTGGACAATGCAGTTCATTCAGTGTGCCACTAAATTTGACTTGTATATCACCTCAAGTCTGTATTTACACAAGACATTTTTTTCTCCCTCTGATTGTAAACATGAACATTTATGCATCAAGCCCTCTACATGGTAAATACTAATCATTGCCCCACCCCCCAAGGACAGAAATCATGAAATCTGATATACCCTCTAGCACTTCAACAGAGAGAAGTACTGTAAAACGAGGAATGTTCGCGTGCATTTTAATTTCGTAAATTTCGAGAGAGCCAAGATTCGGGAAATTAAAATGCACGCAAAAGTTCTCATCTACACTATAGGCAGGGCTCGACACTAACGGTGGCCCGGGACCACCAAAAATGCACATCGGGCCACCAAAATTTCAGAAAAGAAGACTTTGGTGGCCTGATAGGGCCACCAAAAAAGGACGGATGTTTGCCTTTGGGCCACCAAAAATAAAAGTTAGTGTAGAGCCCTGCTATAGGCCTATGCATTGAACGCCAGTGGCAATTTGCGAAAATTTCACGCCACGAAAAAGGCCGTCGGCTCCAATTCGCGAAAATTTCATGCCGCCAATATATCATGTTTTACAGTATGACATTTCTCTATATTCGTCTAGATATGGAAAAAGGTTCGTCCCATCTCCCTCTTTTTTATGTGTGTTTTATTTTAAAGTGGAGACAGTTTTGCTTCTGATGTGAGGTCACAATATTACTGGCAGATTGTATGATTTGCATGAAGACACACCTATATAATTCCAACCGACTGACAAATTGCCCTACATCGTGACGTAAATATTTTGTCAATCAGTTGCAATAAAAACAATTCGAGGGAAGAATTTCATGAATTTGGATGCTTATGATGATGTTTATCATATGAACAACCACGCCTGATATTTACAGTCACCCAGGGAGAAGTTTCAAAGCAAGTTTGCAGGTTCGTCATGATGTGGCTGTAGTAGCAGCAGTAGCAGTTAGTCACGGTGGCGGTGGTTGCAGTGGTGATAACGTTGCTGATGGTAGCAGTAGTGTGATAGTGTGGCAGTTGGGATAGCGGTGGTAATGGTAGTACTTGTAGTGGTGGTAATGTTGTCAATGGTGATAATGGTGGTAGTGGAAGTGGTAGCTTAATAGTGATGGTAGTGGTGGTGGTGGTGGCTGTACTGGTGGTAGTGGTGGTGGTGGTGGCTGTGCTGGTGGTGGTAGTGGTGGTGGTGGTAGGACTGGTGGTAGTGGTGGTGGTGGTAGCTACAGTCGTGTTGGTGGTAGTTTAAGATGGAGTTTTAGCTCAAATGAATGATGCCTGCCTTCATCTATGGCAGCTCACAACTAACACAGGGGATAGACCTATATTTCAACCCCAACATTTCCAACAATATTCTACAATCCTTTCACACATTTTGCTTAGGACCCCCAAGTTTCTGTGGGCAGGGTGCCAACTGAAAACAGTTGTTGCACTGAAGAACTTAATGCACTCCAAGCAAACAAACAAACAAACAAACATTCACTCAGAATGCTCACACCTATTGATCATAAACCACAAATCACAATCACACAAATATCACCTAAAGTCAAAATAGAGGTCTTGTCTTGTGCCTTGTTTTGTCATGTTTTCAAACATGTACCTTGTGGAGGAAATTTGAAGACCGAAAAAAAGGGGGCTAGCTAGCCGACAGTGACATTTGTCAACATAACAACCCTGCACTGCCTTGATGAATAAGCTGATCACATTACATATAATAGACCTGATACATGACACAACTGACATGATGGCAGTGCATCCAACTCATTGTCAACGACTTTTGTCGTCGTTGTCAGGTTGGGTTGGGTCCCCCCCCCCCCCCCCATTCAGGAGAGACTAGGGCTCGTTTGAAAGACGGAAAGCATTGGTATTGTTGTCTTGGTTCAAGGAAACTAGGTCTACTCAAAGACGTCGAGAATGATGCTCTTTTGCCTGAACCTTTGATAGTGAAGAGGGGGTGAACCAAAGGTGGGTGCCGCTGGCTTTTCATTTTGTTTTTTATTTGTCTTTTTTATCATGACAAATGGTAGGTAAGAGTCACTGCATACACCATTTGGGATTTTACCCACCCTTCCCCCCCCCCCCCCCCCCCCACTTCTCTCTCAAAGTACAACCCTGAAGTGGTCTGGGGCAAAAAAGCTTTGAAAAAATTAATATATTCCTGATATTCTCTGATGAATGATATTGACCACTATTTTATTTACCATCTTTCATGAAAATGATACCAACTGACATCTCACAACATATAAAAATATAGGTCAGAAAATTTTACGAAGTCCTCTCACTATATCATTATCCTTCTCACCACATTCAAGAGGGTTTAGGTGCACAAAGCCGTAGCTGCAGAGTTTACCCGTTTGCTTTCTCAAGGTAAGAACGGTGTTAGTGTATAGATGGGTTGTATGATAAAGGTAACTTTAAAGAGTGAAATAAAAAATGACTGTGAGATACGGTTTCCCTTTAATGTACAGATTCCTTTAATGTATCAATCAATGATCTTTGCACGAATTAAACTGCACTTTCCTATTTGGGGGTGAAGAAAAGGGAGAGCCAGAGATGCGGAGCTCCACAATGCTAAGCACTTCCATGGGGCTTCGGCAACTTTCGCTGGTTGTGACCCTACCTGCCTTCGAGAGCAGTTCATCAAGGCCGTTGACTCTTGTCCTGTGGCATTGATTGCCAACTGCACAGCAGGTGTTGTGAGTAATTCCCCCGCTGTACAGTCCCATTAACTTGTTACGAAGGACATCATTTCAACGATGATTTTAGGTAGGAGCGAGCGAGCAATACAACAACATTGTAGCGTGCTCGCAGTGCAAAGGGTTTGACCCATCTTCACACATGTTCAATCAGAGCTGCTAGGAGCTGGAGGTTCGGGGGAGGAACGACTGTCAACTCCAGCATGAGAGGAAAGGGGGGGGGGGGGGGGGGTGGAGGGTTATCTATTGAGAACCATCAGCATCATCATACCCTAAAAGGCTTCTGACCCCGCGTTCACATTGGTCCCCGTGACGCGGGGACAGCCACAAGAGATCTTATCTTTTTACGACTGACCGTTCACATTGGTATCTCATCTGTCCCCGAGCTGTGGGGGCATTTTGGGGCTTGGAGCGAGCTCTGCCACTTGAATCCAGGCATAGCGCATGCGCACATTTGATGAAGGCAAGGAAGGCATAAAAATCCACCATAGTACACATGAGTTTTACCAGTAAAGTTTTTTTTTTAGGGGGGGGGGCTGCTCCTTTCTCTTGCAATTTCCTTGTTTTTGCACCAATCCCTTCAGCGTTGCCCTAAAAGGTTATGAAGAGACCTAGCATTTCTCTGTGGCTATTACTTCACTTTTGATGATGAATTATCAAAGTTTTACTCCATGGAATGCCTCATTTGACGGATTCGCTGGTAAAATATACTCTTCAGAACAAAACTGTCAGAGATTCTACATGCATACATACTTCCGCACAAGTCAAAAAACTCTTACATTGCTTTTTTAAAAGTGTTAAAAAACACTTCACATCTCTCACAGCTCCTTGAGAGGGATCATGTTTCAAATCTGGATTTTGAAGTCGGGATCACTCGCGACACTCTTCTGCAAGATTAGTCAAAGCGACAAACGTGCATTATCTAGCTGATACTCGTGAAGCCACCCCACCCACCTGAGTTTTCCTTTCATACTGATCAGCTATCTTTACAACTATACAGGGCATGTAGTGCACTACCACCCCCCCCCCCCATCACACACACACACACGCAGACACACACATATACCGGTACACAAATAGGCAAGTTCTCCTCGGCATGTGTGAAAGCACCTGTTGTGCCGGAGGATGTTGCTCCGGGAGACGGGGAGAGGAAGAAGATGACGAACTCATCCCAGCGACTGATGAACCCCCGGTTCGTTCGTTCCCAAATCTCTCCCTCTTTAATCAGGCTCAGCAAGATGAGCGCATATGATGAGGAATTAAGTCTAAATCTGCCCCCCAGAGGGAGCACTGAACCCGGGTGACCCTAACACAACCCCAGAGCTATCATACAAGCAGAGAGCGAGAGAGAGATGAAGAGAGACAGGCGGTAAACGTCTACAGAAGACAGACGAGAAAAGGAGAGAATGCGGTATTGATTCTACAAAAGGAAAAAGAAAACAAATAAAAGAGAGGAAGAAGAAAAGACTTCTTGGACCTTCTGAAAACAGAAAGAGAAAGTGTGTATGTTTGGAGAAGAGCAAAGCAAAGAGACGGAATAGATACTGAGCACCAATGATACTAAGAAGGGGGAGGGAGGAAAATGTTAACTTGTGCTTACAGGAAGCTGGTGGCGATAAGTCTATGAGATTACAGAATTCAGTATGGAACCAAAGGAGAGGAATATTGCTAAAAATACACTAGAGTCAAGGAAGTGAAATTTCATCTTATCAAAACTCATATCACTGTGGTATAGTAGCAATATTTCCCTTGTTATATAATCTAAACCATGCTCTATCCTCCCCTCCCCCAGAAAATAGATATATAAATAAAATGGTGGATCATCACCCTGAGTATGTTTTTATACAATTGATTTACTCTATATGTGTTGTTTTTGTGACCCCATCTTACAGTTAACTTAGGTTCACAAATAGTTCACATCGTAATACACAGAGAATGTTTATGTGTTCTACCTAGAAATCTCATTTATCTTCTCAAGAAGAAAATATGACAAAAATAGCAAGAGTTTGAGGGAAAGAAGGCAAGAGGTAAAAAAGAGGACAAGGAGGGAAATAATGATGGAGGAAAAACGAAGAAAAGAAAAGGATTAGAGGGAATTAAGAAGGAGACAGGGAATCGAGATATAGGGAACAAGGAAGAAAGGAGGGGACAATCCCCCCGTGTACAAATAATCACATCAAGCCAGAGAAAAGGGGAAGATGTAACAGAATGGATGACAGGGATGAGGGAGGGACAGCTAGAAGCGACATTCTCCGGACAAAAATGGACAAGAGATGAGAGAGACTGAGAGAGGATGGGGATTACTGGACATTAAAGTATCATCCCGTGCTTAATCGTGGCCATTGTATTGGTAATACTGAAGGGGGCATACTGAATGCTAGGACTGATGGATTGCCCCATGTGAAGGATAGGGGGGATAAGTGTCAAATTTTCTCCTTCTTTTCTTTTTTCATCCGCTGTTGTCCAGGGAACCACTTCCTAATCTGATAGCTATCGGCATTCTCCTCTCCACTCTACGAGGTTACTTTTGAGTGGGCACCGGGTTCCCCCCCTTTAAGCTTGCCTGTACCGCTGCCGACCTCACTGCGTAGATGCTAAATGATGTTTTGAGATGGAGGGTCCAGAAAGGTTAAACTAGATGGATGCGGATTGAAGAGGAGGGGAAAAGATTGGAAAGGCGAAACATTCCTGGCATTACCAGAAAGACCATCCCGTCCCAAGAGGGGGTGCTGGGCGTGAAGGGGGCGTAGAGGGCACCTCCTTCGGCACCCCCCTGAGATGAGCAACATATGGCTGCTATTATCACGTCAAGTTTCTTTGCCTCTGCTGGCACAGGGCACCTGGACAAGTGCCATGATTGGATAACAGTGGGATAACAAGACATGCCTCTGCCTATAACGATCAATGCTTCTCTTCTCGTTACATCTATCCTCTCATTATTGACTTTTTGTTAACCTCCCATTGAATTCTACATAATTTTCTTTCAACACTTACCATAAACCCAAACCTTTGTATTTCCTTCGGATCATCACTAACAATGGGGGAGGGGGGTTGGTGGCTGAGGACTTTTCACCATAACAATTTGGGACTGGATTCTAACTTCCATGATTCTTCATTCACATGAGCAATATACAAATATGTAGGTGGAATGCACAGAGTCTTTTCTTGTATTTATTTTATGTTTCTGGCTATATCTTTTATAAGTTTGTTTTTTATAGAGGGTACAATTTAACTATTTCCTGGGAAACACAGTTGTACACAAGAGGTTCAAGGTATAAATATTAAAGGCAGACAGGTAGGAGCAGTCATCTGGACAAACTGTGAGGCTATAAGAGTGCATCACTGTTGTAATATATCATCATCAATACATGTATACTGAATGTGCTACCCAATGATATTCAACAACTGTATATGCACAGGGTTTTTTTTTTCCTTTGCTAATTTCTAGAGTTGAGTGCTGTTCGTGATCAACACACAAAAATCACATACCATTTTCTCTTGCAATGGCAGTGAAATGATGATGTAAATCATGCGAGATACATGTACATTGTATGTTCCTAAATCACTGTGGCTGCAGAGACCCATGCATCAAGTCAAGAGACATATCAGGAGGGAATAGTAGAACGAAATTACTCTCTCAACTGTCACGATTACCCCTGCCACAGGTTTAAAAACCATGCCAAGACGTTGCCACATGACCTGGAAAGCTTCCAGAAAACTCACATACACTCGGGTATATTCCTTTTCCTCCCCGTAAAAAATTTCACTTTCGGCTATTTCCATCTCGCCCCCAGGACGTGACAAAGCGGATCCCGAGGGAGCCCGGAGCAGAGTTGCGGTCCACCGAACTTTGATGTTCAATATTTCCTCTACATGACGACACTCTTCAGTTTCTGGAGGGTTTGGTAATAATTCAAGTTCATTTAAAGAAAAGTTCTTGCGAATAGTGATGCAACATGCAAACCCTTGCATGTCGTGGAATACAGTCGATTACCCCAATGATAAGAAACCTTTTGTTTGTATGTTTGTTACCAGATTATGTAGGGAAATACATGTATCACAATACATTTCAAGTGACATGAACTTATTTGCTTATTCAGTTTTAGAAAACAAGGCACGGTAGAATCCTCTCAATTTGTTTCATTCAATTCCAGCGCTGATGCAGATTTTGTCCAAAGTTTGTTGCCACAAATGTATCCAAGATGTCTGTGATATAATGGTTTTCTAATAAAAATGAAACTTTGTGATGACATATCAGGTGGATCACTGACGTTATACTTGAATCCTTTGTTTGATTTTCCCTCTCTCGTTTTGTTTCGTTCTGTTTTTCTCTTTCCGCACAGCACTACCACGGGGACGCCAATTCGTGGACAAGGTTTACACTGCTTTCCCGTTCCGAAGCTTCCAACCACAAAGTATGTTACACTAGTGCTCGCATAAATCCTCCCCACGGTTCATATTAGTTAAACCATAACAACATACCATCTCTTCCAAATCGAAAAATCTGGAAGCCCAGAGTCGGGGGAAAAGAAAAATGCCCGAGGTTAGGGGTGAAACTATTTTCAGATCCGCACTAGGGTATCAAACCTGGTAGTAGGAGTTGGGGTGGGGGAGGGGAATCATTCCAGATGCAACATAGATGTGCTTTAGGGATTGCTGGATGGGATTGGGGCATGAAATGCAATCTATCCTCTATTCAATCTAATAGGAGTAAGATGAAGTGATGATAATCTGTGAGATGCAATCAACATTGACATCTATGAGGGTGCAGCTCGCTTTTCTATTTCCATTTCCGGGCATACGTACATCTGCGCCCCAAGAAATGTCTTCCTCTCTGCCTCGTTTTGGAAGCACACATATTGCATGATACTTCTGCAAGCAAGAATTTGCCTTGATGAAGGCCGCTCTTTGGCAGGGGGAAATGGAAAACACTGACAGTCCCTGAAAAGTTCTTAAAGGAGCACATCAATAAACATGTACATGTATCCATTTTCTCTTGGATGGGTAACCTGAGGCAGTTTTGATAATGAGACATTACTTAAGCTTTCAGTCACAGATGCCTATTTCAATTCAAAATCAGAAGTGTATGACAGCCAGGGATGGAGTACACGGTCCAAGCAAAGACAGGAAGCAGAAGATGGTGGACAATGGACATTGCTGGACGATGCACTTCCTTTTAGGGATTCTATTTCTGCAGGCCTATCTGGTCACATTCAAGGTATCCTCATTTGACAAGCAAAAGGATGAATTCAAAGACAAGAGTCAACAATACTGCTTCCTAATTTGGACTGCTAGCACAGTCAAGATGACTTGTTCCTCTTCCATGTAATGTATTCCCCACTAAGGGGATAAATAGGGGACCAAGGTTCCTGACAAGTTGCTGAGCATGGCTGCATTGCATAGGCAGTTCCACAACAGACGACTTGACAAATATGGAATAAATGTCAGCTTTACCATGTGATGATGACAAGGGGGAGGAGGAGGAGGAGGAGGAGAATGACGAGGATGAGGAATCAGGGAGAGAGGAGAGAGAGAGGGATGAGAAAGAGGAGAAAGAGGGAGATGAGAAGGAGGAGGAGGAGAATGACAAAGATGAGGAAACAGGGGAAGAAGAAGAGAAAGAGGGATGAGAATGAGGATGAGGATGATGATGAAGAAGCGGAGGAAGAGGAGGATGACGAAGATGAAGAAATAGGGGAGGAAGAGGATGAAGAGGGATGGGAATGAGGAGGAGGAGGAGGAGGAGGAGGAGGAGGAGGAGGAGGAGGAGGATGAAGAAAAGGAGGAAGAAGAGGATGACAAGGATGAAGAGATAGGGGAGGAAGAGGATGAAGAGAGATGGGTATGAGGAGGAGGAGGAGGAGGAGAAGAAAGAGGAGGATGAAGGAAAGGAGGAAGAGGAGGATGACAAGGATGAAGAAACAGGGAAGAAGAGGAGGAAGAGGGATGAGAATGAGGAGGAAAAGGATTTATGACAAGGAGGAGGAAAAGGAAGAAGAAGAGGAGAAGGAGGAGGAGGAACAGGAGACAGGGGATAAGGAAATCATGAAGAAGAGGAGGAGGAGGGGGAAAAAGATATGGAGAAGATGGAGAAGGAGGAAGAAGATGTGGAGACAAACAAAAAGGAGAAATGGGGTTCATGGAGAGGTCCTGCTAACTTTCAGGCTGTTGATCATTGTATTCAGACAGCTCGAAACTTCAAGTAGGGACCCCTACGGCTCATGGATTATGCCTAAACCATGAAAAATTTTGTGGTTCAAATCATCAACTGATCTTAGAGATTGCTTACTTTTCAGTGTCTACATGGGACTACACTACAAGCTAATCATGAAAGTTTGAAACTCCGCTTTCGTTTTTTAAGATTAGCAACATTGTGTGACCCTATAACCCCTAGCAGACAGAACCTCAGAAACCTTGTCACATTTCTGACACGGTAGTTTACATGCAGACACCTGGCTGATGACAAAAATAAAACAGACAAGAAATATACACAGCAAAGATTGTAAAATCTGTAACATTGTTGCATGTATTCATAAGATGTACATTTGTATTCATTGCATTCTTAAAGAAGGCATCATCATATTTGAAAGGTAGGCATGTTATGCACCCAACTAACATGCTTGCCATAAAATGCATGTCAAATGAACTTGTTTACGGGAGTGATTTCGGGGTTAACCCACGCTTTGTGCTCATCTCTCCTGCTCACCCCAGCTCACAATCGTCAGGGCTTAGATTGGTAAACAACCTGAGTCCTTCAAATATTTGTAATTATTGCTGGCGAGTACAATAAGAGGGGTGTTGGTGCTGCTGATGCGGGGGAGGGGAGGGGACTATTATTTGAATACTTTATTTCTGCTTTTTACAGTGTAGTTGTCATTTTTGTCCCTTCCTTTTCTTCCAGAAATCCACCTGTAAACAAAATTTTCTCTGACCTGGAATGTCTTTATTCTATGCTGTAATTCATATTGTTGTATGTGGCTATGCTTCCAATTCAATGTGCTTTGAAAAGATTGTTGTCTTTTTTCAGAGATGGGGGGGGGGGGGAGGGGGTGGAAAGTAGGACTTTTTATATAATAAAGTGAAAAGAAATCCTTGAAAAGACATGTTTATGTTACCTGCCCCACTGGTAGGGAATATCTACAGATAAAACTTTGGACACACTCTCCACAATGCCTCATTATTTAAACAGAACTTCTGAAGATAGTTAACCCATTGAGGATGGGCTGATTTTGCTACAACACGCAATTTCCATAGACACTTGCCCGAGTATACTCGGGACTGGTCCTAAACAGGTTAAAAAAGAAAAAAAATGACATTTGACTTGTTTCTCAATACAAAGAATGGGATGATGTGGGAAGCAGAATATCTGAGCATTAAATCTGTTCTTCTGGTTGTTTTTTCCCCCTTCCAGTTAGAGAGCATACATGGAACCACATCATCAAAGTTACCACAAAACAAAAACAAAACAAAAAATTGGCGATGTCTCTTTTTTTTTAATTATTCATCACCACTGTAGAATGGGTGTATTGAATTTCATGTGCATGAAATCTGCTGTTTAATCAAAATCAAAAGTGATCAAGAAACCAATGGACTCATGAACCTGTGAGTGCAATGATGCGAGGCTGTTGGAATGGGGCTCCCAATATTTAACTCTTTATGTGCCATGGTGGAAACCCCCTGTGTGCCACGTTATTCTGAGACAGGAGGGTAGTCATGCTCTGAGAAAGAATTATGTTTTTCCAATTTGTATAACTCCTACAAATTTCTGTTAAGACGGGACATACTAGTAGGCAAAGTTAAAGAGGAATGCGAAGCTTTGTTTCGATATAAATTGTATGACGAATCTATTTTCAATTTTTCTTTTGAATGACAAGTTGCTACATTACTGTAAAGGCATGACTTTTGCACATAAAACCGTGACAAAAACTTAGAATATACGAGCAAATCTAGTTGGGAACGCCGCTTGATAGTCAATTGCCACATAGAATGCAAGCCGTATATGAGAGGAACAAAAGCACGAGAGACGCTTTCATTGTGCCTCGGGATTAGCAGTGATTAGTGATTTATCGATCGGTTTTGGCGGCTTTGTTTGTTGAGCAGAATATGCGAAGTTGGCACGCCGTCGACTGAGTCGGACGTGCGAACGTGGCACATAAAGAGTTAAAGGACAAGTTCACCTCCATAAACATAAGGATTGAGAGAATGCAGGAATATTAGTAGAACACATCAGTGAAAGTTTGAGGAAAATTGGACAATCAATGCAGAAGTTATGAATTTTTAACATTTTTGTGTTGGAACCGCTGGATGAGGAGACTACTAAAGCTTGTGATGTCATATGAGTACAACAGTATAAAGAAAATGTTAAGAAAATTCACCATATTTTCACTTTTTTCGCATAATAAAAGAGCACTTGACTTGCCTCTTTCTAAAGGCAATGGGATAATATTACCCATAACATATGTCAGTAACGAGTCAAGGGAATGTGTACTTTTTTCAAAAGATGAAATTTTGAGAAATTCTCTTTATATTTTCCTTGTATTGTTGTACGCATGTGACATCATACACTGCAGTAGTCTTCTAATCCAGCGGTGACTGCACAAAAACTTCACAAATTCATAACTTTTGAACAGATTGTCCAATTTTCCTCAAACTTTCAATGATGTGTTCTACTAATATTGCTACATTCTCTCAATCCTTATGTTAATGATGGTGAACTTGTCCTTTAACATCTGTGTTCTCCCTGTATGACCTCTTGAGCTACACAAATCTTCTCTATTTCACATGAGAGAAAGAAAAAAAAAGGAAGATCACTGAATGAATGAAAGGTGGGTGAGGATGACTTGACACAAAAACCATGTTGCAAGACATGTGATACTTAGAGTCCTTGACTCTCTTTTTGGGGCGGTTTCACCACAACTTTGGCAAAGTGTTCACCGTTATTTCCTGACACATGTAGTGTAGCAAAGCACAAGTATTGCAGGGGGAACCCCCAAGCAATGGCTTGGCACCAATCTACACAAAGACGAAATTACACATATATACGGATATGGTAGCTCTTTCAAATCATTTGTAGCAGGATGAGAATGAGAAACACCTGCACTTGTAACTCTACCTTATTTCATTTTGCCCACAAAAAAGCTACAAAACAAAACATGACAGACATGACACAAACTCAAGTGTTCACAAGTGACCCCAAATCCTTCCAACAACAGTAGCCAATCACCCCACTGTCACCGTTTTTGTAAGAGAACCTCACAATCCCGAGGGTTTCCACGAACACAACTACGTGAGGTATCGCCTAGATTCCCAACTGCATTGGTTATTCACTCTTCTTCAAAGTCTAGGAAGGGGACAATGGACTTGGGTCACATAACAATGAATCAATAACCCCCCGAGTTCAATGCAAACACCTCTGAAGAGTAAAAGAAAGGAAATGAAATGCCAATGACTTTCCAGTGGGCAACATCGGCTCGGTGGCACGGCAATTTACACTTGCAATCATTCTTATTTACAGGAACTCCTGTCTACGATTCTTGGAAAAATGTCTGACATCCATCACTGAGTTCCCTCGGGCAGTAATTTCTGTATTTCCTCACTTACGATAAAGTGGGTAATTGGATGAAAGTACAGACTCTGACAGAATAGACGACTTTCTCCCCCCCCCCCCCTCTTTTTTCCCCTCTCTCTCTCTTTCTTTTTCAAGAGTGCGTACCCTTCGATTTCTCGTTAACATCTCATTCCAGGATATTGTCATTAGCGAAGGTCTGAATTGGCCTGCCCGTCGGCATCAACAACGACGGCACGGCTCTTTCTCAGCCATCCAGGTAAACTTTCCGGGAAAAGTCACGAGTGGACGACACCTGTGACCCATTCTTGACCTTGCGGCCCTTACTGGGTCAGTTATTAACTGCTGGGGGGTTGCCACGAATGCCTGGTGCAAAGAGCTCCCCCCTGATCACTTTCACAATACCCCGGCTGTAATCAACTCTTTTCTCCTACAGAGATTCTGGGAAAATTAGTTTGAGCGGCAAGGGAAAAGAAGACAGAGATTCCGGGAAAAATTAGTGGCAAGTGGCAAGTAAGAAAAGGATCAGTCGGTCAACTATGGATAGGGGATGAGATTGACCATGGCATACTTGAATGCTATTGACTCCGTACGGATATACTTCTTGCACCATGTTGAACAGTTCTAGTTGTATAATACAATTCAGGAAGGACTAAAGCTTCAAGTAGTTCTAAGCCCATTTGCACCTCACGGGACTTTCACACAAAATGGCTGGAAACGCAGTAATTTTGCACTACAGTGGAAAAACTTTTATTACAGCGCAGTGAACATTTTGAGTGAGATCTGATAAGTGATCACATCATTACCATCTATGGGTTACAGTAGATCTTACAAGAATGTCGCAATAAAAGTGATATTTACAAAGGGCTCAACATTTTGCTATAATTCACAATTACTTAGAAGTCTTGGGTAGTGAAACAATCGCTTTGGGAAGACACAATGAAATTTTACCCCCACCACCTCCTTCCATCGTCATGGATGTTCCAGCTTACTTTCCTCTGTAATTGCATCAGGCACGCAGGATATGCGCATGATGAAAAGGGTTCAACAGGACAATGACTCTAGAGCAAAGGATGGGGGGGGGGGGCACTATCAAAGCGACCTCCTTGATGTAGGGATACACAGATCATTTTGTACGGTCCAATGGACCTACCTGCACTGAAAACCCAAGTCTTCTTTGGTTTGTACATGTAAATCTCGAAAGAACAAAACTGTAATGGCATTCATGTCACACACCAATTGCCTTCAAATAACGGGGCTGAATGATAGTCACAAGTGTGTGTGTGTTTGTGTGTGCAAAACTATTGGTATGGACTGGTCATTAGTGCAGTGACCTACAATGGGCGCTGGGACTGCAACATTACATTTCAAATCAAAGTTCAATTGATTGCTCTAGTTTCCCTGTTTGCTTCACTTCTTATCCTGTGGAAGCACAAAATGAGTGGGTTGTTGGAAACCAAGTGCTCCACTACCCCCCCCCCCCCTTAAAAAAGACATACTTTGAATTCATTTCATTAAACACGGTAACATAGCAGGAGTTCATATCTTTGCCCTCCTAATGACCCCTTTCACAGTCTCACCATTTCAACGGGCAAAGGTTAACATGAAAGATGTCGCCGGGAGAGAAAAAAAAAAGTATATGCAGTTGTTGTGCGACTTTCTTGTTTGTCGAAATACGGCATTGTCTGTACAAATTTAGAGGCATAATTCGCTATCCGAAACAATCTTTTCAGATCACGAAGCCACAAAGAATGCCAACCATTGTTTCGCCATTATAGAAAAGCCCACCAGACAAACCAGAATGAATAGAACTACGCAATGAAATATTTTCATGACCGAGCATAACATTCCTGTGTTGTAAAGCTCCATTTCAAATGAAATAAAAAACAAGAAAAAAAAGTAAGTAAAGATTCTAAGGCCGTGATAATTTCTCAAGATGAATCAATCATCTTGTTTACCTACTTGCAATACTGAAGGTGAGGAAGTTTGTTCGATTTAAAGGGAAAAATTGGGGGGAAAATAGCCTTCAATTGTGGAATTCACACTGATGAGAATTACAATGTAGCGGAATACAAATCTTAAAGGCATACAGTTGTAATTTACCATTTGCAGATGAAACAAAAACCCAGTTTTAGTGCTTCAAATAGTTCTAAAATGTGAATTAGGGATAAAAACCACCAATGTAAAAATTTTGACCAGTATAATCAATGTTAAGTATTGTTAGATATTCAAAATGTGAACAATAGTTATAATAAAATTGTTTCTAGACTAAACCGTCTACAGTTATGGTTTATTGAGAAAAACTAGTGATATCTCTCATATTTTAGGTTTTATTGCAAAATTTGTATATGGTAGGATGTTTTGTGATACAACTGACCTACACATATGCATCAGATGTGATAACTCGAACATTTTATTAATCACTGCTCCCAATGGTAAACAATACCTTTAAAATTTTTGCCAGTTTGGTTACAAAAATCTCACTAAATAACGCTATCAACACCGTTACCCAAATCTCAAGAAATCTTATGATTTTTTCTGAATTGTGATAATTTGTACTGTAGTAGGTGTGTAAACGCTGTCAAAGCAATTAATCTCCTGCCTTTTTTATCCCATCATTCAAAACAAACATCACAACAGCGCACACAAACACAAGGGCAAGAGTCACCGTTCTGTAGATCATATCCTTCATGCATTTGTAGTTCGGACGGCAAAGTTTCGCCTTAGCTGCATATTTCTGTTCATCGGAACGGTGCCCAAAATCTCGGTATTTGGATTGTAATCAAGATCCCAATATTATGTCTAGGTGCATTTGACACTACTGGGAGGTTTACATTTGCATGCTTTTTTAGTTTCATCTGGATTTAGATCGCCATTCTATCTGTAAAGTGGATGGAGAAATTCACCAGTGGTAATGCTTAAGATTCTCCCCATTGAATCACCTGGGGTTCTAACGTAGATAAAATGCAACCACGTACAAATTGTAAGTTACAAAGCTCTATTTCTCTGGGTGGGGTGGTGTGGGGTAGGATTGGGTGGATGTGGCTGGGTAAGGGAATGAAGAATGGAAGGATAATCAAAGGCACTCAAGGATGACATGACGCACTTTGCAATCCTTTTCTTCTCTGCAAATGTCATGCCATGAGTTTTTAAAGCATGAGGGTTTTACTTTGGTACACATTGTCGTTGTCTTTCTTTCTTTCTTTCTTTCTTTTTTGTTGTCATGATGTCTACACCTTTCTGGCCTTTCAATGATGACATACTTGTTGAAGATGTCAACAGCTTGATGCTTTGAAGATGGCAGATCACCGATGGATGCTACATCAATACCCTTACTAAAAGTGGAGCTTTAATATCCTTAAAGTCTGTTTCAGGGCTTGTGTAAACCATCTCAAAATCCTGCATGAATAGCGCTTGTCAAAAGAGATATGTCATTCTAGAAACACATCAGATCATCTGGAAGAAAGGGGGAGGGTTGGAGGGGTGGGGTGCGGGTGGGGGCTTGGCAGCAAGTAATGAGACACAAACAATTTACATCCCTTCACCATCGGCTCTCTCTTGACAAGGAATCAATAGAGATTGTCCGTGATGAATTGCAGACATGAGACCGGACAGAGAGAAAAAAAGGGGAGATAAGATGGACACGACAAGTCGAATCCCATCACGGCTAGCTGAATCATGAATTCACAAGGGCTACATAAAGAAAAAGCTGAAAAGAAAAAACAAAATGGGGGAGAGTAGGAGGAGAACGTGATTCTACCGACAGGGATTAATTCGTCCTCTTCGTATTGCTCCTCCCTGCGAAGAAGATTTCGGCCAATAATTGCCCTCACTGACAACTTGCCCAGTGTCTGACCTTTTCAAGAGAACTCATCCCTTTTTTTTTCCCTTCTCCTTTCCTGCTTGCTTCTCTCTTGCCCTCCCCTACCCCCCCCCCCCCCCAATCAGCTGACAACTGTTCACCTTCAGCCAAAAGTGCAACCCATCACTCAGGTGACACTTGGCCATCTACTCCTGGAGAGTTTAGTGTGCTTCTAGGAAGCGTCTGCCCCCCAATTGACCCCCTGATTCCTGAAGTGCATTGTTGTCAGAGTTTCCACTGTCAGGCCAACAAAAGAGATCCGAGGTGCCCCTCTCCTTCCCTCTCTCTCTCTTTCACTCTTACTCGGCTGTTTCACTTTCACTTATTTTTCTGTAGAATCATTTCCCCCCCATGTCATTTGGAGCCGTTCTGATTAGCAAAATAACCTGCATGTGCTCAATTGCTTTGTGGATCCAGAGCTAGACTGCACACGGAGGGTTTGTGGGCGGGCGGGGGGCACAGAGGAACCGATTTGGGTTCCCCCGAACTTTCCTCTCTCTCCCTCTCTCTCAGCCTGCACACCCTATCCTCACCCCCTTCCCTCCCCCCTGCCTTCCTCCTCTTCGCCATCAACGACTCACTGTTAGGGGCCCCTGATGAAAAGCTTCCATGTAATATTTGTGCAGCCACTGAAAATGGCTGTTGACAGGCTCATCAGGGCAGCTTCCTGACAACAGAGAATCATCGGGACCCGTTCACATGCGAATACTAATCTGCCTCCACTAGGCGAACACCAAACTGCAGCAGTCTTCTCTAAAATTTGCAATAAAAAGCAAATGTCGGAAAAAAGGAGGCACCCTATATTCAACCCTATGTACTCTGTATGACCAACCTTACATTCAAATTGAATTTCAAAATGCTTAAAAATGTTTTCAAAAAATATTGTCATTTCCTGTCCATAAATAATCAGCCAGGACAGAAACTGAATCTCCTGTCAAAGCAGTCTAGATCTCTTCCATTTCAAACACATGGTTCCCTTAATCTGTCACACTTGAGAAGACAAAATCTTGTCAATCTGTTTCCTTTTCCGCTGTTAAAATATCAATGTCCTATCCAAGCTGCCGTTTGCATCTTGGCACAGATAAAAAACAAACAAACAAACAAATTAACAAACTCAAACAAACATGCTCTAAAAGGCATACAGCACACAGACAAACAAACAGACTCACACACAACCCATTTTTAAAGTTGTACAAGTGCCTGCTACTGTAATGTGAGCAATCATAGATGTTTCTCTGGGCCATTCAGTTGTATTTTGTTCCTTTTAGAATGACTTTCCACTATTAAACTGCTATACAAAAATCATGGTTGCAGCTTTTGTAAGTGTTTGTTTGTTTGTTTTTCTTGCTAAATCAGGATTCTTTAAAATTCTAACCTTGATTTTCATTAACACTCAAGCAATCATTTGAAATTCATCAGTGTATGACAGGTATGATAACTTAGGAGGGAAACAAAAAACTGACAGTGGTGTCCCAAAACTTTTGTATAAATCAGGAGTCAGTACTCAGTTGAGACTTTCAGTCCCAACTCAGAAAAGGCTATTCGCATAAAAACAAAATTTGTCATGAAACAGCCAATGCCAAGAAAAGAGCCAGCACAGGAATCGTTTCTCCCTTAATCCCACTTCCAAAAATACACATGTACAGTGTATCTCTACCTTGATATCTCTCCCTAGAACAACGGTAATGTCCATATTTGGCAAGTACAGAGAATTACTATTTTCCACTCTTTTGAGGCCTAAAGCAGTGACCTATCTATATAGATGTCACCCAGCTTTTGATAACACTCTAAAATAATGTCTCTTTTCTTTCTATAGTTTTTCCTCTTTCACACACATGAATTTATCAAAACAAATTTAAAAATTCATTTATTGTACAGAACTGTTGGTTGTTTGGTAGAGTGAATTCAGTTTAAATACTTTTTTCTTCCTTATTTGTTTGTTTGTTTTTATCTTCACTTTTGATCATCAGTGTGATTGACAGCAGTCAGTCCAATTTTTTGTTGTTTTATTTAAGTAGTGGTATTGTAATGTCATTTTAAATAGTACTTTCATGCACGACAATAAAACATGATTTCATTACTTTGTTCTTTTTGATGTTTTGATTGAATGCCAAAAGCATTCAAATGTTCCCCCAACAAAAGTAATTAACTTGGTGACTCTTATATGGTTATTACCTCATCAGCCCAAAGAAAAGAAAGAACCTGGTCTCTTGTTCAGACAATGCATTGACTTTGTGCTGGAAAATCTTAAGTAGATTTACAGGGTAGCTGAAACAGAATCGTTTTTAATCTGTAGTGTGACAATGAGGAATTACTCACTATAAGGCTATGATTCTGGCATATTTCATTTTAGATTTCCCTCACTGAAGCCATCAGCCTGCGGAGGGAAATGCGAGGCATGAATCCCGTCGCCCTCTATTTTCAAACCACCCTTTTTACCCGCAAACCTCTCGCTCCTCGAACCCTGCTGCGGTTTAAAATTGGGTGTGAAAGTGAGTCAACGCTTGGGCCAGCTAAAAGGATGACAAATCTGGCACGAATTTGTACTCATCCTAAAGCACCGGGACAGTGGCCATTTGGAAATCAGGTTCAAAAAGCGGACAGCCAAGTCACTAACAAACCCCCAAAAAGAAAGAAAAAAAAAAAGAAAGAGCAAGAGGGCGAGAGAAAGGACAGAAAGGTAAAAATGGACCAGATGACATGGCTCATCTTTAAGGATATGATTTGCCAACATTTGCATCACTCCATCACACAGATTACTACACGTCATGCCTCTCTGTTCCTGGTTCTCTTTACTCTTTGGTGCATGAATCGGTAAAAGTACAGACACTACTGGCTCAATTGGCTTGAATAATATTGCAAGGACACTTTCAGTCTTCAGCAATGACTGCCATTACGTAAATTTTATCATGTTTAAAGAAAACCAAAAATGACCTACAAACCAGAATTGCAGATGCACTTCTCAAAAGGATACATTTTCATGGTAAATTAAGATGTGTCTGTGTACATGTGCTTGGTTGTTTTAACCCATTGAGGATGAGTCCTGAGTATACATACTCGGGCAAGCGTCTATGGGATATGCGTGTTGTAGCAAAATCAAACCGTCCTCAATGGGTTAAAGGGGATGGCTAGTAACTGATCAGTGGGAATCAGCGGGAATGCTGGGGGATGATTGTTACAATCCTTGTGGGATTCATTTAAGAGTACATTATATATCTGTTGTTGTGTGAAAATTATTTGCTTCAGATTGGTCTCATATTCAAGTAATGTGCAGTTTACCGTTAACGATTACCCCGTCACTGTACAGGCATGCTAACCTGGAAACATTAAACTGCACATTACTTACCAACCTAGTTCAAAAATGATACTCTGAAGTATATCAAATTTGAATAATTTTTTTTTTTCAGCTTGCTTATTATCACTTCTTGAGAAAGTTCAAGTTTGAAAACCACTAAAACGGAACTGACTATGCCAACTGATACTATAATTTCATTGGACATTCTTTCGAAATAGCTCACCACATATAACATATCAACATCTTTTTACAATAACCGTAGGAAGAAAAAAGTGACAGTGATTTTTTCACAGCACACTCTTCTTAATATCATAAAACTTGCAGACAAGGTCATCAATGTAGACAGGGACAAAAATAAAAAAACACAAAAGGACTATTTTTTTTTTCTGACCATCTTTTTGAATTGTTCTCACAATCTCTCCACAGCAGACACATGCTGTGACATGCAGGCTCTCCATCTGGACAAAGTCCAAGCGGAGAACAATGCACTGTCATGTTTAGCGATGCCTGTGCAGTCATGTGACATGCTTTAAAACTGTCTTGCGCAATTTCACAATGAACGTAACAGGTCGCGACAGACTTGTGTCCTTCAAACCAGACTATTAAATGATGGGGCGTATTGCGTTTTGGGTGTGTGCCGTGAGGAAAGTGCAAATCCAAAGCACTGGGAGATATAAAAGAGAAATCTTTTTCAGTAGAATAAAAATGCATATGCAGCTGACTAGTAGGCACAAATGCACCTGACCTCTAGATGCAAACTGCCTCACCAGTCAACATTTCTCCCCCAAATGTCAGAGTTTCGTAAGATTTGGAAATGGCAAGTAGGTGTTGTCATCACCAGTAGTAGTATTTCAATTTTTCATCCACAAAAATTGGGTGAATGAAACCACATTACCACATTCTGCCAAAGTGATATACAAATAATATACATACAGTGTGAAAGTACATTGGGAGGGGAGTTTGGCTGGTTGTCAAGTTTCTGTAAGTATACACCATGCACCTACAAGCAATACTGGCAGCTGGTACAGCAGATTGGTGAATTTAAACATGAGGATAGGTACAGTCATCAGGCAGCCGTACAGAGCATTCACTCCTTAGTCTGTTCACGCCTCGAACACACGTCAACAAGACCACATCCTCAACTTAAGAACATTTCACACTCAGAACTTTCACATTGCCTGGCAATGTCAATCTATTCTCCTGCCATAGCAGTATATCATTTCTCTTCCCATCTTTTGTCCAACCTATCCCCACCTCCCCCCTCCCAAAAATACACATTGCTTCCAAGACTAAAAACTTCTACTTCATAATCTCTTCCCTATCCCTCACTGAGATCTACCATGCATTTTTACTTTATCCAACTTTCCACATTTCCTTCCATTCTCATCTTGCGTTATTTCACAGTCATTTTCAACCTCTCATGAAGAAGGTCTGTAACATCCATCAAAGCAAGAGGGCCCCTATCCCTCCATACCCCTCCTCCCTCACAAAGTCTGGGTGCACAGCGCCAGGACCTAGCTTTCAAATCTGACACAGCCATCCCGTACCGTGAACTTGGCTTGTTCACTCACGGCCAATCACGACCAGACACGTTGTGTCACATCGCGTTAGCTCCAAAACGCCGAGCGGCCCACATCCAGTCGCGATCATAACAGAAGTGGCACGCTACTTTCAGATGCCATTAAGGTTGAGACATGCCGATTGACATATCTGGGCAGTTTTCGTTTTTGCCGCAAATCACGCGCACACATTTCTTCCCTGGCTCACGTGCCCTCTGGCCATTTAGAAAGAGACAAGCTGTCAAAGATTATGTGTCTAGCCCAGAGAGGATCATTGCGGCCTAGGTAGACGCTGGAGTCTGTTTTTTCCTTTCTAATTTCCTTCCCCCAAACATTGTGAAAGCGGCGGCACGAAAACGGCCCGGAGCCGTGCCGCAGTGAAGTCATTTATGGCTCTCTCGAGTCGGGAGTTCCGCCGAAAGAAGGCCGCTTTACGACCGCCACGTTATGCCGCACCCTAGGTTTTGCTGACAGCTTGCCTGCAGACAAGGGTGCGTGAGTAGTGCCCTGAAAAGTGTGGCAGTTGCAAGTATACAATAAAATCCAGAGCATGTTCCACATTTTATTGCACCAGTTAAAGTTGTTTCTAACTCTCTAAGCCCAGCTTAAAAGATGCTCGTCATCTGCAAATATCCTTCCTCAAATTGACATATTTCCTCTTGTCAAAGGGGGAGGGGTGGTGGGGAAGAATTGTGAAGTCCCAACAAAATCCAGAAGGAAGACCAATTATCAGTTTTTTACCGGCTCTGCTCCGATCATACTTTTGCCATCTCTTCAGGTTGTATCTTAGTGACAAATTCCGTTGCAAGGATATTTCAAACATCAGAGTTTCAAAATTATAACGCTAGATCCATTCGAATCACACTGCACCATAATGTTAACTTGTATGTCCACATTCTGTGTGAAACTATTCAATACATTTCATTATTTCATGACAACTGAGGTTGTCCTGTTTTGGGGTAACAACATGGTTTTACACAATATATATTCATATATATACATAAATGTACATATATTTATAGATACCGTTTTGTTTTGTTTTTTCCACAAACAGAGATGAGGCTATGTTCGAATTATACAGACAAATCCTTTGGTACTGGTAGTCATGAATTTTGTTATTTCACTGGCAGCATTTTAAGTTTGATATCATTACCTACTCGGTGCCACAACCCCTCCCCCCCCCCCCAACTTATCAACAGGTGAATGAAACGGAATCACTATCGTGAACTCGTATGTGCACTGTGCATGGGTCATTAACAAATGAGACCCGCTCTGCCAAAACCCGAAACTTCTCGGCAAATGTGATTTCGCGCTACAGCCCGAAAAAGGTCAAAAAGTGACCACAGGGACCAAATTGACATTTTGGTATCATGTTGTACGGGAAATTTTCTAGTTTCTGATGATATCAACAACATTTCGAAATACAACCTACAAAATGTGAAATTTCGAAGAGAAAGGTGGGATGTCAATCTCAAAAGTTGACCAAAATCCTACGTCTAAAGACCAAATCGCCTTCGCTTACGGCGAAAATGACTGTTCTTTTGGCGATCGTGTCTAAGATATTCTGCGTTGAACCCTGACACATTTGGTACCTACAGAAAGCTCTACCTCTGCTTATTCCAAATATGGTCATGGCGTGATGTCATGCTACTCACTTTCATTCATAAATTCGTCTGAAACGTGCGTAAGTTTATGCAAATCGTCTCCCAGACGCGTAAACAACCGTGTTACCAAGACACGTGATCGAAATACGTGTTCACGATTGGTCAACTGCGCCGAAGACCCCTTGTTTACAAGCCACCTACGTGTTATACTATGGGGATTGCTGCAGCAGCGTGCAGGCTTGCATGCAACACGTGTATCGTGACTGCTGTTCAGTACGGAAACGTGACATTTTTCCGCTTTGTTAGACTGTTTTTTAGCAAGTTGAGGTAGAAATTGGAATTAAAATCAACACACAAGAGGAAAACAAGGTCACATTTATCTAACTAATCTTCATCATGCAATTTCGAAGAAGAATCAAGCTGAAATCACGGCATCAAGGAGTACCTGTTCACTGTCGATTCTGCTGGTACTGTTGAGCGTACACCTGATCACGGCAATCGCGAATCTTGAGCTGATTACGGTAGGTTTTGTGCTTTTCAAACGTCGTATTTCCGTAAATTTATTGATGTAAAAATGATTTAAAATCTATTACAGCTCCTTGGCTTACTCATCATCCTTCATGAGTATGTAAAGTTACCTCAGCTATACGCAATTCCCCCACAATGATCGATTTGTTGTGTGAGTAATAACAGCAAATTGTGCCTGTACGAAGGGACAGCTGATCACGGCGATCGTGAATCTTGAGCTGATTACGATAGGTTATGTGCTTTTAAAACTTTGTTTTTCCGTAAATGTATGGGTGTAATAAATTATTCTAAACCCATAATGGCTCCTTGACTTATTTTTTTTTCTTTTCTGGGTACTTAGAATTGCCTCAGCTAAACGTAATTCCCCCACAACGATCGATTTGTTGTAGGCCCTACTGTATCAATAATAACACTCACAGTACTGTCACAGCACAAATTGTGGCTGTACTTCACTCAACATTCCCCGCTTGAAGCAGTTGCAGAAAATAATGAACGAACTTTCCTTGCATGTTTGTCCATATTTTTTTTTTTCAAGGTAGGGCCTACCTGTAAACGCAAGCTTATTTTGAACCTATTAAACCCTATTAGAACAAGAACAAATTTCTCATCACATTTATCGGTATAGTAGTTATAGTGTGGTTTTAACAGACCTGTGGTACGTTACTGTGAGTATTCCAATCTGAAAAAGTTGTCAATCATATCAAGCAAGCTATACATGTACGTAGCCGTAACATCAGCTTTCGTTCTCCAAGTGTTCAAATTAACATTAACTTGTCTACGGTGTCTCCTAAGTACACGTTGTACTAGAAATTATCTGTATGTACACTGTGTCTATATATGTAGTCACGACAATTACACAAAAAAAGAACTATACCTAATAGGCTTGTAAGTTGTATATTTGAAGTTTTGATACTCTATAAGCTTAGCAGGGATGACTGACACCTTGAAAATATTTATTGCATACTTCATAATTTTACACACCTCAGTTTTATTGCTTCGGATTATCACTATTGTGATACAATTTGTAATTACATGTATTGTCTTTCTCGTCAAAATCTATGGTTAATGCAGGTGGCCGGTGTGAGAAGAGGTCCACGGGTCCATCATGCCGTCCACTTCCTTTTTGGATGTAGGGGCCCACAGCAGATAAGTGTACATGTACATCTTCCTGGGTGAATTTTGGTGTGAAGTCCTGTGATGTCGAGCTTCTTCCAACTTCTGTCTCCAACATGAAGGTACTACTACATGTACTGTTTAAGGTGATTTTATGATTGTGTAGAGAAATTTTTTAAGCTTTATTTTTTTTTTCTTAAATTCAAAGTCTCAGAAAGAGCTCACTCAGATATTGGTCAAAGTAGGCAGAATGTTGACTGGTTTATTTTGCTGTTTAAGTGAGATGCGAAATATCTTGTAAATTTGATTTTTTTTTTTCCAGTGGATACATGATTACAGCTGTATGTGGCATTTTTAATGTAAATAATGACACTAACATGGTGATAAATACTCTAATCTTTGCAGGTACATCTAAGTCTCCTTCGACGAGAGAATCCCGTGGCTCTTCGCTGGAAAAGTACGGCATCTCTCGAGGTTCCACGGCAACAATGAGCACACTACCAGGCAGCTTGCATAGCATCTCGAGACATTTTGGGGAAGCGTAGAACCGCAGTCCTAATCTCAGGAACAGGATTCCAAGCGTTATGAGCTGATTTCAGGGATTATGGGTTGTTGTTTTTGCATAGTGGACTCCCGTTGTCTATAACAAAGTCCTCGGGACCAACAGTTTTTCTTTTCAAATTTCAGTGAAACAAACAACTAAACAATGAAATAACATAGGGAAGATAATGTTGCGGCCTGAATTTTTATTTTGCTCTAACTGGAATTTCATTACAATACAAATAGGAGTGCACTGTAAAATTTTTCTTCTTCTATCTTTTCTTTCTTTGTCTCCTTCAGGTGTACTCCTTACTGGTCAATGTTCCTAATGCCAGAGATTGCCATTTGAATAGCATCATATACCTTGACCTTCACTCTAAATATTCAATCAGCAGTTGTCCTTTGATATAAAAAGGCACGCAACATTTTGGTTAGGTAGATTTCCAGTATTCTTGTGTAAGGCTGTCATTTCTTGTTTCATCACTGCTCCCATGTAACAGACATGACTGTAGTTGCTTTGCTGGTTATTCATTTCCCATCATTCAACAAGAACTTTGTGCACTGGCGGATCCCGAGGGGTGTGCACCAGGCACGCACCCCCTTTTATTTTTTTTTAAACAAGAAATAAGAAGAAAAAATAGGGGATGGACATGTACGCCCCCTTTCAATTTGTAAAGGTGCATCACCTTTACGAAAGCACTGGTTGTGCATTATGCAGTGAGCCTGTTTTAAAATCGAACAGCGATGTAATTATTCTCTGTGTTGAATTTATTGGCTGAAAATTATTGATACTTTCCAGTATACACAACAGTATAGCACAGATTTTTTTTTTTATTTCTATGTAAATCCTTGATTTTCTATGATTTTTTCCATTAAAAGTACAATTGTACATTTATAATGTGACATAACATTGGTCGTCCCCCTCACAATACTTAAAAAAAAAATTAATTGTGATATGCTGTTTTTAGCATATTTTCCCTTTGTGTTTTATTGTTTTATGCTAATTAATTATGTCTACAACCTAATTACTGTCCAAGCATATGACACAGAATCATTCCATGTCCCATGCTACATGTACAAAAAAAAAAAAAAATACTGTAAATCCTGAATTGCAGTTTATAGAGAGACGGCAATGCAGTTTAAACTTGATGCCAACATTTTCTTTTGTTTTTTATTGTTTTTAATTGTCTCTATTGTATTTAAATACACTTTGGAAACTGAGAAGTATGCAGGTTACTGGCTGGTTTTGCCACTTGGAATATAATTTGGCAACATGTACACTTTGTAGGACTATTTACATGAACAACACTAAGTGTATGGTGTCCAGCTACAATTCTTTTGTATTTTATTGTTTTTATTATTCCAAATATCATGAAACATATTGTATGATGTATGAAACAATTGCAAAAATGTATTCAGAGTGTGAAGAAATCACTGATATGCAAAAAAAAAATACACATTTGAGAAGGTACACAGTGTAGTCTCGTCATTAATCACAGGAGTCTTAGTGTTTTGCCTTCGATAACACTTGTTATTTTCTTTGTATTTCATTGTTTTTAATTGCGTAATAACACCATTGAATATCATTGAATCTGATTCTTCCTTTGTGATGACCTTGTTTCATGTGTAAAGACTGTTTGTACCAAATTTTAGCTTCATTGGATGTTTGGCTGATAGCGTTGTCAAGGAGTTAATGGGTGACTGCAGAATGTGTCTTATGTTTGAAGTGAGTGCTGAACTTTGACCTTCGTTTTCTCCATTTTTGGTTTTTATGACATTCAACGTATTAGAAGATCATAACTTTGTCAATTTTTAATGGATTTTCATGAAAGTGGTACCAAATGAAAGCTTACATTCTAGGGAATCCAGCTGTACCAATAACTCAATTTTGAATTTTGCCTAGAAGTTTAGGGTTTTGCCAGAGCCGGTCACAAATATCCTGGCATCAAGCTTGCCCGAGGAGAGCCACAACTCGCCTGGGCCCCATTTCATAAATCTTGTTATCAGTGACAAGTTTTCCTTGTTGTTACAAGCTACTGAAGTCATTGCATCTGATTGGCTAAGAGCAAATTTGTAATAGAAATGCGGCAGTTGTCACTGATAACAAGTTTTATGAAACGGGGCCCTGGAAAGCACTGCGAACATTGAACCATCTGAAACTCAGCCACACACAAGCCACTCCCTCGTTGAACTCGGGAGGCAGTCGATTCACACGTTCGTTGTGTTTGTCTTTGTTTCGTCTCGTTTGACAGTTCATGGAGAGGGCTGCAGGAGCGAGCCAACGAGTGGATGACAATCAAACGTAGCGGCCTCTGGGAACAGGTGACCCTTCTGCCGAAAGCTTGCACCTGTGCACAGCCAACAAAGGAGACAACAGAGACTTTTGGCCGGCCTCCGCAAGAAGCTCCATCTCCCCTCATCGAACGAGAAGGGCCTGCTACTTCCATCGCCCTTGCGAGTTTGATTTGGTTTTTATCTATCTGTTTGTTGGTTGGTTTGTTTATTTTTCTTTTTCTCCTCTCCTACCTCTCTCTCTCTCAAAGACAGCTGTGAGCAATGCCGGGATGCTACAATTAACTCGTACTGGTCTGCGGTCATTGGATAGTTAATGCAAACAAGCTCGTTTGGGGGGATTGGATCCCAGCAGCGAATCGGCAAATCAGAGCAGGTGTTGGTACGAATCCAAGAAAGCTCCATCACCAAACACTTCTTGCACACAGCCCCTGCTGGTTCTGACTCAAGATGACTGGTAAACCCTACATAATATGACTCTTTTTGAACACCATTTGGAAGTACAACCAACAGCTCAGTATTACTTTAGATCAGATTCTTTGATAGATCTACAGTATCATTTGCCTGGAAAAACAAACAAACAAGACTAAAAGCAACAAATACGTGAAACTTTTATTGAACTCCAAAATTAATTGGAAGAGTGTAACCAGTTTTCCTCCAGTAATCTCAAGGTAGACTTTTATACATTGCTGTTCAGGGATACCACATCTATCTAGCCATCTCCTTAAATACATGTTGTCACTTTTTGCCTTACGTTATTTTTGTTCCAAACGACATCTGTGGCAAAGCACTTGATTTTTCATTCTCCTGAAAACTAGTAAGACCACATGGTTGCATTGTGGTCTTTGTCTTCATTAATATGTGTAGTTCAGCTTCATTTCAGACCAAAATGCTTCCACGCTTCTATTTTCTACTCACAGAATAACAAATTTGCGCAAATTCTCTTAAGCTAGAATGAGTCCATCAGCAAAAGCAATACCCTTGAGAAAATAATTCTACTGCAGAATGATACACGAAGTAGGGCTGGAAATACATGAACATACGCAGTTGAAAATATGCAACAAGCAACCTGTGCCCAATATTTTACATCTAAAGAAATCTACAATCAGGACTGAGTATCCCAAATCCTTTGAATATCTCATTCCTATTGGTCGAGTAGGAATAGAGGTTGATTGTGATTGGCTAGATAAAGATGGTCATTTATCAGGCGGTGGCATCCAAGCTTGTAACAGACCACTGCTGCTCTGTCGTGATATCTTGATGACTGGGGAGCAGATAAATGATGTGGCTGCTCTAGCACCCCATAGGACATTTCCCTCCCCTCTTCATCACTTTGGGGATGAGGATAAAAATGGAAGCAGCGTTGGCACGGTAACGAGCACAACATCAGCTCCGAGCAGGAGGACCAGTAAATCATGAACAATGGTTCATTATAAATGATTCATGGATCTAGGCTGGTCTTCTCAGCACACGTTCACCTTTGGTGATTTAGCCTGTCTCTAGTGACAAGTTTATTTATGTCCCTAAGTCCTAACGGAACGGAATAAGGAGAATAACGAGGTCTGTACCTCAAGATGGTTGGCAATTTTCCAGCATGTTACCTGCTTGGCTTCATATGAATATATCATGAAAATGAAACAAAGAGAGCACAAATATTGTGCAAACTTTTAATGAGCACATCACTGGCCTTTTCAATCACACATTAGCTTTGAACTATAAATGAACCAGGACACTCCTTAAGTCTTCATTGAAGTTTAGAAGGTATGCCACGAGAAATGAAATCACAAAGTTTCAATCTATGGTGGTAAAAATAAACAGTTGATAATTGGAAAGCTAGTCCTCTCCATTGACTTGAATTTGAAATTCTCCTCATACAAATCAAACCCATGAGCATGAAACAATTTAAGCTCTGAGGACATTTCAGAATATCACAGCCAAACTAGAGAATACTTGAGAGGGAGTAGTGATGAAATGGTAAATGGGTATTCAGTGTAAACAAACGGCACATCGGTTTTCCCAGTTCAGATCTCACATCATGTATTACAGACTAACTGAGCTGATTTATAAAATCTGCCACAGATGACAGTGACCTAATGTTGAACCTTCTCTCCACTCGACAACCAAGAGGAACCCTTCAAGTTTCTTATTTCTCTCTTTCTCTCCATCTACATTATCTATCTGTTTGTCTATCTATCTATCTATCTATCTATCTATTTATCTACATTGTATCTATCTATCTCTTTTTCTTTCCCACACAAAACGCATAACATATTCAATATCTGACCAATTTACCTTGGACTTTGTGCATTAACTCAGAGACATGATGTGCACTTTGCAAGAAATTGTAAATGAATAAATGCACAAATATATGAATAAACAAATAAATGGACAGATAAATAGATAGCATACAATGTACAAGCAAACACACAAGCAGACATTCATGAAAATTTCAAGAATATCACGACAGCTGACTTTCACTGTGGGGCAGGCTCAGAGTCTGCACACACACACACACACACACACACACACACACACACACACACACACACACACACACACACACACACACACACACACACAGGACATTCCATCACATTCACACACTCCAGCCAGCAAGGGAGGGGGAATGAGACTTACTTTGGTGGGTCCAGCTTGGGGTTGGCGTTGGGCTCATCCCTGGCCTGAGCAGCTGGCCTCTCCTCCGCCTCAGCCTCTGTTAGGATCTCCAGCTCCAGCTCCAGTTTACCCTGCAGGAGATAGAAAATGTGGTGTAAACATTGATATTGTTGTCTCACATGAAAAAGATTAATATTAAAACTAGAAAAGCACTCGCAGGGCGCACACATCTGCCAAACCAACAACTCATTTCCACCCAACATAGAAAATTTTGTTACATCATCAAGTTCCAGCTGTGAGAGGCGCCTTGCCCACGCAGAGCACAAAGTGTGCATTTGTAAACCTCCAGTGCGTGCCACTTTCATTATCTTCACAAGTATTATTTAGTAAGTAATTATTTCACAAGTATTTTCATTTCTATGCCATTTCACTTTATTTTGAGTGAAGAAAAAAAAAACAACTAAACATGATGAATACAGAAAAAAAATGCAGTAGTTGGCAACTCTGCTAAAGTTAAATGAACTTACAAAATATACATTGTTATTTACATTAATTGGAAAAACATCTACGTTCACTTTTAATACAGGTATTAGAAAAATAAAAAATAAAAAACTCAGGAAAAATATATGCTATTAGAAACAGTGAGTTTCCAGCCTAGTTGTTCTAGATGTTACTCCTTTCACAAATAAACATTATCTGTATTTTTATGTTTGACCTTTCTTTCAATGGGAAGGTCAAAGAATTAAAGTGCCCCATGCAGAAAGGATGCAACTTAGCCAAGCCATGGTTTTGGGCACTGGAACTCTGTCCTCCCTTGCACAAAAGGTATTCAGGGTGGGAGGGAAAAGTAAAGTGGGCGGGGCGGGATGGGGCGGGGCGGGATGGGGCGGGGCGGGATGGGGTGGGGCGAGACGCACCGTGATCTCTCTCTCGCCAGTCTCTTCGCTGATGACTGGCCACCATCCCTTCAACCTCTTGGCCTCAAAGAGAGAGACCAGGGACGGCTCCTTCTTGCTCGTGGCGTCCGGGAGCTGCTTGAGGGAGCACTGACGAGCCTTCTTGGTTGGGTTCGGCATGCCGTTTAGGTTCAGCTCGATGGATCCTGGCGAAAACAAAAAGGGGGGGGGGGGGCGAGCACATTTTTTACACATTATCTTCAATTTTAAATCCAAGTTTACATCTAAAGTTTGCAGCAGGTGTCTGATTAGCAGTGCTGGTGTCAAACTTTAACCCACAGCCACTGATATGTTAATTCCCTCACAAATTTAAAAAATACACAAATTTGTCATCACAAATTTGTCTTCTATGTTTTGTTTTGCTTTTCAGTCTTCAGGGCAGCTTCTAGTCAGCCCTGCAACAAGTGTACATAATATCTGCATCTAACATTGCATTGAAAATACGAGTGGAATCTTTGCCAATTGATTTGAGTTAAAAGACAATTCCATATATTGTTTTTCACCCAGTTGAACATCAAGTTTTCAGAGTAAGAGCTCACTGATTGAACAGTCCAGAAAGAGCGCTCTTTTATAATTTATTGGCACACATTAATGTGCAATCATTAGTACACAAGGTTTGAAAGTCCTATATGATGGAGCAACTCTTCTTACATAATCTTCATTGCCATAACACTTTATATATTTTTATCAAATGCTGCTTTCCTTTCAACACTGAAGATTAAAAATGATTTCCTTATCAAATCAAGCTTACAATATGACACTTCACGACTATGTGTATAATCTGCAGCTTACACTAAAACATTGACGTATGAAAGGAACAGAAGGTAAACAATATATCAATACATACTACATCTGTTTTGGCATTTAAACTCTTAACCTATATTGAAACGTTCAAATGCAAGGACAGATACATCGATTTCTATCAAGATATTTGAGATCAAAGCCGATGAAAAGCACGGAAAATAATTAGAATATATGCAATATCTTTTGCAAATATTTCTTGTTATATATCAAGTGCAGTATCACTGAAAAGATTTTATTTCAATCTATTTGATGATGACCCTAATACTTTAAAGGGCAAGTTCACCTTCATAGACATGTGGGTTGAGTGAATGCAGCAATATTAGTAGAACATATTAGTAAGAGTTTGAGGAAAATCTGACAATCCATTCAAAAGTTATGAATTTTTGAAGTTTCTGCTCAGTCACAGCTGGCTGAAAAGACTAAGTAAGCTTGTGATGTCACATGAGTACAACGATATAAATAAAGAATAAAGAAAAATCAACATTTATCAATTTTTCTCGCATAACAAAAGAACACTCGACTTCTCTCTTTCAGAAGGCAGGGGGAATAATATTACCCTTAACATAAGTCAGTAGCAAGTCGAAGAACTGTGCACTTTATTCAAAAAGTAAAGTTTTGTGAAATTCTCTTTTTATTTTCCTTATGTATATAGTTGTATGCATGTGACTTCATATCCTGTAGCAGTCTTCTCTTCTAGCAGTGACTGCGCAGATACTTAAAATATTCATAGCTTTTGAACGGATTGTCTGATTTTCCTCAAACTTTCACTGACGTGTTCTACTAATATTGCTGCATTCTCTCAATCCTAATGTATATGAAGGTGGACTTGTCCTTTATTTGAAAATGGCATTTATCTGTTTTGCACTCAAATTCCTTGTGTATACGACCCAGTGAACTCACCAAGGAAGTCATCTGGAGAGAACTTGTCGTTGTCCCAGATCTGGCAGATGAGAACCGGAGGCACGTGAGTCTCCGTTTTGTCCAGGCTCCAGAAGTGTTCCTACCGGTGCATGATGGGATTGAAACAGTTTGAAAGTGTTAAGATCAGAGGTCAAACGTTCTTTTTGAAGCGGACACTACTTCTCGTAACTTGTAAGGGACAGCAAACCACAGCATTGTAGAGGGGGTGGTCATCTTGGCAAATACTCAAAACTTACACTCAAGTTTATTTGTATGTGGCTCTTGGTAATGGTATAATATGGGTAAATTTCAAACAACCACCCATGCATTCTTGCTCAATCTCCCCTTAAAGGGAAGGTAAACCCCAAGAGCAATGTGGATTGAGTGAAAGCAGCAGCATTAGTAGAACACATCAGTGAAAGTTTGAGGAAAATCAGACAATCGATGCAAAAGTTATGAATTTTTAAAGTTTTGATGTTGGAACCGCTGGATGAGGAGACTACTAGAAGTTATGACGTATGAGTGGACAACAATACCAAGAAAATATAAAGAAAATTCTGCAAAAATCCATTTTTCATGAAAATTACAAATTCTATCAACTTGATATTGACATATGTTAAGGGTAGCAATTATTCCCCCTGCTTTCTGAAAGCGGTTGGTCCATTGCTCTTTCATAATTCTAGAAAAGTGAATTTTTGTTGAATTTCCTTTATATTTTCTTTGTATTGTTGTCCACTCATACGTCATATCCTCTAGTAGTCTCCTCATCCAGCGGTTCCAACACCAAAACTTGAAAAATTCATAACTTTTGCATCGATTGTCTGATTTTCCTCAAACTTGCACTGATGTGTTCTACTAATGTTGCTGCTTTCACTCAATCCACATTGTTCTTGGGGTTTACCTTCCCTTTAAGCATTAAAAGTTTGTTCCCTGTGCAACACATATACTTGATGCTGTTGTTATTGTTGTACGAGTGCAGTCCTAAAAAGGATCTATGTTTTGACTATGATATTCATCATCATTGTCCGAATGGTGAGAGCTTTTACATATTTTAACTGCAGAGAGAGAGTTCTGATTTAAAAATACTGAGCAAACCCACATCATGACAGGCAAATCATGACAAATTGTGATTCTCTCTTTGTGAAAGTGATTGTGCATCTAGCATCAGAGCATCAGAGCATATTGAATTGATGAACCCACATGAGGCGAAATAAGTGAACCTGTATAAGATCCAAAATCTGTCCATTCTACTTTGAAAATCAAATCAAATTTAAAAGATAGCATTTATACGGTGAGGTACCTATATATGAAACTTCACCCAAACACACAAACTATCCCCTCCCCTCCCCTCCAAGACGTTGTCATTTCAATAGCATTTACACATGGCACACAGCATCCACTAACGAACTGTAAATGTAGAAATTTTCAAATTGTGGAAATGTCTGCATTTTTGCACATCATGAAAGTAGCGCAAAAAAAAAAAAAAGCCTGCAGCTTTGCTCATTTTATGTACTATTATTTTACATTTTGATTCCAGAATTAAAAACAAACAACATTCATCTTACCCAGCTGAGTCGTGAAAACTTACTCAGGCAAAAATTTCCACTTTACAGTGGCTTGATAGGAGGTGATAGATAAAACAAGAAACTTGGTCAGAGAAGATTACCGCACACATCATGACATACAAGCGCAGGTAAAGATAATTGATTAGAGTGGAGAGTAAGTAAGGCAGAAGCAGAAGGAATGGAAAGCTGGCAGAAACGGGAACAACAAATATCCACAGAGGCATGGACATCAAAGAGAGTAAACATTCCAGATATCTAAGTGATCACATTGCGATAAGAGTCGATTAATTCGAGACTACCGGGATACCCAGCGTACCTTCTTCTTGATCACCAGGACCTGTTCTGGCGGGATGTACTCAATGGGGAAGACGAATCTCCAGTTGAAGTTGCCCTCTCCATTGAGTGACCGGTAGTGGACGTCCGTCTCCTGCTTCTCGTCCTGACCGGCAAACCATCTGGATTTGCAAATGGGGCAGGGATGGAAAATTTTCTTCAAATGACATCTTTTTCTAATAGAACAAGTTTATTTCCTAGTTTTTGCTCCATTAGTTGTATGCCAAAAAGAGGAACACTATTTGTGCCAAATTATTCACAGAATGCCACGCAAGGACAGACAAAAATAAATCTTGTTCAAGATCTCCCTTTGTATCAGCATTTGCTTGAGTCATTGTGCCATATATTTTGTAAAATATAAATTACTACAAATGTGACCGTGCACCTCAAAACTAACATAAAGTCGCACACACTGATTTTGTGTGAGGACTGAAAATAAGTGAAATGGGTCAACCTAGCCGAACTTGACTTTTTCATATTTTCTGAAAGAACAGGCCTTCTTTTACATTATGCTAAAATTTGGTATCATAAAACGGGCTGGAAAGCGTGTTTTTTTAGCAGTTTATCTCGAACATTTTTGGTAGAATAGTGTGATTATGTGTGTCTTTAGAATCCCTTTTTCATTTCTGAAAAACCTTGTCCACAATCTTCACTTTCAACTCTAATAACTGTTGAAAGGATAGTGCTAATGCTTTGAAAGTTGGCATTAATTATGGACAGAATGTGTTAATGAGGCATGCTTAATTTCAGTTTAATCTGATAGTCCCTTCATTGTTGTTACTCTGGTGGTTTACTTCCTGTTTTTGTCCCATTCATCGCATAGCCAGCACGGTTTGGTAAAGACTAAAGCACTTGAATAGACACTGTACTTCAGAGAATCTTTTCTCAGTTCACACTTTTCCTGAGTTTGTGCTTTCTGTCCAATATTTAGATAGGTTAGGAGAGTCGCATTTGATTTGAGTTATACATCATTTTAAAGCTTAAAGTCTGCTCTTTCAGAATATGGTCTTAACTAAAAATTCATGTCTGGCGACTTTTTGTTTGTTTTGAGGTGCAGGGTCACATATTACCAGTCTCAGTCTGAAGCTAGCTGTTTTACCACAAGTCCCCCTGTGCTTCCTCACATTTTAGAAAATAACACAAACTTGGCACTACCAGGTATTGTGGTGGTAATGCATGAGCCTCCATCTGACCCACAGCAATCCAGTTTTGAGTGAGATTTTATATTTTGGCAGCACCTCTGATATGAAAACGTGAAGCCTTGCACCATGCAGCTCAATTCAGTAAACTAGGACTACAGAACTAGTGGCATCAAAACAGGACTCTGTTGCCTTACATTTGAGATCAAACGAAGTCAGAAAATCAAACACAAGTTTCTGAATACTTGATTCTGATTGGCTAATGCCACTTTACATATGTTTGACTTTCTGACTTATGTTTGATTGTAGCTTTTTATATTCTGATTTTCTTTCTTTGATTATATTTTATTGTTATGCGCTGTTGAGTGTATATGTTTCATAGAAACTGCGCAATATAAATTCACACAATAATGTTACAGGACCCAGGCTAATTACAATGCATGAAAGAGTTAAATTCTTCTGTCACACAGGGACATGCTGACTCGAGTGTACAGGCTTAGTTTAGGTATCACACATTACATTTTCATCAACTCAAAAACTCTCTTTGTATATAAGGACCAGGATGAGATGGTTCCTGGACTGCATCCAGATTGGGGGCTGAGTGATGAAGAAAAAAAAAAGGGGGGGGGGGGGGTCTGGACTCACCCTTTGATGTAGATGTCACTCATCTTCTCACCAGTGATGGAGGTCTCATCCAGAATGACATCCTTGGCATTCCAGACGATGCAGCGAACCACATACCTGGGAGGAGACGGTCATCAGATTTGGCATTAAAACTCAATAATTGCAGAGCACTATTAAATTCAACTACTGCCCAAATATTAGCTTTAAGCTACAAAAATTCATCATTACCAAGTAAGGAAAAACAATGCTTCGGAAGAATTTTTTTTTCCGAATTTTTTGAAGATACAATTGTATTCATTCAAATTACTATTCAAATCAGAAATATGATGGAATACTGTCAGTGATATTGATTGTTAATGAGTAGAATCTAAATAGATAACTCGTTTCTTGCATCATAATGATACTTTTACCATGCACATATGACAACACTTTTATTTTGTCTAACAAGCAAAAATTCTTTATAAATGCATCTGAATTTTTACCAGTTACAGTCCTTGTGAATAAGGCACAGGTCAAAACACAGACTTGGTTAAGTTCAATACTTCATCTTGATACATATTCATACTGCATGCTAGCATTGTGAGTGGTGTACGAAATCTGTGTAATATCGCCCTCTTGTGTTCTGTTCCTTACTTTTTGGGCTGCCTGGGGGTGATGTCGAAGGGGGGTCCTGGCGGTCCCATGGTCATGGGGAAGATGTCCACCCACATCTGGAGCTTGCCCTGCTCGATGCCTGGTAGCAGGGGGCTGTAGATTGGACGTGTCTCGATGTGCTCCCGGACCAGGGGGTAGCTGCGCAGGGCACAGAGGGCAAGGCGCTGGTCCTGGGGTCCCTCGTGTTCACTGGGGGCCTTCTCCGCCTCTGCATCACAAAAACACAAACATTTTCTTTTTTTTAACATATGGCATAATTGTCTCAGAAAAAAATTTAGTTATTCACATAACTCTCAATGTCTTCAGAACACTAAACCTAATGTCCCTTCACAACTATTCTTTTCTGGTATGTTTTCTGAATTTCTTTGGTACTTTTTAACAAGGTTTTTTTTTTTTGATTGAAAAGATTTTATTTTCTGCATTTCATATTTTCTTTCAGAATAACAAAAATAACAAAGGCAGGTTCAATTACTCAAATACAATTCTGAAAATTATTGACATATTACATAGTAAGTCATATTTTGTATGTAAAGACAAATGAAACGTTAAATAACATACAAAATGTTTATATGGCCAATAATGACTTAATTCACAGTACAATATATAATATATACATATGATGCAGAGGGCCGCCGTTATAAGCCGTGCTTGAACAGACGGACAGCCAGAGTTAAATTACCATTTTTTATTGTAGTACTTGAACACTAATACAGATGGGCCATGTTAAAGTGCGTGTAAATCCAGTTTTATACAATTACTTAGTAAACAGGAGTGGTGCCTGTGAGTGCGTGTGCAGGTGATGAAGCGCGAAAGTGTTGATGGTCAGCACTTCTAAGAAAATGATTGGATATGGTTCATGAGGTTCATGGTTCATGAGGCGGTCTTGTTATCTTATTTCTTTCATATGTTTTCACCTGGAATTCAAAGTTGACGTGGTTCTGCTTGAAACAAGAGCAAATAAGAGGTCAATTTCATCTTCATTGCACAGACATTAATTCCAAGAAGGATTCATGGTGAGATTCACAGTAGTTTACAAAGAGTTAATACTTTCCTGTATGGTGGCATACACAAGGATTTCGAGGAATCTTGCATGGCAAATAAATGGGTTATACATCCACCACACTTTTGCAAAAATTGGAAATGATACAATACAGTTAACTGACACTTCCTATCTAATAAACAGGAAGACGATTTTGCTACAACACGCATTTCCCAAGGACACTTGCCCGAGTATAGTTTTCAACAGGTTAGGATGCCAAAAGAGAGCATGCTGCATAGTGCACGTGGTTACTTTAAGAATCACCATGTGTGCCGCATGTTACAATCTCTGCCTATCTGTGGCTCTACTTTCACTGCTTTCATTCAACCCAAAAACTTTCTCTTTGGGGCAAGGATGATGTGTTGGGATGGGGTCACAAGACATAGAGGTGGGATAAGGAGGTGAGGAGGGACTCACCAAAGTCGGCAAGGTTGTACATCTTGCCGTCCATGGTGAGCTTGGTGGAGCCGTAGAAGGACGGTCCCTGGATGTTGTGCTTCTTGCAGTACTCCTCCAGAATCTCACGGGGCGTGTGCTGGTCACGCCATTTGTTGGGGCCGGTGCTGGATGGGACATGGGTGAGAACGCATTAAGAGTTTGTGAATTTTAAAGAAGACGAGTAAAATCAACAAGAGCTACACGCCAGCAGTCCCTCTCCAGACTTATGATTTTTATGCTGTTGTTTCGTTACTTTGATGACAGATACAGTCATGAATGGAATAAATGATGTGTCATGTTTTGTTTCTTTCACATGAATTTTGCTGGTCATGCCACTTGTTGGGACCAGTCCTGGATGGGCTGGGATGGGTGAGAATGCACCAAGAGTTATAAATTTCAAAGACAAGTACTATGAACAAGAGCTACAGGCCATCTGTCCTTTCTAGATGTATGATTTTGTGCTGTTGCTTCATTCAAGTTTTGCTTCATACATGTATTTTACTTTGATGAAAGATAGAGTCAAGAAAGGAATAAATGTCATTTATTCCTTTCTTGACTCTAATGATATTTCATGTTTTATATCTTTCATGTAAATGCTGCTGGTCATGTAACTTGTTGGGACAGGTGCATGGGTGAGAATGCAGCAAGAATTTGTGAATCTCAAAGAGAAGTAAAATCAACAAGAGATGTTTTACATGCTACTAAACTTTTCCTAGATGTATGATTTTGTGCTGTTGCTTTATTCAAGTTTGTTTCTCAGATGAAAGCTAAAATTGAACAAATGATAAGTGACTGTTTTACATCTTCATTTGAATTCTGCTGGTCATGTTATTCATTGGGACCAGTGCTGGATGGAATGGGAGATGAGTGAGAATGCATAAAGAGTTTGAATTTCAATGGAGAAAAGTAAGATCAACAAGAGCTACACTGGTACATGCCCTTAGTCCCTCGCTATACTTATGAGTCTGTGCAGCTGCTTCATTTAAAGGGGAAAACCGGTCCAAATATAAATTAGTCTGAGAAGAAAGAGTAAAATATTACAAGTTGAACAGTATGATTCTGATCGAAATGGGATGAAAAATAAGGAAAGAATACAGACATTTTGAAGTTTCATTATTTTGGGGGGAAATCGTTCTTGAACGGTCAATATGAATATGCAAATGGCAAAGTAAGCATGTCACTCCCTCACAACTTACCATATAGTTTGTGCACAAAATTGTGAAATTTCCAGTTTTTCATTAAAACACAATTATGCCTGAGGCTCAAATCCTCGTATATATCTATATTTTGAAGTTTTCAACCAGGAATAACATCATGTTTTAGACTTCAATGACAGAAACATTGAATTTTCGTCATTTTTTTGTTTTGCAGAAATTGGTAAAGCTTCAAAACATCATAACTTCCTTATTTTCATCTAATTTCAGTCAAATTCTTACCATTGAACTCGTAAGATTTTCCTCTTTTTTGTAGGACTAACCTATACTTGGACTAAATTTCCCCTTTAGTCGTACTACCTATTCTCTTTGAATGAAATAAATGGTATGTGGTTGCTTTATATCTTTCATTTAAAAATTTCTGCTCATGTATTAAACTTGTTGGGACCTGTGCCAGATAGGACAGGTGAAAACACAGCTGAGTTTACAATTCCAAGAAGAGCAGCAAAATCAATCAGAGCTATGTAACGGGGGCCTCACTCTGACTCATGATTTTTGGTCATTACTTCTTTCCACTTTGTCTTCATAACCCGTTGAGGACGAGTCCCAAGAATACTCGGGCAAGTGTCTACGGAAAATGTGTGTTATAGCAAAATCAGTCCGTCTTCAACGGGTTAAGTGTTTTGAAAGAGAGATAGAGTCCTCAAGATAAGCTTTCACAACATCTTGAGGTCATTATAGGGCACTGATACCCAAATATACATGTGGATTGAGAGAATACATTACACATTCTTGAAGTTTAGGTGCCACGGTTGATTGGTGAAAAGACTACAACTCCCAATCAAAATTTGCACATACACATGTACAGTCAAACCTACCTTAGTGGCTGTCTACAGTAGCCACCTGCCATATACAACCACTAACCCCCCCCCCCCCCCCCCGAGAAGTCATGTTAAAAACCCTGTCTATAGCGGCCATCTGCCTATAATAGCCACTTTATTTCATCTCCCTTGGGTGGCTGCTGAAGACAGGTTAGACTGTACTTTCTAGACCCAAGATCCTGTTCTGAGATTGGTGGCCCAGGACTAGGACCAGACACTCACATGTTGTAGGACTCTGGCAGACCCACTGTGGCTCGGTACTTGGTCAGGAAACGGTTCTCAAGGTCGATCTCCGTCTCGCCGATGATGTCGTCCTTGCTGAGCAGATCCTTGTCCATGACGGTGATCTTCAGGTCCTTGTGGACAGGCAAGAAGGTCTTGACCTCAAACATCCTAAGGGGATAGGAAATTGAAGAAAAATGTCACTACAAAAGGTGACGGTGGTGGGGTCTTGGTCTTGTGACACTAAGCTCTCCTCTAGGATCTTCCATCTTTGATTTGAGTTCAAATTTAAAGTTAACTCTTAAGGGGTGTTTGTTTTATTGTTTTTTGTATGTTTTTGTTTCTGTGTAAGAATGAATACACGCAGCATAACATGATCTTAATGAAAGTATTTCAACTGGAGATGAGTATCATCAGATCACAGTTTTCACCCTGCTTTTGCCCTGGCACTTTAAAAGCCTAATTTGCCAAGCATTTGCATCAGAATTCAATAACTCATCCAAACTTGACCTATATGAACTTGTAGAGTTAACAAGCCCACTCAGGTGTAGCAACATGCCTCAGTCCAATGGAAAGGCCATAGTGACACACATGGTGATAAGGGGGATTAGATAATCTCTATTCGTTGACAATTTAGTTTCCCAGACATCTGTGCCAACTGGAAAACAGAGCACAGCAAGGGTTAAATACTGTCAGATTATCTCTTGTGAGATTTGGCAAGAGTGGGAGATGAAGTCCAGCGATCCCTTTCATCACGTAAAAGCACCAAATAATTCTCCACACTTTGTAGAAATATTAGAACTATACAGCACTAACACTGGCAAAGCTTCGATGTCCCACAGTGAAGTGCATAACTATGGCAAGCATGAGAGTAAAGTCAATAAAAAGTGCTCCCATAATAAAGCTCAAATTTGTACGTATGCTCTAATTCCGAAATTATTTCTTCTTCAAACCCTACTCTATTTGTGCATTAAATTCATTGTTTGCAGTTCCGATTTATTCATAATCCTGATAAATATGCAGGATTTATGCTTGCAACAATGAGCATACAGGTATTCTGTTAGATACACTCTATGTGTGAGAGAGTTTCTAATATGAACATGTATTGTACATATGCATTTTGATCTCCCATAGCACATCTAACAGGTCTGTAGAATTTTCATGAACAGCGCCATCTTGTGGAAGGAAACAAAAACTTGAGCAAAACTGACAACATACATCTGTACACGGGGCCCACAATCTTCTAAATTTTCGCATACACGTGACCTTCAGTACATATCATTTGTGGCTCTTGGGAAGTTGCTATGTGATGTGCAAGTGTGCACTGCCTGGGGAATATTTACGAACAGCGCCATCTACTGGAGTGACATACAAGCTGCGGCTGAAAAGCAATGGTAATTCTTACCAACCATATTATGCCACACAAATATGTAAAATACTCATAGTCCTCAAAAGTACAGGAAACCCATGAGCTCTTAATTCTTGGAAACGGAGCATCATCACATCACACCACGTCAGTTGTTGAACAATTTTCCTAAAACACTATTAAATGACGCCAAAAAACATCCTGCTACAAGTGTGTACCTACCTCATGCTTCGTCAGCGCTCAAATTTTCATACAGTACAAGATTACTTCGTCTCACCTTTCTACATGTATCTGCAAATGCTATTCTGAGCTAACCCCCACAAGACAGGACAAATACTTGAAAGAGCATACTTCACAAACTGTATTTTTTCTCAACTCTGCACTTATCCACAAAACACCACAGCAATGAAACTGTAAGTCTTTAACTATCATAGAACTCGATAGAATGATAGCATTCTCTTTTTTTCTCTCCGATTCCTGATTCTACAAAATTCCTCTCCCCCCCCCCCCCCAAAAAAAAAAAAAAAAAAAATCAAAAGTCTTCACATTTGTGACCTTGCATCACAAAACCTACAAAAAAGTTACACGCCCTGATTTATGCAAAGGACTCAAAATAGGTGAAACAGGTCAACCTAGTCAATCTTGAGTTTTTCATATTTTTTTTTGAAAGAGCAATTCTTCTTCTACACTCTCAATGCTAATAACTTTGAAAGGGTGATGCTACTGCTTTGAAAGTTGGTATTAATTTTTGATAGAATGTGTTAATTGAGCATGCCCACTTTCAGTATTATCTGTTAATCCCTATACTGTTGTTGCTTTGGAGTTTTACATCCTGTTTTTGTCTCATTCACTGCAGAGAGCATGGCTTGGAAGGATTAAGCACTTGAATAGACCCTTTACTTCAGAGTCTCTTTTCTCAATATACATCTTTTCAGAGTGTGTGCCTTCTTTCCAATATTAAGACTGGTTAGGAGAATCCATTTGAATTGATTTATTTATCATTTTAAAGCTTAAAATCTGCTCCTTCAAAATCTGCCTCAAACTAAAATTCCATGTCTGGCGACTTTTTGTTGGTTTTGTGGTGCAGGGTCACATTTATCTTCATGCTGTCAAGGTTTGGATCCAACCTCTGACTACTCACTTTCCAAAGACTGGGTTGAGAGTGTTGGGGAGGTAGTCGTCCTCATCATCAATCTTCGTCTTGCCCAATTTGATCTTCAGGTACGGATCAGCCTGTGGAAAGAGGATTAAGTTAAGCCGAGGATTATCCAAGTAAATGACTTAAAATCAGTAACAAAGTGCAGATATACACACGATATTGAATACTAGTCCCTTCTGAAACTCTTTAATAACGGAAAAACCTTGCAAATACAGACTAATTTATCAGGATCCTATTCATCTCTGCTCCTCCTTTGATGGATCAGACAATTAATTGGTGCAGATTTGGGGGAAGGGGATATCAAAGAGTTCTGTATTAATGTAAATCAAGACTGTCCTCCTTGAAATGTCTATCCTCATAGGCTTGGACAAACCAGACTGTGGCATACATGTATGCATCACAGAGTAAAGTTTGATAAGCTTGAGAAGAGAACATTTCAAGCTTTCTCTCGCCATATTAAACTAGAAATTCTCCCACTTCCATCACCTCTCTTCAATGTAAACTAGATTCTTATATCTCTTCAGTCAATCGTCAACAGAAAACTAGATTCTTACATAGCTGAGCTACAAATGTGTGAGGTAAAACACAGATACAATGTACCGTTAACACTGTTCACACTCTTGGTGCTGTATACTCTATTTCACCAAACACTATGACAGTGATGGTGCCACTATCGCTTCAACTACCAACTCTTTTTTTTTTGGGGGGGGGGATATTAAGGGGTCAGGTGAAGCTGTGCTTTTGGGCGTGGAGAAACAATGAAGAAGACTCAGGTTGCCATGACAACATGACAAAGCACTTTTCATCTGAGAATCTGAAATGAGTTGCCATCTAATGCTACTTTTTTTGAGTCATAACAGAGTACTGGTGAACATCACAATTAAAGTTTCAGCTGACGGATAACTGCGCTTAAAGGGCTGGTATACACTGTAGTTTTGATTGAGATAGGGATTTAGGTGTTAACTTTTTGTGAGATGATTAGAAACCACTCATATGAAATATTAAAGAGCATACAATTCTAAGAGGAATTAAAAATTCATGTAATGAAAATGGGTCAAACTTGTACTGGCTGAGATATCCAAAACACAGTAGTCTTACTAACAGGTGGGACCCACCTTTTACTAGGACCATTTTGTTTTGATTTATTTTTGGAAATCTTGGCCATCTCAAAACCGACTTTCATCTCAGAGAAATTAAGTTTATCTAATGAAAATCAATCTTGGAATGGGTGAGATATCCAAAACAAGTCCAAATAAGAGGTGGGACCCACCTTTTATTTGGACAACTTTGTTTGGGTTTGTTTTTGGATATATCTGTCATTTCAAAACCAAGTTTCATCAAATAAACTTTTATTCCTCTTAGAATTGTATGTTCTTTAATATTTCATATAAGTGGTTTTTAATCATCTCACAAACAGTTAAAACATGAATCCCTATCTCAACCAGAACTATACCATCCCTTTAGCCTCTGATGCACATTGTTGTTGCCTTTCATTTAAAGATATCATTACAGAGATGATAAAACCGTTAGGATGGAGAAGAGGGGAGAAACCCTACCAAGCCAGATGGATCCTGGGGCTGGAGGTCAATGCCCTTGACGACGTAGATCCGGATGACACACTCCACAGGGGTGGAGGGTGGGAGGTACTTGAACTGCTTGGGGGGCAGGGCCGCCTTGGTGTCTCCGGGGAGAGGGTAGATCCTGAACAGACCCTGTGGGATGAGAAAGAGTGATAAAACAATTACAGCAAAGAAACAAAGTTTCAAAGTTGTTAAGATTTGCAACAGTCTTATTAGGCACCTGATTTCCATATATTGCCATACTTCAAAACACCAACTCCCAGCAATACTTTGGCACCATTTGTGCTCTAGTTTCACACCCTTTTAGAATGGCCATCTCAAAAAACCACAGAGGTTTTATGCAAACAATTCACAGGTGGTACCACCATTGGTAAGAAATGTATCAATAATTCTTGGAAGTAACTAAAACAATTGAGGGAATCTAGAGTCTCTACATATATATTTTACAGGAAACTTAATTTGTGCCCCGCCCTAACATCCATTATGTGTCAATTATCAAAGCAAACCCTTATTTACTTGTTTGGATGAAAACAAGAGGGGAAAGGCCCCCTGACATTTGTTCACCCCCTTTTCTGAGTATTCAACCCCTTATCTCATTAACCAGTCCCAAAGGCAGCCATTGTGGTCAGTTCTTGTCCAGTCAATGTCCATCAAACATTGTGATTATTGCTCCTTTGAGGTTGTGGAATGTTTGAAAACTTTGTGTGCGTGTGTGTGTGTGTGTGTGTGTGTGTGTGTGTGTCGTGTTTGTTTGGGACCGTCCTATCTTGGTATGGGGCTAAATTTCATCACACCATTTCACTCCACAACAACTTTGAAACTTTTCCACATGAGAATTTAATATGGTTCCGTGAAATTTTTCATTACAGTTGTATATAGTATTACAACTTTTCTTATCATTCGATTAAAATTCAGAGTGTAAGTTGCATGAAATCCATTTCCAGAGAAATTTTGCAGTTCAACAAGTGAATTTAGCAAACCATCCAAAATCAATATCTACACATTAAAGTAATGAAAACAATCTAACAGTTTATTGAAAGTAAACACAAAATGCACATCTTGACTCTAACTCTATTCCCACTTCCCTTCTGCTCCTCCTGCCATTGTCTTCACCACATCTCATATGTAAACAATGTGTACAAATGTAAACAACCACCAGAAAGTCACCAGGAAATGTTTTGTAAACACACGATGTACAGTGCAAATGCATTGGAATACAGGAGAACAATAAATAAATAAAGACACTTGCATTCAGACTTTAAAAAAGAAATCAAAACTCAGTATAACTCTGGGTCAAATGAGGCAAAGAATTATGCCTAAAATAACCCGAAGTCTGAAATGATTTCTATCATCCTATGACAGAACACGCTGTGGTCAAATTTTCTCCTCCGCCATCTTGTTGTTCAAACGGTGTAGCATCAGCCAGTAAACAACTCTTCCTTGTTTGGCACTCGTTCCGTGTCTTGGCTGTTGCCTAGCAACAAGCATCGCCCTGGAAATACCTCCAAGGAGGCAGCTTAACATTCAAAGGTCAGCTTTAGGAACATTGCCGCATACGCCGGGTTGTTTTGACTGTATCAACGTGAAGTGGCCGGCATGGACAAACCACAATAAAACCACTACGGCTAAGATTTTTTTTTTGTTTTGTTTATTATTATCATTTATTTTTTGTTTTGTTTCATCATATCAAACATTCACTCAAATTTGCCAATCATCCGAACTTGGACCATTGACAAAAACAGACAACAACAATTTGTCAAAACTCTCATAAAGTTCGAATAAATAGGTAAGGACAGATGAGCCTGACATTCGCTATTGCAAAAGTTCCACAAAAATTGGGTACCCTGAACTGCAGTAACCTTCATCGTAACTTTTCCCTACAAACACGCCCAACAATGTAACAATAATGAACCGTCTCAAGGTCTGTGTTAGCATCAAGATGCTCCAGGTAAATATAAACTGGATATAAAAATCCAATTATCACTGTCTTATGTCCACACAACATGCCAATCTTTCTTATAAGAACAAATTGAATCATTTGTTAAAGTGGGCAAAGAAGAAGAAGACAAATAAATGCTTGCACTAGTACGGGATTGTGGTAGATCCTACACAGAGTATATGAAGAGTTCAAAATCTGGTAGAGAATGGGTTACGTAATTGACATATTGCATAACACAGTCTGGTCACATGAATACTGGTGTTGCCCTCATTAAACCATCAGCTAAAGTTATGACTGGGACTGGTCCTGGCAGGTTAATTCTCAATAACTTGATGTTCTGCCAACATATGCCCAGCTCAGACTTTCTTTACTACACAAACACACACACACACAATCCCTCCCCCCCCCCCCCCCATTAAACCCACACACACTCATGCTTGCTTGTTCTTCCTTTTCTTGTCCATCTGCTCTTCTGTCGATCCACAATCCTTCCATCCTCCCCTCTTTCCTCCACTATCTCCTCCTCCCAGAAATGTTCACCCTTTAATCTCCTTTTCATTCCTCCATCACACCTTTACATTTCTTAATCTCCTTCTCTCCTTTTGTTTTTTTTTCTTGTTTTTACAAGTCAGCCGCAACTGGTAGCCAATTAAGTGAAGAATTTTTCTCACTTCTGACTCATACCACAAAAACATGTCCATACATGTCTTTATATGGTCGGAATCAACCTTCTGCTTTGTTTTGTTTTTAATCTCCCGGACTGCACCCAACACGTTGCGCAAACAGAATGCTACACATGGTCTTTGTCCTTTCTCACACCAAAATTGATATCCTGTTGCATTATTCATGACGAACAAGTTCAGATTTGTGCGGTTTGACTTCACTTCCCATCATTCCTCACACTTCTGTTGTGACTTCTGACGACCTCTCCTACAATTTCAGTCACGTCTTGTTTTAAAAAAATATCAAAGATAAACACAAGAGTGCTTATATAAAATATTCCCATTCTCTATCAATAAGAGGAAATCTTTTGAGCAATATTTCACATAAATTTGTTCTCTCTACTCAAAGAGTAACACAATTATCTCTCTTCTGTCGTGTAAAAAAAAAAAAAAAAAAAAAAAAAAAAAAAAAAACAGGCTTAATTCTCCACTTCAATATCTATTGCAAAGTCACTGGAAGGGGTCATACCAAAAAGTAGGCTAATGAATCTACCACAATGGTACTTTAAAAAGAAAATGCTGCAATTTTTCTCTTATCACTATCAACGCTAATTAAACAGAAGGGATGTTTTGGTAAAACTGGTTGTAGTAAGTAGTGGCTATGCCCTTGCGTATGTTCTCTGGAGGTCTGTACTTCTAAAAATAAGCGGAGCCAAATAATCAATGCCAAACTGAAAGTTTAAATTCGGCATTTCAAGCCAATACTACAAATCATGTCACGGCTTGTATTGCACTTTGGATCTGAACTGTGCTATGGTCATTTCACCACATAGACACAAACGATTTGATCTCAACTGTCCCCTTTGCAGAATACTGTAAAACTACAAATTTTTGTGTGTATTTTGATTTCATGAATTTTGTGAGAGCCAAGATTCATGAAATTAAAATGCTTGTGAAAGTTCTTATCTACACTGTAATGCACTGGATGCAAGTGGCAATTCACAAAAATTTCATGCTGCAAAAAAAGGCCGTTGACTCCAATGAAACTTCATGCCATGAATTTCTTACTTACAGTACATACTATGGTATCTGTTGTCAGAATACTGATTGAACTCATCCAGTTTTGTAATTTGCTTTTTTTTTCTGAGTGATTCATTTAATCTTCCTAAAGATCATACAAAAAGATGAAGAAAGAGAGAGCAGATGCATTAACTTGAGTTTCTCTTTCTGCTCAGGACAGCAAGAAATCATTTGCTGTTCCTACACTGTAAGTTTTGATTTCTTATTCCATCAAAAGAAAATGCTTGGTCTTTTCTTTATTTCATTTCCCACTAATCTATTTTGAATCACAGCGATCACTACGATGATTACATTGATTTGCTGTGACTTACAGGGAGCTAATACAATTATACTTATGCCTCTCTGGCTATCAAAATGTTTTCATTCATATAAGCACTTTAATCTGCACCCAATTTTGATTTTTCTGCACTGCAAATAATTGTTTTTCTCCTTGCCTTCGTGAAAAAAAAAATGATATGTGAAAAGCATTTAATTTCATCTAATCCACCAATTTCTTCCACTGCTGTGCTATGATGAGTACTATAAATCCTTGCAACTATCATTACTCTACTTCTCACCTACCTCCTTTATCTATCATGTACTAAAATCTATAATTTTTGCAAAAACACAATATCTGGCTCCTTCAAGACCACTGAAATTTGACTAAACACGACTACGGTTTGACCCCGATTACTTCCCGATAGATCTTTGCCACTGAGAAAACCCTGTGCAACTCCGCTACACACGACCATCTTTCTTTCAATGTATTGTTCTCACCTTGAATTCTCCGACCCCAGATGATTCCTCGTCTTCGTCATTGTTAGCCTTGCCGCGGGCGAGTTCGTAGGTGTTGCAGAAGTCCATGAAATGGTCGTTGGTACCGAGAACCTCAAGGGGCTTGTTGTAGATCTGTTCGGTGAGCAGAGGAGAAAGAAAAACACTCTTTCTTTGCTCATTTCAAAAACTTGATACGTATTAACAAAAGGCCAATTGTAAAAAAAAAAAAACCAAAAAACAGTTTACATTAACTAAAATTAACATAAGGCTTTGACTATTCTTGACACACAATTTGCATATTGAAAGCTATTAACTTGCATTTCACAATTTTGTAGGCCTTATCTGGAATTTTATGCAAAACTCAATCAATGTCTTATTTGCATACATGTTATGCAATAAACAATCTTGGAGCTACATGTAGATGTTTTGCAATGGAAAGAAAAAAAAAGACATTCCAACCTCTAAACTTCAATTATTCAATTCTGATTCCTTGGCATTTTTTCATGTGCTTAAACCTAGCAGGCAGACCATATACAAATGTACTATAAACGTTATCTTTGCATACAGATATTTTCGTGAATAAGGAGGTCACAGACATTTTCGCAAGATGTTGTTTTCGCGAATTGACATTGACGCTAATGTAAATGTACTATTATTCTAGCGTCTGGCAACATTTTCGTGCATTGTTAAATTCGCGATCCAACTGTGATTTGCGAAATTTGCGAAAATCAAACCCTCGCAAAAATAACAGCTTATACAGTACATGCATTGCAAGATCTAACAGACATCAAATCGAGAGCTACGTACAAGCCAGTGCGTGTAGTAGACAAATAAACAACATACACTGTGTCATGGGAGGAAAAAACCCTCTTCTTACGATGTAATTATCCCATTACCTGACACATCATTCCTTAGCGTCAACTGTGCCACTATCATTTTGCCCAGTTTCTGCTCCGATCCATCTCTTTTGTTGTTGTTAATTGTCTGACATAATGAGTATGTGCAATTTTCACGCTCTGACACATTTTGCAAGACCCTCTCATTTCAGACTACAAGAAAGAAAGAAAAGGCATGGAATGTGCCAAGTGCCACGCGCAAGAGTCATGTCTAAGGGAAGTAACCAATAGGAAAATATAATTTTGGTGTCGCGGCCGTCTACCCAAAGCACCAACGACAGCAATATGATCTCGTTAGGTTTGTTAATTCGTGACTGTGAACACAGGTGGGGTGGTTTGTTTTTGTTTTGATTTGTATTCATTTGTTTATTTTTAACACAAGACCATGTGCAAAAGAAGAAAAAATCCAAACACGAGTCTTGGCTGTTAAATTTGTTTCACACTTTCTTAGTTTCATAATCTTATCTGATATTAAAAATGACAGATGACGGTTTGCACCAACATCCACCAGCCTGCACTTCCAATGGTACAGTGTATAATATAAAAAAAAAAAGACACAGAAAAAAAACCCCACCTGAATTTCCTTTGGTTAGCCTACATTTTGGTTTATTCCCGGTTCTTATTGAAAAGTCAAAAGTAATTTGATATTCATTTTCCTGGTTATAAGAAGGAAGCCGGTACATTTGTAGAAATTCCAGTATTGCATAAAACATTTCCTATACATTTCTGCCCACTTGCTGATAGCCACAATTAATCAGTTAATATCTCAAAAAATCAGCAAAGATTGTACAAAAGTAGTTCTACTGAAGAAGGAAAAAAAATGCATGAACTCACCTCCCCTTACAATATATTGCTTCTAGTAAAGAGTTCACACAGAAACTGCCTCAGCAGAAAATAAAATGCTTTTAACCGCACTAAGTGTTCAGAAATTGATCACTGGACTCTGTACCAATGAAAATGATGAGGAAAATAGGACTATATTTCAAGCGAAATAAGAAATATAAAAAAATCAAATAAGACTTCACCTCAATTTTGTCATAGCCCTTCTCAAGATACTGGCCACACTTCTCTGTCTCGCCGGTGGAGGCGTAGTATTTAGACCACCAGTCGATCTCATCCTCAAAGATGTCCTGATACAAAGAGATGCCCATGACGAGGGAGAAAATGGCAAATATGGAGGTGAAAACGCAATGAAGGAGCGAAACAAATGAGGTTGGTTTAAGCGGGAGAAGAAGAAGTTAATGTCTTCCTAGCAAAATAAAATGGTCCTGATTCTTCGTTTGCTATGCAAGCAGACAAAAATTATCAGCTAAGATGAGGCAAACAGGTATACAAAGAGAACGTTGAAAAGAGAGCTGCGCGTTCCTCAAAACGTCGGTCGATGCAAACGATGCGAAAATTGCCGAGAGCTTTATCCCGAGTTCCTCTTACAAAGCTTTATATAAGTAGCATCATGGGATGGAATGGGATGAAGAATGGATGCACACTGATAATGCCCCCCATCTCACCCCCCCCCCAAACTCCACAAACTCCACTGACCCCACCCATCCCCGCATCCCCACCCAACCCCAATCAGCATCACTTCTGCCATCCCCCTACCAAAATCCTCTTCCCTCCTCCTGCAACGCTAGCTGATGGCGCCCTCTCACTGGATGCTGCTACGAGTGCCGACGCTACCCTTGCAAACCCCACCGGCACACCTGCTCACGCAAGAAAGGGGGAAAAAAAACAAAATGGAAAGAAAGAAAAAAAAGAGCAGACAAGCCAGGACATGACAAACCCAGGGTTGAGCAGGGGTGATCTGGGAACAGCCTGCTTTGATTTCAGAAATAGCTTGACGTGGATTAAACGTTTTGCATCCACATTCAAGAGAAAAAAAAATTAACCAACATCTCTTCTTCCTGATAAAAACACACATCCAAAGAGACCAAGAGAGCAGGAAAGAGAAAGAAAGAGAGAAAGAGAAAGAGAGAGTGTAAGAGCGTGAACTTTTTCCCCCACAATGTGTGGCAGTATGCCAGGAAATTTTGACAGGAAGTAGGACAGCGCAGTATCAAAAAACCAGGGGCTGGCGAACAAGACGACGATAAAGGGAAACTGCTGATTGGCTGATGAGAGTTGACTCGGCAGCTCTGGACTTGTGTTTACATGTCGCAGAGTGTCGTAGCACCCGACCCAAGGACATGAAGAAAAACATTGGGGGTGAGTGAAGCGAGCGCCCTGATTGGCTGCCGAGAGCTGGCCGAAAACACCTCCCTTGTTTACAATTTTTCCCTCGCTCTCTTTGCCCCTCCGCTCGCATCCACTCGCTGCCCCTCCCTTGGCACAATGATTTGACAGAGTTACCTAACTGTGGCTATTTTCACCGAGGAGGAACAATAATAGATAATGTATTGCCCTGAAGTAAAAGTGGCCATGAAGTTGACCTGTCCAGTTTGGCCAGGGGAGGGGAGGGGCAAATGGCTATTTTTTTTTTCACAAATACCTTCACGGGCATATCTTTTGTTGTGACACTGTATATAAACTGAGATTTAATAACATTATGGATAGCAACAAGATTGAAGCTGATTCACTTGTAACTTCTGATGGCAGTTACTGCTTCAAAATTAGTTGGTCGGATATTCATACATGTACTACTGAACTGAATTTGGATGCTCAAATGAGCAAGAGGCATATGATTCAGTAAAATCTTTCCTTTGCTGAACAGGACAAATGTAAACATGATCTAAAGAGACTTGATTTACTGGCCCAAACAGGTTTCTCACGCCTTGAATGTTGTCGCAAGACAAGCAATCAATTACAGAACATGACGTGACAAATCTGCCGTGCTGCCCGAGCTGCCGGAGTCCGCTCCGACACCTTTCATCGGAATCACGTGTGTCGAGGAACCAGCTTAATCCAGCTTTCGGCCGATGAACATCCCATAATGCCTACTTGTCACGAACGAGGGGGGGTGGGGAGGAGGGGGTAGAAGGAAGTGAGGGAGGAGCAGAGTAGTTCCTCCACATCATTGCGCCTTCCTCCTGCAACTTGTTGCCTCCATCTTCCTTGTGAAGTTGTGCGGCCCAGTTGTCTGCCAGGCTGTCTGCTACTTCAAGGGGTATAAAACCAGAATTGGAAATCAGTGTATGGGTTTTACCAAATCTAGATGACAGATAATGGAAACTTAAGGTTGCAATAGCCAAGGCTTTGAACTAGAATTTAAGTAATCTTAGCGCTAAAAGGGAAGTACACTCTATTTGTGTGTGTGTGTGTGTGGGCATGGGTATTGGGGGGGGGGGGGCAGGTGGGTGGAGTCTGTGCACATGTTTGGTTTACTTCAGCTTATTCTGAAATTTCATGTTCTCCTGCACGACACTTCAGCCCTACCCTTCCCCAAGGACATAAAAAAACCTTCTTACTTTTAGGCGATGCAAACAATCACATAAATTGAGACAACTCTGGAAGAGATAACTTCAGATTTGACGACAACACTGAGTAAGCTGTAAATCCTTACTATGTAATATGTGATAACAGTATGGATCACTATCTTTGCAAAAACATTTCGCAGGGACGTCGGAAGATTTGCAAAAGGGGCTACCACCTTGAAAAAGTGAAATTGCCCCCCCCCCTTCATCATCCATCTTTTCACTTCTGATTTTCTCTCTCTCTCTCTCTCTCTCTCTCTTCCAAACTATCTTTCTTTCTGTCCTTGCATTGAGCAGTGTTGACGCTGAGGGCTGGGCGGAGCTATTCTCGGCTTCGTTTGGGATGAGAGTCTAGAGGAGAGAGAAAGCCTGCAGGATCCACTTCAGGAAACGGAAAAAGCCGTCAAATCCGTCAAATCGTCTTCTGATTCCCTTGCCCCCCAAAATTGTGATGCGCTTGAAATTTTATCCGATGACTTAAGCTTGCGCTCATTTCATGTAGTCTACTGTAGCCTTAAATGGCAACATGGCAAAATGAAATAGGCAACTCCCCCCCACCAAAAAAATAAATAAAGAAAAAATAAAAATATGCAAACATTTTGATGACACCAACGAGCTCTGATGTGTGCTCTCTTCTTTCGGGAAGTGGGGAGGAGGGGCCACATGTTGACAATCGTTGGCATCTCGCCAAGAGACGGCCGAATCGTGGCACTCGGCTGCCAAAAGGTACTACCACGTGATGACAGATCTAATTGATATCAAAGTCAGCGGTGACGAGCTGGTGAGAGCAGATAGTGCCACGTGAGATTAAAAGGAGGGGGGGGGGGGGGGCTCGATGTGCCCCCTCTGCCGACCAAAACAATGGGAGGACTTAACTAGTTAATGCACGCAAGACCACCATCTTCTTTCTCCCTTTAGTCACCGCGACGCAGATCTTCCCCACATTTTCACGGAATTTCTCCCCCCAGAAATGAGTCTCGTGAGCTGGACTGTTAAGAAAATACACTGTGGAGGGGTGGGGGGAAATGGTCATTAGTTTTCCAGGGTTTTTTTATGATTAGCATTTCCCTTACTTCCCCTGGTTTCATCTTGTGATCTGCTCTTCCACATCTCACATACCTTAACCAGAAACAAAAATACACTGTGAATACACATGTACTCCACTTAGCTATGAATTGTATTAGTAATTACAAATTAGGGGTAAGATAAACATAACCAGTAAAAATAAATGCAACTTAAAGTACAGAATTTACCACTCTACAAACTTCTTGCACTGCTAGCACACTAGAATGGTTTTCTCATCAGCAGCAAGCCACACATCTTGCTTTTTTTTTTGCCTTAAAAAACAAAACAAAGACCCCCCAAAATCCAAAAGAAATACAGAAAGTAAATGCCTTCCTGTACAGCTTCCCTTACAGGAAAAGGTACAGCCTCGACACACAGGGAATTTATCTACTACGTTGGCATTGTTTATGTCTATTTGCAGCTCCCTATTTATCTGTGCACAACCACAACACAGTCGGAGCTTTCGAGACGTTGGACCACAGCCAGTGGAAAACAGCTGTTTTCACCGAGCGTAGTAAATACGGGAGTGGGATCAGCCGAACGGATTAACGAAAAATCAAAACAAACCTTCACGGAACAAAGAGGAAAATTCAATCTGACAGCCAAACATCAACCGTACCAGGGTCTTCGTAAAAGCATCCAAATAAGAATTTGGCTTCCAATCACACTCCTTATCCTCACCATCCCCCCCCCCCCCAAATCTTGATTTACCCATAATGCAATGCACTACTACATACCTTTTATGCAACTACAAGTAGTGCCTGGGAATGGAGTCAACAGTTCACTGCTTTCCGCACGGTTTTGTCCACGTGACTGCACGGCTATGCGCTCTAAAGTGAGCAGACGGCATAAATCCCGTACATCCAAAAGAGTCCACCATTGGGAACAGCAGTGGTATGGTCCAACAACCCTTCTAGGCTCGACAAGCCGCAACATGTTGGCCCTTATTTTCCAGTTTTGTTTTCTTTCTTTCTGTTCTTTTTTTTTTTTTTTTTTCCCAGAGGCGCACATTTTGTCCCTGCAACATGTCTGGAAGTGTTTCCAAGGTTGTGGGAAGTACCTGTACAGTCGTAGCTGCCGATGGCAGTTTAGTGGACTGTGGGGATTGGTGGGGGGGGGGGGAATAGGATGACAGGAAGGGGTAAGGGGGAAGGGGGAGGGGCTAGCATGCTGGTCGTGCGTGATTATTAGTCATAGCAACAAGACCAGACACGCCAAAAATGCCACGTTATCACCACGTCGTCGTTGGCACAGACGATACTCCTGCCGTGTTTGTGTTATTGTTTTGATACGACGGATCCCCAGCAAGGAGAAAAACGTAGTTCCCAAGTCAATGGTAGTGTTGAGGAAAAAAAAAAAAGAGTAACAATATTGCAGCAACCTGTTGACTATCAGCTGTAGTGTACGGTGCGTCATACATCGAGGCTCGTCTACAACCCGGCAGTCTGTATATAGCCTCATACTAAGCTATAGGAAAGGCTGCAGGAAATTAGCGCAGTAAATATAGGCCAGCGACATCCAAAACTGCTTTAAAGGGGCACCCATGGTTGTTTTCTATGAATGGTCATAGCAATCTTAACTGAAAAATACATGCCGTACATCACCAGCATTTCAATCATTAAGCTCAGATTTACATTTCTGCCATGAAAGTTGCACAATTCTCACTTGTGTAAAGAAATTTTTCAAGCTTGATAACTCATTCTTCCCAATGAACACAGTGTTCCCTTGTGCCAAAAAGGAAAACAAAACAAAACAAAATAAATCAACACATAAAGATACATTGTAGCGAGTGACAAAGAGAGCTAGACAAAAGCAGAGTGAGAGAGAGAGAGAGAGAAAGGGAGAGAGAAAGAAAGGGTGAAAAGTACTTTGACATTTAGAAGCCACAAAGCAAAACAATGCGTTCTGGGTAATCCAAGCTTGCCAACTTTTGTCCCCTGACCTTGCATCGTAGTAATGAATGTACAACCGCCTCACACTCGGTCCCGAGTAATACGGTGTGTATATTGCCTCAATATTGTTGGCAACATGAAGATGCACTACGGCAAGAGGTTGGAGGGATAAGCACGAAATGCTGTCTTAGCCAAATTTGTTCAACTTTCATGAGGTGGGAAATGTCACAATCTAGCGAGATAACTTTCACCGGCCCTGGCATAGGCAGTACGTGTAGTTCTTGGAAAAACAAAAACAAAACAAAAACAATAACCCAAGTTATGACTTACATGTAGATCTGCATCACTTCCCTGCTTTATAATCCTTATATTTTGTGTACCAGAAACACAAGACTTTTGACGCAATATCCAGCATGGATTTGCTAAAGTGGGACTGTATGGCGGAAGATATTTGCATCTGACGATCAAAGGCAAGAAGATAAGCAAAGCAGGTCCGACATTTTGTCATTGTTCTATCAGGAAATGGACATCAAATTCTTTTTTAAAGTTTTGTAATATACACCATACAGGCTTAGAATCATCAACTAGTACAGTAGGCCCTACACTATCAAAACACAATCAGTTCTTGATCTGCGACTAATAGCAGAGACCAAAACAAACGCAAAAAGTGGATGGTGCTAGATGCATGTATGTATATAGACATCGCGGCTGACTAATACGTCACATCAAAACACACAAATTCAGGAAGCTTTACTTTTGGGGACACGAGTCGGAATTGTTCGGGCAGGATGGAAGTGACCATGCTTGCGCCGTTTCCAATGCGGAGGACACAAACCAAGTCAGTTAACAACAAAACAAAACAAAACAAAGCTGGATTTTGCCATATGTGCAGCGGGGGGGTTAAAAGTTCATCTATCTTTCAGCAATTCACCATAACAGCAGTCAAAACAATAGGCCCATCCACAACAGTTGCTATTTTTTTTTCTTTTTTATCCTGCTCTCTCTCTCTCTCTCTCTCCCTCTTTCTCTCTCTTATTCTCTCTCTCTTTCTGTCCTTTTGTTATTCCCTCGGGAGTCGAGCCGGGGATGATTCACTCCCATCACGTGCCCAGCAATCGTGCTAGGAGAGATTCTCAACATCCGCCGCCAAATTAGATGGCAGTCATCTTCGATTTGGATGGTTACTTAAGGACCGAAGGATCTTAATTCGCCACTTCACTTCTTCCCCCCTCTCTCTCTCTCTCTCTCTCTCTGTCTCGATTAGCCAATACCGCGCCTCTGAAGGTAATCTGTACAACACTTTGATGCTCCGTTATCCAGCTACATGTGATTGTAATTTTTCGTGGTGAGCTCGTTGCATCCTAGTTATGTCAAGATTTATGAAAATTGGGGACGATGTAGACACATCTTAACATTCGTTTCTTCACCTCCTCCACCCACCCCCCCCCCCCCTCCCCATCACAAAAATGTGCAAAGATACAGCATGTAATGATTACCTTCAATTAGACCTGCCTTGCGCAATATTTCTGACGGACACAAAATCAACGATAACAAATGCGAGACCAAATGTAAGTCTTCCTGCCACATTCAACAACAACAACAAAAAAAAACTTGCGTGTCAGAAGCGCTGACGTGTTTGTTTCTCTTCTCGACACGTCACTCTTCAAAATCAGGAAAGGGAAAACAAAAATGGATATCGCGAGGCAGATTTGTTAGTAATTAACCTTGAAACGTTGCTAATTACCTTGCATGCAAATGGCCACAGCCTAGAAAATGTCACTCAGTAGCAAGGACAACAGACTCAAGGAGTTTTGTTGGAGGAAAAGTAAAAAGGAGGAAAGAAAAAGGAGCATCCCAAACTTGAACGGAAAGCCTTCTCGGCTGCAGCTGATCCGAGCCCGAGAAAGCAGGTCCCCGGGATACCGTCAGGGATGCGTGTACATGGCAGTGTGCCAAGGACGTGAAAAAAAAAAATAATGATAACAAAAAATAAAGGCAGACCTGGACAGCTAAACAGCTGCAGAATCCTCTTCAACTCGTCTTCCCCAACTGCCCTTTTGGAGAACTTTTGACAGAATGTACGTGACCTGATTACAACTCTAGACACTGCTCACTCCTAGCTCTTATGTACTTGAGAGGATGTTGGGGCAAGGGCGTGGCCGAGAAAGACCCCAAGATCGCATCCCGCATCAACACGACCCTAGGAGTCATCATCTGACTGCATGCTTAGAAATGATTCCCTGCGACTTCAAAGATGCTCATATGGCTGGTCCTCACACACAGTCCTAAAAATTTCCAACCATCCAACCAACTATTACAGATGGATCAAAACATAATCAAATACACGTATGACATCTTTCAATCTTCCAATCTAATTAAATTTCAATACAAATGTTAAATCAATACTAACAAAAACAAAATCCTTCAATGATATAACAGATGCAATAACTTCTAGTGCCATTATCATCTATCTAAAAAGGAACAACAGCTGTCCTTACATTACTGGTTCTTTTGGCATGCCAGGAGCATCCATCTGTGGGAAATGGTTCTTGGAACAATTAAGGAATTGTTTTTAAACCTGAACTTAAAATGGGAAATATACCATTATGCTTTCATTATGTCTTGGCTTTGCGGTGAAGCAGGAAGACACTTTCAACTAAAAGCTGTACATATTTCATCTCAAGCAGGAGATTACAGTAGGGTAAATTCCCCCCTCCCCCACATTAGAGCATCTCAGCAAATTTCCACACTGATCCTATCAAATCATGTGCTAACTAAGCAATCTAACTTGGCAACGCCCTGTGATTATCGCCTTGAAATCTTAATACGACATTATTGAGTAATTATACTCGACCACAGGACAAAACAAAACCCCAAAAAGAGCATGACAGTGGTTTAGCTCAAGCTGTGATCAAATTTCCTGATGGGCTGCCGGTAAGTTACATGTAAATTAGACACGAGACAAGGTTTTTGCAATGCATGTGCACTTCATACTTTGAGAAGGTGAAATTTTGCCATATTATAGAATACCTGACAGAAGCCTGTATATTTGCATTTTTACCACAAAAAAAAAATCCACAAAAAACACCTAACAAATATCAAAAGACTTCAAACAATATTTGAATGTATGCCAACGGGATCCTCAATTCCAAAAACAAATTTTGCTCGCAAGCATCTCAATCGAGTGTTTGGATATCCCAGTTTTCAAGCCAATTTTCTGCGAGATGACTTTATCTTTTCATCCACAACCCTTCCTCTCCTCATGGCGATCTTGTTGCTACAACTAGGTGCGGCGTGGCTTTGAGTAAAACCTTGGGCGAGCCTCGGAGCAGCTCTGGAAGATCTCCAAGAAAAAAAAGTCTGCAAAAAAAACAGAATAACTTCCCAAACCTGGCTTTACTACTATCAAGACAAAAATTTTGTTTGTATCCGTTTTGTATTATAGTCTGTAATGCATTCACAAATACACTTTTGTATAAAGGGAAAGCAAATGCAAGTGAAGAAAAAAAAATATAACCTTTGATTACGACTGAACCTGAAATTTTGGCGCGGGCTTGTCTTCATATGCTGATACGAAAGCTACTTTGGTGGGAAATGGGAAAAGGGGTGGCAAGCCAGCACTTTATTATTAACACATTATGCATGCAAAGGTATCTGACTGAGAAAAGAAAATGACAGAAAAGGTAGGTAAGGGGGACATGCCACATTCCAATATCCATTTCAATTTTCCCAATTTTTCTTTTTTTGTATTTCAATGAATATCTGCTATCCATGTTATTGAACAGAGCAATAAGTTTTCAAGAGACAGTCAACAAGACAATGTTGTTGCTCTAATCCAGTACATGATACTATTTTGAAGCATCATTCTGAAGTGACATCATATTCCTAAAATATCTTCCTATTTTCGTCATATTCTTTTAAATTCCAACGTGTTAATCTCATCTCATTATCCTTTCCGCAGAGTCCCTAACAAGGTGATAGCGGCACGACTATCAATAACGATGACAGCAATACAGTTTACTTCGGAGCAAACCAGACTGTATCAATAAAACAGAGGCCGCATAGTAAGAATCAGACTTTGGTCCCAGCAGATTATTTCACATCCTGTATCGGGCTATACTTGGAGTTGGGAAAACCACTTCCATTGAATTCATAAATTCATAAGGCTTCCCCCACTTTACATATTGTACCATGATTTAGCATGAAAACAAAGGCTATGGCTCTCCAGGATGGTTTGCATTGACAGCCTGGGATAGAAATCCAGGAGTGGAGTGTCAATTTCCGTGGGGGGGGGGGGGAGATAGCAAGAAGGATGACCCACTTTTAAGTTTTGAGGAATGGGATACTTACGATGAACTTATCCATTTATTACTCTTTATATACAGTAAAAGCTTCTAGGGGGAGAAGTGGAGGAGATTATACAGAGGTTGGCCCTACTGGAAGCACTTCGGGTAGAAAAAAGGTACTGGGGGGGTGGGGGGGGAGGGGGGGAGCCATCATGTACCACGGGAGGCTGGTATGTGGGGGGGGGGGGTAGGAAAGATTATGAAGAGGTTGGCCCTTCTGGTTTGCCCTATGGCTAGAAAATGTATATCTGGGAGGGATACAGCTATAGCTATCATTTACCAGGGGAGGCTGGTGTGTTGGGGCTGGGGTGGGGTCTAGGGAAGGATTTGAATACCATTAACCTGCCTGTTAGTTCTATGCAACTTTTTTTTTTATTTCGACTACATGTACATATATTACAGGAAAAGGGAGGGGACCTCATCGAGAATATATGTACAGAACTGTAGTACTACAGGATATTTCTGCTCACCCAAGCATTGTGCAGACAATGCATTTGCATATTTGGTTGGCACATATTTGTAAGCACCTAAATTTGGAGACGTGCTTTTATTCTTTATCATTTCCAAATGCAAACATTCCATCACTAGGAGGGGGAGGGGGGCTGCGGATGGCATAGGGTGCGAAGCTGGAATTTCATTGCTAATGCTCATTTCATTATAGCGAAGAGGCCGGTAGTGTTATCTATTTAGAGAGATTTACAATCATCATGCACAAATTGAATTTTTTTTAAAAAGCATACGAAGCAAACAAACAATCTTCTGGAAGGGTGCCATCACCGCGGCAACAGTACAAATACACAAAATCAGTTTCAAGCGATCGAGAATATCACCTCTCCTTTCAGGTCGTCTGGCGTAGGCTTCCACTAGACGGGCGATATTGCATCAAAAGGATACGAAAAATGCAGACTCAATTAACATCCCTTAGCAGGCTGGGCTCCATCTGGGGCTCATTGTAGCTCCACCCATAGTATCATTTTTTTTTTGCCTAACGCCCAACAGCAACACAACCAAGAAAAAAAAAAAAAAGCATGTCTTGTGGGGTGGAGACTAAAGTGAGGGGTGGGGAGGGGTTTTGAGAATTCACGTATCGACAATAGTCCTGGAATTCCTGACTTGGGTTACTGTAATGACAATGTGACCATCTCCATTTTCTTAAAATTTTTACATACTTTGACTCTGACTCACAGGATGTGACATCTTCGTCCAATTTTGTAAGGTGAACGACTTGCTCCGTGATAATAACAAACCACAGTCAAATAGGTTTTTCCGCACTATCAGGATATGATAATTAGAATCTTTCTTTCTCCCTCTTATTATATTTTGAATCAACCAGTTCTCTAGCAACGGACTGGAATGCTATGTATGACTTGACACAGTCTTGAACTCCCAAATGGACATCAGTCAAAATCAAAGAAAGCAGACGTTTGTGGGTTTTTTCTAAATTTCTGCTTCAGTGACAGTTTTACTGATATTTGGTCAATTATGATAAAAAGGATGCACTATGAGTGAGTCACATGAAAAAGGTTAAATTTCTGCCCCAAGTTTCTGAAAATTACTCTGCCAATTTAAATCCCTTTCAGTGCAGTAGCATCAGAATGCCAAAGATTACCAATAAAAAATACCATTAAAAACATGTTTCCTGCCAGATGGCATGCCACTATTGACTTCTTTTCTGATTAAATTCCAGTAAGCCCAGCATTTTTGGTCAGAACCTTGTACAGGGGAATTAATAAGGTGTCACAAGAGATATGGTAATCCTCATAAAACCTTAGAAGAAAGCTTGTATAGTTATCAAAGAATGTATGAAAGCACTGATTGTGATTGACTTTCAAAAAAGGCATCTCTTCTACAAGCACACATTAAAATAGAGTCATTTAAGGAGATGCTGCCAGTATTACCAGAAAACATCCCCCCCCCAACAATGCCAAAAGGGGACATCATTCACCCGCTTCAATCTAAAATAAAAAAACATTTCCGTGTAATCTTCCCAAACTGACAAAGAATCGGGGAAGTCTCACTCTGAAATGGTAAATCAATCTTTATCTCATTAAGTTCATTTTGACACGCATCTTACTCCAATTAATCTTCCCCCTCATCTCGTAGCTGGCCCACAGCTCCCCGCTAACGGGAGCCAACAACCCGAGGAGCTCTCTCGCACTAATTTGCGGCTAATCTCTCAACGATCCGACCCCCTGGAACGCATGACAGGAAGTCAGACATTAATGGCTCCATGTTCGTTCGGTTTCCGTGTGAGTGGGATTCTTCCAAGCGTCGATTGTTCTGCAGTGCATGACTAAGACTTACTCTGTTCACGGCGCAAAAAGAAAAAAAAAAATGCAACAAACCTTTTACCAATTAACATTTTTCTACTTTTTTTTCCTGCACTAATAAAAATTCCCGGCTGCGCTTTTCTGGGGGGTTTTTCCCCCCTCTGCGGCTTTTCCAAGATGCAGGATAGGATGTTTACCTAATTCAATTTCAGGAAAATTTGATAATGACAAAGGATTTGTCCTCTTGTCAATCTACACGAAGTGTTTCTGTAGTAACACAAATTCTAGTGTACCATTGTATAGTGTTAATCCAAGGAGGTCACTTGGACAATGTGCAGCGATGTCAAATCAATAAAAAATGGGGAGGATCCTGAATTGGTAAAATGGGCAATCATCCACACAACACCAGAGGATTTAATCTAATGTTGTGTTTTCAGATCAAATCATGAACAGTATTAGATGTTTACTACATTGTATGCAGCTAGCCTTTAGCCAAGACAAATGGTGGGGTTTTCTTTGGTGTTTTTTGTTTTGTTTAGTTTTGTTTTATGCTAAGATTGTTAAGACAAATTTGGATGAGGTGTTGTGGTCTAGTGCAAAGTGTACTATGCTTTCAGTGAGTAGGTATTGGGTTCAAACCCCATTAGGGCACTAGTGTGTGTATCCCCTATGATGTCTATATCCACAACACGACTCTCTACACAGGTGTCAGTGGGTACCATGGGATTACTCAAAAGAAACCAAACATTTGCATTCTTTTTTTTTTGTGTATTTTTGATAGCTTGTGCCTGCCACAAAGATGTTAGCCTTGCTGGTCATCTCCTCGGAGAAGTTCAGTGAGAGCTCTGAAGGTGAACCATTTTGATTATGATGCCAGCATCATGACATTTTTTGTTTGTTTGTTTGTTTTAAATGCCATCATCATCAAAAATTTAGCATGGTATACCACCTCTTAATACTACATGCACATCAGAGAAAGCGTAATATTGACATGCATCACTTAATACTCCAATACCATAAGCCCAAGTGTCATGAGATTGATCCTGAGCGAGTATAAGCAAATCTGTGTTGAAGAGTCTCCCTCCAGTAATTTGCCTGAATCAGGGACTAAAAATAAGTCTAGTGCACAAGTTTCCATCATTCCGAGTAAAAGTACAATGAACTCACTTGAGGTATACATGGAATTCTATGATCTAATAGTAAACACTCTTACTCAGACTTTGTGGGGCCGAATGACTCAAGTTTCAAACTCAGCCCGATAAAAAACTAACCTCTCTCATTTTCTGCGGCAGATTGCATAAATAAGGGGGAAAAAGAAAAGAAAAGCAATGAAACGCATGCAGAAACATGAAAGACAATGAAAACAAAACAACAAAGTTTCAACTGAAATGACTCTAATAGCATACATTCGTATTGAAATACTTACATTCTTAATGATATTGTAAGCTACACTTGAATATCAATAAAACCCTCTCACAGTGATATGAGCTTATATAAAACTACCATGCATGGGTTTATGTTGTATGATTAGTTTGTGATAATGTCTGGACTTTGGATCAGACAAGTTTACACAATTACACTGTACTTTAGTGTAAGAATCAATGTGACATTATTTTTTTTTTTTTAATTGTGCATTCCAGTCATTAAGTACTAAAATACAGGTAAAAACATCTTTGTAGTTTCATATGATGATTAAAAATATGTTATTAGTACTTGAGGGCTTTGAAGCATCTACAATGAAAAAAAAAAAGTGATATACATTCTGTAGAAGATGAAATAGCAACTCTGAATTTTTGCAAATTTGATGTGTTTTTTTTTTTTCCATAACCTTATACAATACCTGCATTATCCCTAAAATTTGAGACCAAATCTTATCATAGTTTATCAATTCCTCCTACTAGTTAAAATCTCATTCCTGAGAGGACTGCATACTTTGCTGGAAATGACATTACTGAGAGCCAGAGAATATTGATACTACCTTTGCTTCACATTTCTCTCTCATTTCTGTTCATTTTTACCGAAGAAACCAACTATTTTGTGTGGCAGAGTGATTTCAAGCACATTATATCTTGCCAAATGAGAACACTGCACACAGGAGAGCCACACTTGTTCAACACAATTACAAACACGGATATGAATATGTGGGAGATGGATAAACTATTTTTTGAGAGAGGAAATGTTGTTGGTACAATATATCATATCAAACTGTAAAATTTTGGTGGTTTTGGCATTTTTCTAGCACAGATATTTTTTTGCAAATGTTTGATGGCAGCGCCTTTCACAGTCATGTATAACAGAAGCCACATACTTGGGGTATTCTGTACGGACACATAGCAAAATGTTCACAGCCTTCGAAGCATGAGTTTGAAATCAGTTTGCTCAGTAATCACTGGATAGCATCACAACAACATAAACTACACTTGTCAAGCACAATTTGTCAAATCGGGGCAAATCATGTCATCTGCATCAATGTTTATGGCCAAAAAGGAGTAGAAAATCAAAAGAGAAGAAGAGAGGAATCAGAAGAGGATCATTAACGAGGATCTCTTATTAGACAGTCAGACATGTCTTGAGCTGACAATTACACTGCAACACATGTGGCAAGCACTGCATGGCGAACAAATAGTGTACCTATGTACAGCACCTGACATTAACCCCTCGAGTCCTGAAGACACTTTGCCTCAGAAATTATCCCCCTCAGTCACTGTTCACTTCACGTGATTTCAGCATCTTAAAATTCATTCGGTTTCATCATCTAAAATTCATTTGATTTCATCCTCTGATGCTCACGGCATGTCTCGTATGCTAGAAAGACTGGGTGGGACTGATGAAATTGGCTTCACATCTGCTCAAAATCAGATAGAACTCTACCTCAAAAATATCCCACTTTGGGGGATTAACACAAATTTAAACCCACTGAAGACTAGACGAGTATATTCGGGCAAGTGTCTATGGGATATTCATAAATTTGAATAACAAAGCAGTACCCTCTGCATGCTATAAGGATTAGAACCAACACTTGCTGTCGGGCGAAAGCTCGGTGGTCTAGTGGAGATGACGCCTGTCCGGTGATCAGGAGGTCGTGGGTTCGAATCCTGCTCGAGTATGTACGCCCATGATTTTTTATCACGGCTACTACTAAAACACTGATCAATTCAGTGCTTATTTACGTCGATGTAGGGCAATTTGTCAATCAGTTGCAATGAATTATTTTTGTTCTATCTCTTCTTTGCAAAACATATTGAACAAAGACTGGTTAAAAATTAATAGAGATAAATAAGAGTATCAAGGTAAACCAAAAGTACTGTAATGTGGTTTTAGGACTCAAGGAGTTGTAAAACAAAAAGAAGATTAGCAACATACATCATACTCATTCCCTTTCACTTTCCCCTTTTAGGAGCTCTTTCTTTTTGCAAAATTACCAGCAAAAAGAGGAAAGTCATGCTGCGCATTCATTTTAACATAAAATACCAACATTCAGGCATATGCGGTTTAGACATTAAATTCACTCTCTCACATTTAGCAACTATTCACATGTGACTGCCTGCTACCCTCCCCCCCCCCCCGAAAAAAAAAGAAAAACATCCCATGTAGGACATACAAAAAAAAAAATGCTAATACAGGAAATTTGAGGTACATGTATAAGAGACATTCCTTTTAGCTTGTTTGTTTGTTTGTTTTTCCTGTCATACAAGTTTTTTTCACCTCCTTTATGAATTATTTCTATTCTATTTCATCTTATTTTTTTTTCTTTTGTCGGTTCCTTTTTTTTTCAAGTAGATACAAATTGTACCACTGGAGTGAGACAAGCATGTTATTTCAAATCAAATGAAACACATGAAAAATTACTGCAAAATGAATGAATTTAATGCTTCTGACATTGTTTCATTCTGTCACATGATAATTTGATGGTGTAAATAGGCATATGAAGTTAGAATTCAAATGATCACTATAGTAACATGTCTAACGTTATCAAATGGTATACTGAGTAAAATTGAGTGAAGACATCAACAACATGTTTTTGTCTGGTGCCACGAATTACCAAAGACAGAGAAGCGTGAATATCTCTCATACTAATTGCAGATTGTACACAAATGTCAACAATACAATTCAAAACGACACTTTAGCATTATCTGCAGTTGACACTGAGAAGTAGGCGGATGATTTGTGCAGTTTTCACATCATTTCGTCACACTGCTCCTTCCTTTGTGTAAAACCCCTATCCCTACTGAAAACTGATGGCACATCAGACAGTTCACCATGAAGCAATGCACACTTGATTGTGGTTATTAAGCATTGGGTTACGAGGCGGGCGCGGCATGCATTGCGAAAACACGTGACAAACAGACCTTTCGAAATGAGGAGTTAGAGAACAGTAAGATTTATCACCAACCTTCGACGGCGACAGCTGTTTAAGTTCAATCTAGGACAGAGAAGAGCCCAAACACCGGTAGAATATTATGAGAGATTGATCAATACACCTTTTAAAATCAAAATCAAAGATCATGCACCCTAACCACACTGTCACACTCCACAGACGTTCCACAAACATTTATTGATACAATTGCAGCAAAAAGGAACACCATATATTATTTAATGCTACTGTATTCAAACTTTGATAAACATTTAGTGCAAATTCAACACACAATGTCTATGCAGCCACATCACCTGCATTCATTGATGGCCTTTTTTTTTTGTCTGTTTGTTTGTTTGTCTGTTTTTTACACCCCTGCCTGAGAAGGCATGTGTTCATTGCTCATTTGACTTTTGCTTGCTATGAATGAAATGATTTATAATGCTGCAAGTATAGAAAGTCAATTTAAAGACAGGATATTGTGATAGAAAATATGAAGAGTATTATACTCTTGATTCCACTTCCATATCTTCTTCAGATAACAGGAGGAGAAGCTTCAGTCTTGTAGCTTTACATGCATATCCACTCGTACTCACTTTTAAAAACAAAACAAAAACATATGGGAGTCCTGCTTTTTGCTTTTGTTTTCCACTGACACACTAATAGAAGAGTGCCCATCATACCTATAACATTTTCACAACAGATCCCCTCGCTACATAGCACTGTAGCCAATGGCAATGGAAACTAGTTCAACATGTATAACAATGTAGGTAACTTTCCTATTGATGTCAAAGCCATGCACAAGGCACAATTGCAAGAAAAAAGCCACCAAGTCCCACAGCCCTCGTTTTACAACCATATGTAGAGAAAAAAGAAACCAAGTCTTCAAACCCCAGTCTTAGGTTCATCTCCATCCTATGTACGTAGGCTACCCCAAATATATCACTGTCCATCTACACGCTTGTAGACTAGCCTCCACAGAACCAGCACACATATTGTATTCTGAACAGTGCACTCCCATCATAACCAATATTACCTCCAAGACAGCGCTAATTTCTGACAACACCAAGTCCAAAAACTATAAAACTAAGCTTTCCTTTAGTTTACAGCATCTTTTAAATGAAACCATACAAATCTGCATTTTCCTTTCCACAGGAAGAAGCCCAGGCACCATGCTGATATATACAGCGCTAGGTCTTTACAATAAGATAATATAATGCTGTGCAAAAGGGGTCTGAAAAAAATTGATGGTTTTGGTTAGGAATTTTTGACACACCCTCACGCTATTTCTGAATTTCTTTTTGCCGAATGATACAATTTTCTTGAAGATTTTCTTCTGATGTATGGCATGATGGAGAGAAAAAAATCAACAGAGAAGAAGAAATGAGAAATGATTCTTCAAAGTAATTACATTCAAAGATACATGGATTATCAACACACTCAAGGAAAACACATACACAAGATTTCCAGATACATCTGCCATATAGCAGTAGAAATTGATAGGGTGCACATCACGAGGCCGACACCCACGAGTCATACAGGCTACGAGTTATTCAGCCCACGAGTCACACAGCCCATGAGTTCGACACTAAGCAAACAAGGTCCACTAGACAGACACATTTAAAACTCCGTTTTATCTGTCGAACTCTTGGGCTGTATTTACACTAGTGTCAGTCTCATGGGCTTTATTTGCCTAGAGTCGAAATCATGGGCTGTAGGACTCGAGGGCTGTATGACTCATGGGTGTCGATCTTGTGGGATGACCCTAACTGATATACTGTATCTCTTACCATCTCTAATAACATCAAAAGAAAAAAGGCTACTTGAATGTCGAAAAGTTATGTCACAAATACAAACATGCAATCACTTTATCTCTGAAGAACAGTTATGAAAGGATGCACTGCAACTGGAATTTTTAGTGAGTTTTCACTGGCAAACAATACTTTTGTGGTTGGATGAAACACTCATGACTTTGGACAGGTGAGCAAATTGCAACCAACTCTGCACTCGCCATGAGCACAACCGGGCCAGCAACTCAACATTAATTTTCATAAATTTTGTCATGATTTCATTGGTTTTTTTTTTTTTGGGGGGGGGGGGCAGGTTGGCGGAGGGCATATTGAAGGAGACACACATAGTGTATACAGATGACTAGTCATGCATTCTCCTTGATTGAAAAAAAAACACACACACACACAGAAAAAGTATGCTGTGAAATCTCCGTCACGTGCAGATGTTAGTGGAAAATCTGCAGTCGCATACCAAACAGTATCAAATGGCTGGCACAATTACTACATTGTTCTCAACTGGTGTGCACTTATATTTACACAATCTGGAGCAAGAGGATCATGCACCATTTTCATTATCCTTGAGCTTACTCCTGCATCCGAACTTCATGGACCGCTTAAGGGGAAGAGGACGGAATGATCTTTTTCCACTCTACTTTGCAAGAGTGATCAAAAAATGTGTCCACATCATTACTGATATTCTACATTCTCACACGAATGTGACACCATCAGTTAAATCACAGAGACATTGTTGGTACAATGGACACAGTGATTGATGTGCATGAGCGATGGTAGTACTAGACCAGCAAAGGAATAGGCAAGCGAAAGGTACGGCTCCACGTCCATACCACATAGAACAAGTTTTCAAGCCAACACATTATTGAACATATGGGACTAAGCAAATGTGAGATGCACTGGTAATCTTATCCCACACATAGGGCAGGTGGGAATCCCTCCCTGGAAAAAATCCAGGGCACTGTGAAATATGACGATTTCATTTTCATCGCACCATCAAAGTCAGAGGATAACAGATATCAAATTTCCTGGAGAACGCCGCCACCTGGCCAACAGGCCAACAGACTTGAAGTAGAGTGAATGCTTTTTTTTTTTCAAATCCATGTCGAGCGGAAAGAATGGATACATTTCAGGAAGATGATACATTTCAGGAGCACACAACGACATCTGTTGTTTGGCAGTTCATTTTCTTATCATTATCATGTAAAGACATAAATATATGACTTTGAGAGCAAAACACAACATGATTTGGCAATCCCTGCTGCTCATGTTTTTCTTGAAGCAGAGACATGAAGAAAAGTGAATGAAAATGATAAGAGGATAAATATATCATATTTTCATTTGATATAGGCAATTGAGTTATGAGATAGAAATAGACATAGAACTAGGAATCTTTACCAAATGTGATATCATAATTGTGAATTAACAACTTCAAACAAGAGGGGAAATGTATTCTACAAAACAAAATATCAAATATAAAAAACATTATTGTGAGAGTTGTTAAATATGATTAGAGTGAGTGTCCACTGAAAATTTAAAAAAAAAAAATCTATTTTGACCAAAAACACTTTCTGTTAGTAGTATGATTAGTATCTAACACTACTGTCTAGCTAGATGTAAAACATGCACAACAACGTAAAAACAATTAAGGGAAATATTGGTTACACAATATAACAGAAAACAATAAAAACAAAGTACTTGATGACCACATACAAATTGTAGTCAAGAATTCACATTCAAGAATTCCCACAGAATTTCAAAGCTATGATTCAAGTTGAATTGACCAAGAGCAGTATCTCTTTGTGTTTTATTTATTGTTTTAAATTTATCAAGCCATTTAACCAATTTTGAAAATTTGACATTATTAGAAATTGTGTTTTGACACTCTTTAGACTTCCTACCCTTTTTTTATCTGTTCCTTCAAAGCATGGTGATCTTAAAGGACAATTCCACCTTCATATACATTAGAATTGAGAGAATGCAGCAGTAGAACACGTCAGTGAAAGTTTGAGGAAAATCGGACAATCCTTTCAAAAGTTATGAATATTTTAAGTATCTGCGCAGTCACTGCTTGAAGAGAAGACTACTACAGTATATGATGTCACATGCATACAATATCTCATAGGAAAATAAAAAGAGAATTTCACAAAACTTTACTTTTTGAATAAAGTGCACAGTTCTTCGACTTGCTACTGACGTATGTTAAGGGTAATATTATTCCCCCTGCCTTCTGAAAGAGAGAAGTTGAGTGTTCTTTTGTTATGCGAGAAAATGTTGATTTTTCTTTATTCTTTCTTTATATCATTGTACTCATGTGACATCCCAAGCTTACTTAGTCTTTTCAGCCAGCCCTGACTGAGCAGAAACTTCAAAAATTCATAACTTTTGAACGGATTGTCAGATTTTCCTCAAACTCTTACTAATGTGTTCTACTAATATTGCTGCATTCACTCAACCCACGTGTCTATGAAGGTGAACTTGTCCTTTAAATAATTATTCAAAATTCATTTTCACTCTAAAAGCATTGTATTTTTTTTTTTTTAAGTATAGACATTATAATTGAATTTTTTTTTCCCAATCAAACATCAGTGACCATTGAACTCGAATGCCTCTTAGACATGGTTGTTTCTTCTAATCAAAATATACAATGTACAAAGAGTAAAGAAAGACCAAATAAACATGTGTCTAGAAAAACCAAGAAAATAATCTCAAACACAGCAAATAATCATCTACAATGGTGAATCTTACTACAAAGATGAGTAAAACACACCAAAATATTTCTAAGCTACAACTGTGTCGCCCCATTCAATACTGGTATCCCATACCAAATGGGATATACATGTACACCCATGTACCTGGTTATATTCAAGTGATTGCTTGTAATGTGAGTACAGCAAATTTAATTGATATGTGATTAATGTCACTTCCTGTCTCTCAATTAAGAGCGGAAGTCTCATAAATGTTTTGATAATTATTGATAAGGGGGGATACACTACAAGATGAGTCACTTTGGGCAATTTTTGATTAGGGGTATCACATTACAATTTACACAATAACTTTGAAATATTGTGTAATCAAAGAAAATTCTATAGTCTTCAGGTCTGGAATATTATGCACACCTCCCAACCTTATGCAGTAGGAGAGAAAGAGCAGTTCCGATAGGAGGGTGTAGTAAAATTATCTAGAAAAATAGGAAACTCCTGTTCAAACAACAGCTGGGAATGGTCAAAATTCAGATTCTTTCCTCCAAATTCAGTATAGTCGGGAGGTGTGATTATGTTCATTTTTTCAAACTGCAACCAACAAAAAATCTTTTAAATACAAATGGGCCGTGACGCGAGAAAAAGGCCCTTAGGGCATTGTATACCGAAAATGAGTTTTCACCTCCATATTGTAGAAGAAACTCTGACGTATTTGGATATGCAAACCTTTGTCTGAAATTCTACTCCTAAATGCTCCAATTACGACATTCAAAACAGCATGTTTTGTCCAAAATCCTGTCATTTTTTATGCGTCTGTGCTTTTCCGCGTAGTTAGCTAGTTGATCTTTTTTGCGCGTATTGCTTTGTTAAACTTACGCGCCGTTTTCTGGCGTTTGCGCGCAGCGGCGCTAAGGGCCCTTTTCTCGCGTCACGGCCCAAATGGTTTTTGGAGAAAGATTTTACCAGTTTTTTAGACTAAAAACTGTTTAATAAAGTTTTTTTTTTTTTTTTTTTTTCTGCCTAAGGATGGGTAAAACAGATGGGCCTTGCCTTAGGGTTGTGTTTTTGTTATGAAACAACAAAATGGAAACCTCAAACATGAATCAAGAGTTGTAAAAAGAAATACTGTCTGCATTTCATGTGTGTGTGTGTGTGTGTGTGTGTGTGTGTGTGTGCATCTGTGTGCATGTGTCTGTAAAAACATGTATACTGCATATACAATATGTCACAAGTTTGGGTGTTTTAACTCATACTGCATATAAGCAGGAGACATTGCAAAATTAAAATTTACCTGCTATCCTCTTTCAAAATCCCATTAAAAGTGATATGCTCAAATATAGACAATGTATCTGAAAAAGTCTAATCATACTAATCCAAATTTGGTAAAAAAATAAAAATAAAAATAAAAATCCTTGAATGCTTGTTATAAGTTTGTCAGGCAAACATTTCATAACATTTACTGATTTTTATGCTTATCCTGGAATGCATAACTGCATAATGTTAACAAAAGAGTAACAAAAAGTATGTGTAAATAAAAGACAACTCAGATTTAATCTGCTAAAAGTCAATCCCCCCGTTAAACGTAGGATGAAAGGAAACATCAGGGATATATTTTATTTTCCAATTCATAACACACGTTTTGCAGGAGGTTACATCTGTTTCATCTTTCAAATAAACATTAAAAAAAAATAAATTGTAGTTCCTAATCCAGTCCCGCTTTTTATAAACTTTAAGTGACAACAAGATGTGGGTAGATTTACATTGTAGTGTCAATGCAAAGTCCACAAAAATGGTTGAACTTTTGCTTCACTGTGATGGCAGCAGCGTGAGATTTTATTGTGTGACTGTGTGCATTGATTTGGTACAGAGATGATGAGATTAAAAAAAAAAAAAAAAAAAAAAGTGCTCATGCAATGTGTAAGAACCACTGATCTCTATTGGAGATATCTGGATATCTCATTGGCCCATTCAAGCTGTACACACAAGTGAAGCCGCTGCGCCGCCATCTTACCATGCACACTCCATGGGGACTTGAACGTATTTTCAAGCAGAGCCTCTCGACAAGATCACATGATGTCATGAGCTCCGCACACACAAATGTATGGGCCATGTGCATGCTAAGATGGCGGCATGGTGGCTTCAAAGCGACTGACCAATGAGATATCCAGATATTTCCCAGAGAGATCAGTGGTACGAACGTGTACAATTTCCTCCTCTCTCTGCAACACATCAACACAACTTACCGCTTCCTCTTTCTTGGGTTTACTACCAAAGAGTGAATCACTCTATTAGTCGTAGGCAGGGGAGGGGAGAATGGTATAGATGTATTGAGTTAAGAATGAAGACGACTCACGAGGTCAGTCCAGAACTGTGGCACATAATGATGGATCTCTCTATATTTTTGTTATCAGAGGAGCACTATCTATTGCTTTCTTCCAAAAGGAGTTACTGTTATGGGTGCATTAAAATTTGTAACGACAATATCACAAAAGAATAATAATATCAAGAACAACACTTGATAGTGATGACAATAATGATGGTAATATTAATAGAAATGTGTGATTTGGTTATTGATAAAAATGATAATGATAATAATAATAATAGTAATAATAATAATAATAACAATAATAATAATAATAATAATAATAATAATAATAATAATAATAATAATAATAATAATAATAATAATAACTAGAATAATGGCATTACCACAAAGCTTCAGAGGTCAGAATAAATTTTTCAGTACTTTTTGGGTACATGAAACTAATTATGGAGAAATATTACAACTAACTTTTGTACTGACACTTGTTTTTGAGAGAAAAACATAAAAGAGCTGCAAAAAAAAAAGAAGAACAAAAAAGAACAAAGGAAATAATGTTGCAACACTGGCATCACCAAGCAGTTAAAGACGCTCTGCAAGAGAACATTTACTTTGATTCCTCTCTGTGGAACCTTGAAGCAAGATTAGTAAAACAGAACAAAAATATTATGAGGCATTAGTATTGAATGAGCAGGCATACAACAATTCCATGAATGTACAATTAATGTACATGACTAATTAATGAATAATACATGATTAATTACTGAACTGACTGGACATGACAGATCAGACCGAAACAAAACGATCAATATTGCAGATTATGCAATACAAATTGCCACAAGGACACACAAAAAATCACAGGTGTGGAATCGTTCTTGGTCAAATGTAAGGGACACAAATCTTTTTATCATTTCTCATTGTTTTCAAAAGTGTGCTGTAGTTAGACAAATGGACACAGGAAGTAAAATCAATAAGTATACTGTATATGCCATATAATTCCCTGGGATTTTACTGTCAAGAATTTTGTGAGTCGGGTGCTATTCATGAATTTGACAACAAGTAAAAATATTAACTTTGATCCCGACATGAACGTATGCATACAGGTATCTCTGTTCATTATTGCACTCGACAATTGCGAATTCAACTACTCCCGAAATTGTCAGAGAGCCCGGATTTGGAAGAAAAAAAAAAAAAAATCAACTCGCTAAATATATGGCATATACAGTAACAAATAATGGGATACAGAAAGAAAAGAGAGAGAATGAAAGAATGGGGAAAAAGAGGCAGAGATTATGAGATAGATAAAGAGAGAGAGAGACATAATTAGTGACAGTCATCAACTAGCTTTTATTAGGAAAAGGTCAAAGGTCAATTGAATATTGTGAAATGGTTTTTATACCTTCTTCTTGGTCTTCTCTTCTCCTTCGTCAGTCTTCTTCTTGTCCGCCTTCTTGTCTCCCTCGTCTTCCGGCATCATGATCACGTGATCGGCCTCGCCCGCGTTCTCCTGGCTGTGTGTGCTGCCCTCTGCTGGCTGCGGCGGGGCAGTCTGGGCCACCGGCATGGGCGTCTTGCCGTCCTCCGCGCCGGGTGGAGCGACCTCATCCACTGCACGGTCGGACAAACATGCAACGGCCAAGAAAAAATGGTTGTCAGAAACCAGCAAATGTGATTGGACGAGAGTCAACATTACATCTGATGCTATGGCAACAAAAAGGTTAAAATAGCCTTATGCTCATTCATTACATGAAATATGATAAAATTGTTTACATGTTCGCACACATTTATACAACCATACATACATTGTATGATACATCATATGCATGTATGTACATTCATGACAGTGAAGTGTACATCGAACAATCTTAACACAGCACAAGACTCGTATGCAGAAAGTATACATCACAGCAGCACGAACATGACTTCTAATTTTTTCTTTTTTTCGTGTATGCATAGTTATGGGAAGAAAATATATTTTCAACGAGGTGATGCATTAGTTAAGGGTTTGGGATAGGTAAACAAAAGAGATTCATAAATCGGCTGTAACATATTGGGTAATGCACGGTTACAAGAAACTTAACACATTCAACTAAGCAAGTCACTAGGTACAGTGTATGGAATAACACTACAGGATCAGATATAGCAGTGTTAGAAGGTAAAAAACAACAACAATAAATCGGTTTTAGTACCTACTTAACATTTCTCATTTCTATTGAGCTTTTTAGAGGATTAACATGTAACACACAGTGGTTTCTAACAACTACTCCAAAATGACAGCGTGATGCAACCAAAAAAAAAAAGTTATATAATTCTAAATTGCATCCCATATGCTCTGATCAGTACAGGCTTGTAACAACTTGATAACAACACCCCCTAGCTTTTCAAGTGTTTGAGAAAGCATCCCATCATCATAATCCTTAATACTCAGGCAATAATATCTCAATTCAGAATAGAAATTACTTACAGTTTGTCGTATCATACATATTTCTGTTCCTGTTTCCCTGAAACTTCTCAGCACATCTACATTTATGATCTGTGGTAATTTACGCTTTTTAAGAAGACACTCATACAGGGAGAAAATTTGCTCTCAAAATTTTGCGGTATTCTAAGGCAGGTGCCATCAAAATTTTGCGGTATTCTAAGGCAGATGCCATCAAAAGTTGATGAATGGACTACAAGGGTTTCTAATAATGGCTCCTAACTCTGAAAAGAGACAAGATACATCCTTGCCTGGTTTCTATGCAATTTCTTTTAAAGCTAGGACAGAGAAAGATATTTGTACAGGTGACATGCAAGGTGTAGTGTTTTATAAGTTACGATAACAGCATTTCACGTGTTTGCAATCAATTGTTATTTCGTTTTTCCGGTCATGCAGGTTACATAATGGCAGCAATCATTAATTTCATGTTATCCACATTCAAAAAATGAGATATTCAGAATCTCAAAAACTGCAACATCATTTTAAATTACCCCCTTTTTTTTATCTTTTTTTTTTTGCCTTTCTCATTGATACAAATCATCACAGATGCTTTTCACACACACTTTAAAAGAATTTAATCACAAAAAGCACAGACATGGTCACTGGTGTTTTTTTTTTTTTTTCTTTCAAAAGCACAACTACAGCTACACCTGTTATCATGAAAGCATTTTTTGCATCACTACCTTATGAAGTACTGTTTAAGCAGCTAATTCTGATTTAACCCATTCTCCTCCAGGATTCTTGGGTCCTAACAGGCTTTGTACAGCACCCATTATGTTCTTGTGTGTCATGGGTTAATCTTCTGTCAGAACAACAATCAACAAAAAGCCAATAAAATGTGGACAAATTTTGTATGACTCCACGAAAGAAACAGTTGAGCAAGTTACAGCAAAGCACACCCAAAAACGAGTAGAAAAGGGAGGAAAAAAAATTGCCTGACACCCACTGTTTTCCAAACAAATATGAGCAAGAAAAATTGGGGGAAACATTCAAACGAGAAATGCCTGCCAACACAGAATGGAGTGTAGTGTAATGGTAATACTAACTCAACAAAGATGTCATCTATACATTACTAACAGGACGGTATGTATGTGAGTATATCACTAGTGAGGCATGCGGTAAAGTATAAACACTCCACCCATGAAAACGTATGAGAAATCTGTCAACATCATTCAGCTTAATATAGCATTCTATTAAAATCAAAACCTACATGTACAAGTTATGGAACTCCATTTCCTAAAGCAGCCTTCCACAGTCTGTCCACAGCAAAATAATCAAGCTCCTACAAGTAGCACCCTTAAAAACGTCACAAGGTTAATCACCAGTAAGATCTTTCAAAATATGAACTATATCTAATTTGTATAATTCTTTCTTTATCTGTTCTACTTTTGTTTCAGACAGACTTCAAATTAACAAGAGACTCTTTCTGTTGTCACTTTGAAAGTCTAACAGGAGACAATATCACTGTTACAGATGACCAGTTACACTCTTCAAAGCAAACATACATAATCCAGACTGCTAATCCATAACTAGGTTCCTTGCTAATTCAAACAATGACTACCTCAACTAATGCAAACCATGTACAGTGTACATGTACTCCTGATGGGTTCATAACTACCCTGACAAGAACATCCTACGGATTGTGTTGATAAGTTTGGACCTGTGTCAATATCACCAAATGCCTCCTTCAGATAGTCATTAGTGAGAAATAACCATATGTGACCCGCTACAACAAAAGGATCCTAAAGTTGCTGACGGCCGAGTCAAAAAAATCGAGTAACATTATCAAAAGTTACATTATCAAAATTGGTCAAAACAATCGGATTTCTGTTTTTGGCATAATTTTGTAGTCTAATGTTTTGTCTATCATATGCCAAAATTTCGAAGCTAAATGATCAAAGGAAAGGCAAGAAATCACTGTTTTTCTGGGCCATGATTTTCCGACTTTCACCGTAACAGAAACGTGTCCTAAGATTTGGACTTAGCGCCGCAGCTAGACTCCGCCCCTAGCAACGAGGGAGTGATCTTATTGGTCAGTGCGTGGCATCCTAATTACTGATTGGTCATGCGTAGACCGCTGGTGCTAAGCTTGACTGAACACGGCGGAGGTCGCTAGGAGCATACCTTCTATTGTCAAGCAGTGAAAACTGTCTCGCCTCCCCTTGATGATAGCGTCGGAAGGAAAACTTTGAAGGCATTTTTCTCGAAACTTTGATTTCCTCAACCACTTGACAAGCGCTAATTAAATCATCAATATCCGCATCCGAGTACTTTTAAGAGTTGTGCTACACATGAAATGTAAGTAAAAGAGTAAGGGAATAATGCCATGCCACTTTCAGAAAATTGTCCTCCCCCGGCATTCGGATCCTTTTGTTGTAGCGGATCACATACTTCCTTTTACACCGAATAGATAACCAGTAATACCCAAAGCCACACTTTAAGTATACATTGTTTTGTAATTGCACTCATTATTAATCCATTCCCTCCCGAAGCCTGAGATTCCCATAGACTCTAAACAGGATCAATATGGTTTCCAATATCCAACAGGTTATATACAATGAAAGTATGAGGGAAGAGAGGAAGGGAAGGGTTGATTTATATTGCTTTTGCTCTGTTTAAACATACACCAGTAGACCAAAGCACCATATCTTCCACCAGATTCATATGAACTAAGAGATGTCAAATACATGTATAAGGATTTCTAAAGAAATGTTATTGTCCCATCTTCTTTTGTTTCAGGTTTAATTTCATTTTTTCCCCAAAAAAATCTATGGAAAATGTAAGATATAAACATATGTTTAGGATATTCAAAATTCATATAAATACACTAGTACAAACAGGGGTATTTCCAGAACTGAAAAAAGGGGGATATTGGATTCTTATCAAGAACCAAAAGACTGATGTTCCTGATTTTTTTTTTTTTTTTTTTTTTTGAGGGGGGGGGGGGAGGTGTTTATAAAATTTCTAAAAACATTTTCAATGACTTTCTTTCCAAAATCTCACACATTTCCAGGTATTCAATGGGACATACAAGTGTATGTAGTTGATGGACTTTATGGTGAAAGAAAAAGCAAGCTACATATTTAGTCAAGGCTGGTACAAATCCTGGCCTTTGATGAGAACAAGCATTGAGAAAATTAATCATCAACTATAATTTCTAAATACACCAAAAGAAAAATCCAGAGAGTGTAATTACAATTCACTGCCCAAAGGTGACAGAAAAGAGATAAATCAATCACAGATACAGGATGGAGGATACAATGTATGATCAAAAGAGCTTAATAAAAATCTCACACTCCAGTCAGAATGAGTGTTATACACAGCACCTTCAATATTAATTTGATCAGGAATCACATGGTCACGCTTTACTCACTGTTTTGGACACATTCTTTTGCTGGGTTTGCCACAGAAAGAAACAGCACTTAAAGTGTTTGTCGAAATTTTGTATTCCATCTTAACAACAGATATTTTATTTTCAAATCATTAATTTCTGTCATTCAATCATAGTTTACGGTCTTATTATCTCTTGTAAAAAATACTGTCATGTGTATAAAAATGAACACAAGATGCATTTCATAAACCATAAAATAAATTTATGTCCTGAAAATGAGTGTCCATTATAAAGAGATGAATCCAGGGGCATTTCTATGGATTAATAATTAGTTTTCTTTCCAAGTGCCACAGGAGTGGTCAAACAACTAAACTTGGGATAATGTCATTTGGACCTGATCCAGTGAAAGTCATTATTGAATTAAACTCATGTGGGCAAATTTCCAGTTGCAGGCTTTATCAAAACAACATCTCACCTTAACATTTTTAATCAAATATTCCCTCACAGTAGAACCAGAGGAATTGTACTATTGTTGTCGCTACTTAAGTATGACAGATCAATAAATTTAGAAATGTAAAAATAGATAGTATTCTGGGACAGCTGCTAAGAAGATACTGCACTATCATTAAAAGATGGTTTAAAAACACACACACACACTCAAGCTTTAATCAATGTGTTTTCTGAGTGCTGCTCCTGCTCTTAAAAGAATCTGTCTACAGGAAAATATGGTCATCATGGCGATAAAATGAAGCAGGGTGAACTTTCATAGAATTTGACATTGCTCTTTGCTAGTACATGTGCAGTATGCTCTAAAACTTGCTGTTTGCAATGCTGCGCGATAAGGTACAATGTAAGTTTATCATTTCTGAGTGCAAACTCTTCTTGGACTTCAAAGCAATTGATTTTCTTGTTCGGTTTTTGCCAGCTTTTTTTTAAAGCATCAAATTTAAATACATAGTAACATCTAAACTGTCAATTTGGTGAGCACAAGTAGACAAAACATACAGCAAAGCATTCCCACAATGACGACGACAATAAAAGACACACAAGGTGAACTGAAAGCATGAGCCACACACATGAAAAGCATCTAAATGGAGAAGACACTGAAGAACATGTAACAGACATATAGCAGACAACTCACAACCACAGAAGAATTCTAAGACTAACTTGATATAAAAGCATCTGCAGACAGAAGAAAAAACAACAAAAAACGAAGGAATGAATGAAAGCATACAAGTACGTGTACATAGTGTACTCTCAATGGTCATTTTGCAAATTTGACCCGCTGCGAACTGAAACCAAACGTACCATGAATTCATTCTATGAGAAACCAGTACATAAGTACAGTGTATATCTTGAAGACAGTAGGTAAATTTAATGTGTCTGCGAAAGTCGGTACCAGATGAAATGAAATGATCAGTTTCCTTGTCATTCCAAAATTATTCCGCATCATCATCATCATCATCCGTATCTTAGGTTCTAGCCTACGGATGTGCTTTTTATCATATTTCTGGATGTGAAATCCACCACGCAAATTTCTAATGCAACCCCAGGTACAGCTGTATGATACTACCACTACCACAGATTTGCTATGCTACAGTTACAGAAACCACTGTGCATGTTGTGTACAAAAAAAAAAGACCGTATGTGCCATGCATGGACATGTCTACAAGTATTTGCAGCGTGTGCACATTGCATGAAAACTGCTTTTAGAACTGTATTTTGTTCAAAGATGACGTGCCTTTATTTTGGTGCCTTAAATATCAATAAGTTACATCTATTGCAAGTATTTGTAACAGTGTCAACAACAAGGACCTGGAAATAGGAAGAACATATTATCATATCACAAGAACATTTTTTTTTTTTTTTTTTTTTTTTAGCTCACTACCACATGCACAACTTACAATGTAAGATAATAATTGACAAAATTCAATCTCAAATAAAGCCTTAGAAAGAACAAGTTCTGGCAAGATAATTAAAACAATCTTAACTATGATTTGTCAGTGAATAACATTTGATTAAATGACTCGAGATGCAAAAATGGTTATGAAAAACAAAATTATAAAAAGACATAACTGACAATGATTCATATACCAAACAGATCAAAAATGACTCAACAGCTACATCATGGCTACAGTGTATGTTCATGCGATAGATACGCCTCACAGCCAATCCCAAGAGCACTGGTTTAAAATCAATGACCAGTGATGCTTGAATTTGATTGGACGATTCAACACTTTACTGGGGAAAGATCTTGCAGTTGGCTGTGAACGTATTCTGAAATGGATCCACACTACAAGGTGCTGGGCGTACGTAAACCCGCTTGCTATCACTCCCATAGCCACGGATCTAGATCTACGATATAAAGTGAGTTGCAAGAAATCTGAAAAACAAACAGCTTTTGTCTACAAATATGAAATAAGACAGGATGAACGTAAATTATGATTAGTCGTATGATCTAGAACCCAGGCGTAAAGATGCGGTGAATCAGGCGTAACAATGTCCAAGTGCTAGTAGTTCTCTGTAAAGAGCGTTCTTGTGGTTAGAGTACATGGTTGAGATGCATGGATATAATGGTTGAATAATGGATTTGCTGTTGAAAAGGCACACAAAACTAGGAAAGAGTGGATTATTGAAAGTGTTAAAGTGAGGGTAGCCTGTAGTTGGTGGGGAGGGAGATCTCATTTCCATTCTCTCGCTCTCTTTTTCAAACTGGCAAGTCCCTGTTTTGGGGGGCTGACCTGGCGGGGAGCGTGCCTGTATCGTTAACTTCCGCACACCCTCTTCCAATAAACCATTCGTTAATGACGCAAGCTCTTCTGGAGTCAGCCCCTCCTCCCGTTCTCCACCATCTGGACAAAACAGACAAGTGTCAATCCTGTTGGAGGTGCTCGTTTCCATGGCAAAACAAATGCATCGATCCTTTTAAAGCTTTTTGAAATATCAATGAATGAAAAAATGTCTGGCCATTTGCACATACATGTAATGTGGCACGGACCATTTGTGAATCACGAGAAATGATTTAATTTTTCACGGCAATCAAAATAAATTCTTCTTCTTATGCTGCAAGCCATGTGTGAATTGTGTAATTTTTTTCTGTTTTTTTTTTTCATGACTTAAAGACATCCACCGCTGAAATATAGGCAAAATGAGAAGCCTTTTTTTAATACATTATTACAATGTCACATGCTGCATAAAATGGTTTGATGTTTTCCTTGGTACCTTTTATTAAATGAGACCCACACCTGACATAAACTACACATAACACCCTCCCAGCACTTATCATCACACATGAAAGAAAAAAAGAATACAACATGTACATGTATATATAATTTGTCATGCACACACACCATGATGACAAGATATGAATTAAAAAAAAAAAAAAAAGATCTTGATATTTACACAAAACAGCTGAAATTCAATTTTATGCAAGTACATAATTTAATGATAGGGTATTGCATTTACCCAATTGACAATGGCTTAGCGTTTATCATTCTTAGAAAGAATATTAACCCTTATTGCACATACAACTGTATTTGCCATTCGGCATGCGTACTGGAATGCTTTCTTCGCCAGCTGACACAGATGACTGGAAACTAATTGTCAAAATAAACCAAAAAACAGCAATTACCTTAATCCCACTTTTCCATATTATGCCACCATCTCTCATAAGGACTAGGACAGATTGCTACACCTGATGGGCTTCCTATTAAATCTACAACTACTTGTATGTCAAGTTTGGATGGTCTACTGAATGCTAATGAAAAAGCTTGGCAATCTATAAAGCTATGTGCTTTTGGCAACCTAAAATGTTAAATTCCAAGTTCCTATTCCTATTCCACACCTCTGGTCTTACTAACTACAATGCACTCCCGTTATAATGAACATGATTATAATGAATTTCTGGTAACAACAAAGTAAAAATTCAGGTCCCAAAATGTGAACTATATACAATCTTAATATACTTTATTGTTTGGCTGTTATGAAACTTCGATACAACAGAAGAACATCGCTGGTCCTGAGGACTTTGATATGACAGGAGTCACCAGTACCCCTTGCTTAAGACCACAAAAGCTTTGAACCTAAACCCAATCCCTTCACCCAACTCCCAGTGCTTCTAATCCTCTCTGCCTTAATCCTAATCCTTACGATACATCCCAATTCCATAAATCTTTTCTGTACTATCAAGATGACGTGGGTACTAAACCAGTGGGATTAGACCATGAGCTCACCAAGCGACACCTGTGTTGATGCATCCTCAACAGTTGCTGATCCCTAAAATCTTGCAATATTGATCTCCATCTTCTCAGATTCATTTAATGCCTTCTGTTTTCAGTATTCAATAAAGGAGCAAATGCCATTATCAATACTAAATGTAATTACTTGTCCCTCTGTACATTTTTTTTTTTTTTGAAACCAGCTGATGCTAATAAATCTTTTCTATAGGCGTTTTCACATCAGCCCGATGTTTTGAAATAGCGCGCTATTTTCTGACTTGGGAAATTTTCCCGATAGCGAAATAGCGCGCTATTTGATAATGTGAACACAAATTAGCGCGCTAATTGTATCGCTCTGATCGAGAAAATTTCTCGACTCCAACTCGGGAAATTTCTGAAATAGCGGGATAGTAGTGCGCTATTTGATAATGTGAAAATGACTCAAGAAATTAGCGCGATGAATCCCATCATGCCTCGCGTGTGTGACCCGATCGATCGAGGCAAACTGCACACAAATCACGAGGAATTTTTGAGAGGGCACACACATTACTGATACTGTTTGCACATACTCAGCTGTCGAATTAGCTATTTTAAAATTTTTAACTATTCGGGCTACCCCCTCTTCGGGCTGATGTGAATAAGAAATGAAATAGCGCTCTAATTCGCAATCGCGGAAAATATTTCGAGCTTGGACTTTCATCGAGCTGATGTGAAATTGCCTACTGTTTATTTGGAAAAAAAGTCATCACAGAAAGAATGTGAACGTGAATGGCTATATCATTAGCATGCAACACAGGTGTGGAAATTTGCGATGGATGCACTGATTATTATACTTGCACCACGGATACATCAAATCAAATCCATGCTCCCCCACCACTATCCACCGATGCTAAATACTGATGTTACATCTCTCTAACAAATTAATATGATATCATTGTCTACCTTGAGTACACAACCACAGCAATGACAGAGTATGAGAAAGTGCATGAATTGCAAAGGTATAGGTTTTTGTTCATGTATATTAAATGTATACCGGAGTGCAAGTGCAGTTAACACATTCCACTCTCAATCATGCAAATTTTAATTGTTTTGCAATGATCAAATTACATAAATCATCTTCCCTATCTATTTCTATTTCTCTCCTTCTCTCTTCCCTCTCTGTCTCTGTCTCTCTCTCCTCTCTGTCTCTCTCTCTTCTCTCTATGTCCAACATAAGGTATGATGATGACACGGTTATGTAATCTATTCAGTCATTAAAAAAAAAATTAATCCTTTTATCATAATTTGGCTACTTCTGTAAAAATAATTCCAAATCATTCACATAATAACTGTCTAAAATCAGATTTCTATACAATTTTCTAAGAAAGCAAGCCAGTAAATCTGTATTTGCAACTATGCCATACATACTTTCTAGCAGAGCTCACTTGAGGGTACTTAGAGCTTTTGTTCAAGTACAATGACACCAAACCACATACAAACTGTACATGTGTTTCTGTTAACATCATGCTTACTGCTCACAAAGGAATCTAATGACAGAAAAGGCTGAAATTTACACTACAGACACACTACATAAAATTTGACAAATTTGGGTGTTTTTCCCCCAATTTTGGTTAATTCAAACATGCAAATATTGACCCTCACAATCCCTGTACACAGACACTCACACATACATGTACAAACACAAAACAGTCACTTTTACTAAAAACTACTGTACAGCAATGTAGAAAGAACTAGCAGAGGTAATGGTAAATGACAAGGCAGAAGCAGCACGAATTAAAAAATAAAAATAAAGGAAGAAAGTTAGTACAATCCACAGTGAACAGACAGCAAAGTGACGATACAAGTGTGTGATTTTTTTAATTTATTTTTACTGAGGTGATGATATATACTTCGTACTCCATGACTGGTTGATCGCACAGTGTGGAAGGGGTCAAGGAAGCTAGATGGTAGTGGCTATCAAAAATGCAGCATAAGACCGACCCTTGAAGGGGGGAGGTGGGTGGGAGGAGCATTTACCTTTCTCTGTTGGCGCCCCCTCTTGGGGTGGCTGGGGTTGTTGTTGTGGTGGTTGTTGTGGTTGTTGTTGTGGGGGTGTTGTGACACCATTGGTAGCTAGTGTGGGGGGAAAGATATAGAAGATTGCACGTTGTGGGTAGGGGGAGCATCCAAGGAGTGCCTTGCTTGAGGGGTGCACCAAACTTTTTGCAACAGGTGCTGTGACCTAGTGCAGAGGTGCAAACACAACCTGTCTGTGCCACACTCAGGCTCCATATCCATAACTCTTTGATAAAAAGTATTCAAGCAATACATGTATTTGACTCTTTTCTCATCGTAGCTCTCTTTGGGCCAGGTATGATTTCAAAAGTAGACCACTTTATATGCCTGAAGAAGAATTTTACCTCTTATTAGATATCACAAACAGTACAACAAGGTCTTCACAGCAATCAAGTTCTCCCCTCTACTCCGTAGTCCTACAGTTTTTAGCTCATGGGACATGTTTCTCCGAACAGAATTGTTAAGATTTACAAAATCAGAGAATCATAATCACTGATCAATTTATTTCTTCCAAGTCAATTAGTAAAAATGAAATTCAATCCAGATAAGGCAAGGATTTTATAGCATTTCTATGGAAAACTGGTGATTCAACCACATCTCATTGGTTTAATCACCTGATGAAAAGTATTCTCTTTCCATCTTTTTTTTTTTTTTTAGTGAAAATATCTAGACATTAAAAAACATTGGGTGGAAAATTAGAAGATTTTGGACTATGGACTTAATGCTTTAGGTGATCAGGGTTTTTGTTAGCTCTCTTAAAGCAAGGTCAAAAAGATATTACACTATCATGTTATCTGTTACCATGACAACCAGACTAAAACAAATACAGGTATCTAGTAGTTCTGTTACAGATACATGTATGAAGTCAACCTGCAGCTGGTGAACAAGTAAGAGTGTGTTTGCACTTTGCACTCTTTCCTATTTTACAGTTCACAGGAGGGGGACTAAAATGGGTCTTATATTTGAGCTTGAACAGAATAATTGTTTTAAAAATTTTGTAAATGATTTGAAGCAAGAGGCAAAATATGTATCTACCCTGTAAATTCTATCAGAAGATTTTCATTGAACTTTGATCTCAGAATTTACACGCTTTGAAACTTTTTCGTTATTCTCAGGAACAATCTTGGAAAAAAATAAAACAACCATGTCGAGAATTGATGAGGAATATGAAAAGTTGATTACACATTTCAATTGACTTTACAGATACAATGTATGTGAGAAACCTGTAAAGTGTACACCCTGTGGAAAATGGTTAAAACCCAGAACAAAGACATTGAATAATACATGATGTTACTGTGTCATGGTGCTGTCCATGTATCCATAAACAAACTGGTTTCTGCATGATATAAAAGTTATCATTCATATAATTATCATACATATATGTAAATGCACGAGGAAGGAATCAATAGCTCATAGCCACAAGCAGTTTGATATTAGAGAGATAATCATTTGCATCTTCACAAATCACATTTCTACAATGTCTTCCTATACTTTGTTCTTCCTATTTATCACACATGTCCATCTCAGTATTAAATTAATTGCATGAAGAGAAGAAAATCCCAATAATTAGGAAAGCACAGGCTGTATTTGAGAAGTGTCAAATATAATCACGCTATGGTCTTGTTAGCTACTGGTTTTAAATCCCTCACACTGTCGTACTTAATTACGAATTGATCCGCGCAAATCCAAATTTCTATTTGTAGGCGCGTGGATGACACGATTCTCATATCATCACTATGAAATTGAGGAAGTCATAATTAGGCAGGTATATCTCCTTAAGTATCATCTGTATACTGTCATTAAACATCTAAAGGAAGACGCCTCTTAGTGTCTGCTATTATCAATCAATTCACGCGGTTTTATCAATCACTTCACACGGCTTTATCAATCACTTCACGCGGCTTCATCAATGTCAACGAAATAAAAATCACACAGTAAGACATAGCAATGCTTTGTATTCTGACATTTACGTTGCATCCTCGTATTTGCAGTAGCAAATTCTTCAGTTGAGTTGGTTCATATTGTGGGGAAACGTAAAATTGATCTGCACTTGTGTCGTTAATGTTCGATTGTACATGTGACGGGGATGGATGGATGGCGGAACATTCACAAACATGCATCACGAGATGTTTCTGTGATGGCGATTACAACATTTCCTTCCGGAGTTGGTCTGGGATCGGAGCGGGTAGAGGATGTGGTTAGTGTACTCTGGAAGGTTGTTATTAGTCCTACGACACGACGGGTCACAAACACACTCGCTACTCTTTGCTACGCTGGGTGTTTCGGAGGAGTAGAAGTATGCTTGGTATTTTCTCTACGAGCTATATATGTAGATATCTTCCTCTCTCTCTCTCCTTTTGGATAGGATTTAAGCTCTAATTTCTTCATATTATTATTTCTCTTCATTTCCTAGTGGCTTTCACAAACACATCATGCTGGTTAGAATACTGCCAAAAGAGTGTGTGTGATATCATTCAATGCAGAAGAATAATGGGTTACATATAAAGGATGCATAATTGATCCATTTTGGTATCAAGAATCGTGAATATTATCTGCAAGCATATCTCTACAAAAGATGAGCGAGATGATAACAAATAATTGACGTAGAGGTTTGCTAGAGTAGTGTGCGTGGAAATATACAACTGGGATGTGTTGCTACTTTTGTTACAGGTATGGGGCTGGGGAATCGGGAGCTGTTTGTGGAGTGAAATTAATTTGATTTCTGCTTTACCTGGAGTTTCCCCAGCATCGGCAGCCTCGCCTTCCACGGCGGGAACGCAGCGGTAGGGCTCCAGCTTCTTGATGGTGCAGATGCCGACGATGGGCTTGCGGCCAAAGGCCCGGTGGTCGCGCACCTTGATGTTGATGGGCGGGGTGTACAGCTCCTCCTTGGGTAGATCCTGGTGGTAGGGGTTTCAGCAGGAGAAAAGATTATGTAAGAGAGGGGGAAGTAGTGAGATACACACAGCAAGGATGACAAGAGATGTAGATAGATGAACAGATACAGTGTTGTAGATGGATAGATAGATAGAGAGAGAGATAGGCAGATAGATAGATAGATAAATAAATAGATAGATACACAGATACATGGATAAATATACAGATATAGAAAGAAGGACGGATTGATGGATAAATTTGTGGGTGGACAGAATGGTATAAACACGTAGGCAGAGAGATATGAAGAGAGATTGACAGGCAAATTGAGACAGGTAAAGATAAAAGTTAGATTGATATGTCCATAGATGGGTCAATAAACAGATTTTTTTTTTTTTAATGTATACACAAGACGGATAGATAGACAGATAGACAGACAGACAGATAGAAAGATAGATAGACAGATAGATAGATCGTACACAGATAGATAGATAGATGATATAGATAAATGTAGATAAATAGATAGATAGATAGATAGATAGATAGATAGATAGGTAGATAGATAGATAGATAGATAGATAGATAGATAGATAGGTAGATAGATAGATAGATAAATAGGTAGGTAGATAGATAGATAGATAGATAGATAGATAGATAAATAGGTAGGTAGATAGATAGATAGATAGATAAATAGGTAGGTAGATAGATAGATAGGTAGATAGATAGATAGATAGATAGATAGGTAGATAGATAGATAGATAGATAGATAGATAGGTAGATAGATAGATAGATAGATAAATAGGTAGATAGATAGATAGATAGGTAGATAGATAGATAGATAGGTAGATAGATAGATAGATAGGTAGATAGATAGATAGATAGGTAGATAGATAGATAGATAGGTAGATAGATAGATAGATAGATAGATAGATAAATAGGTAGATAGATAGATACACAGACAGAAAATCAATCAGAGTAGGAGTGAGAAGGTGACAGGAAAGGATAACATTTTTATCTGTGCTAAAACTACAAGAGATTGTAATTTTGAATGTCCTTTTATTACATGATATAAAAATACAAACATTAATATTTCTCTATATATACCTGGTACTTTTTAGATCACAGTATTAAAACAGTCCTCACTAACTGACTAGATTTCATATTTATTTTACAACAGAAAAGAAAATTAATTAAGTTATGCCATCTGATAGGGAAACACAGAATACGAGTCGATGTTCTTGTCATAGACAACAAATGAGAAGAGTGAAAATTAATCCCAAATGGCCAGTAGAGGGCAGCAGCACAACTAACTATAGCTGGACATGTTTTTACAGAACACAATCAAACACAGCCTAGCTGGTGGCATTGCAGCAGGGCAGCGAGCCGACCAGTCACTCCACTGGTCACTCCACTGGTCACTCCACTCACCACGTCCAGGAAGAGCACTGGCTGGTCAAAGTTGGGGTTCTTCTTGGTGTTCTTGATGACCTTTGACTGGATGATCTTCCCGCCGATCTCAAACTCCAGACTCGGCGAGGTGACCGAGGCCAGCTGGTACTTCTTCATGTTCCGCACACCCCAGCAGAGCACCTGGAGTACATTATCAGTGGCAAATCATAAACAACCAGCCACAATATGTTGACAAACAATCAGTCTCCATGACGACACCGGCTAAAATGGAGTTGAATGTACAACTAACAGATACCTATGGTATTTTATTTCAAATTGCCGGTAATGACACGACAGATGGCACTTTATGTTCCACACGGCTCAGCAGACAATCTCAAATGTCACATTACATCACAGTCACAAGTCTGGATGATGCAAACTGCCATCTACAATTGTAACAGGTGGCATTTTTCAGAAATGATGGAGCTTGCACTTTGATAGCAATTTTTTTCTTTTTTGTGATTTTCAGCAAAATTTTTAAATCCATATCCTTGATATAACCTAGAGAACACAACTTAAATATGTCAATAATCTCAGAGGAAGACTGCAAACACGATAAATAAATAATACACCATGCACTGAATGCCAGTGGCGATTTGTGCAAATTTCACGCAGTGGAAAAGGCTGTCAGCTCCAATTCGTGAAAGTTTCATGCCATGATTGTTTCCAGTTTGTTTTTGTTTTTTTATAGTAAATTGAAAAACGTGTCCCACCTCCACTCCAGTGCGCTGCAGCACAGGCCTGATGCCGTTGGGAACGATGTACAGTTCTCCCCTCTTTGGAGGCATGAAGGGCAGGTCAGACGTCTCAGACTGCAAGTAAAGGTTTGGCAGGACATCAACAAATCTGTTTGTCATATTACTTTTCTCAAAATGAAATATACAAATAATATTTGATTTGTTTTTTCTTCAAATATCTCATACTTATATTGTATCAACATCAACATCTATATCACATAAAAGCTATGCAGCACACATGTGACCTACAATTTTGTACATTTGGCATGTTACTATCCTTTTCTGACAAAGTCACAACAATAGAGCCAAGGAATAAAGATGACTTGCCTAAACAAAAAATAACTATCTTTGCCAAGAACAGAATATAAATCAATGTTTAACATAGGAGAGAGACAGGCAAAAATATTCTCTATTTTGTAAGAAAAAACAAAACAAAAATGGTAATAATGACAACATCAATGATAACAACTACATGTGTATATCAATTATTATAATAGTGAGGTTAATAAAAAGGATAAATGTAATAATAATAATGAAACAATGAATGAATATACATTGTAGATTCATGCTGTCAACATGTATAGAAATGCCCTATTGAGGGCAGCCTCCACTGTACCATTAGGAAGAGCTCGAAGGAAGCTAGGAGCTCGCCGGCTAACCCTTCACCCTTGTAGAACTGGTGCCAGGCAAGGCGGGACACACGCTGGTCCGAGGAGTCCAGCTTGACCATTGGCTTGACCACGGTCCGGCCCAAGAACTCGTTGCTGCCCTGTGAGAACAATGTCATAAGATTGGAAAGTTATAGAGTGTAGAGAGCTTGAATACACCCTCCCTCCTGATAGCATCCAGGGCCCTGTTGCATTCAAGTTGAGATCAAACGTAAGTCAAAAAATCAAACATTCAGTCTCTGAATACTCAATTCTGATTGGCTGATACCAGACTTATGTTTATTGCATCTTTTAATGCAACAGGGGCCAGATCACATTAACAGGCTCAGATCACAGACACTCATGGCATTAATAACTCTACATTGTGTGCTGATATTTCATCATTTTTTAATAAACAATAAAATATTTTTTTTCAAAACTTGTTAAGATAACTGCGCGCATAGACACAGACACACACACACACACACAGACATACACAATAAAAACAATGTTTATCAATTTATGTATCCACACAAAAGACTACCTTAAAAAGTCTTTCTTTCAATTCAAACCTCTATTGGTATTTACATTGAAACCTTATGTGACCCGCGACAACGGTTTCAGGCAAAAGTCGCAAGAGCAAATTCCCTCTTAGGCGGGGTACAAACATTTTGACCATTATTTTTGTCGATTTAGGTTTTTTGCAGAAATCGAATCTTTGATATGTTTTCTACATCTACGCTAAATTTCATAGCATAAGACTAAGTTTTTCCTATCGAAAATGGAATTTTAAGCACCCTATGTTGGATCGCACTCGTCAGTTTCGAGCTTCTTTCGAACGCCGCGCCAATATCCCCAGTGTTGTTACGGCGCATGGTCTCGCATGCGATTGGCTGGTGCGTCGCATACATTTACATATTTCGGCTTTCGGAGACACCAGTTGCAGCGTGTGGGGAATGCTTTGTCCACGCGTGCACGATTACATGCTTCATTGTTCTTGCTTTAGTGGGTTATACGCTCGCTCTGTAGTGCGTGCTCTTCGTTTGGCTTTCTGTCCAAACTATTCTACCGCAATGTTCGACGACGGAAGTGAAACAAAAATCGTGTAGCATGACATAATCGTGTAAAAAAAAAACTAAATATTCTCAGATTTGTCTACTTGTACATGTAGTAAAGATTAAGACAGCAGACTGACTCAATGGAAGGCAGATAAGAGGAAAGGAGCGGTCACATGTGACCAATTATATTCAAATACTACACGTCAAAATCGCACCAAACTAACGAGTCGTGTTTTTCTTTTAATTCAAGCATGACCCTTGCCAGCACTAGCAATTCTGCTTTCAAAAGGGTCGCCATCGATAAAGACAAATCAACCACAATGAAAACGCGATTTGTAAATGTGTGGTATTCGCCACCGCTCCTGTTACATATGCACACAGTCATGGCATGTGGATGCCATTGCGTAATACGTGCACCATACACGTCATGTTCATGTACACCATACGTGCAATTATTGTTTTCGCCATCTTGAAAGACGCACTGGTAAACAAACCCGAGCGAAACGCATTGTTTTTCGGCTCCATACGCTGAGCTCCGAGGAAGGTGCCCGGGAAATTTGACTCTCTCAGTGAGCCAATCAGAAGGCGATGTGGTTGCTAGAGGCGGGGCTTAACATCGATTGGCACCATCGTACGGATGGGTGATTCTCCCCTCGCATCGCCGCTCGGACATTGTCTTGAGAAAGAGGTGAATCTTCAAAGCCTGTTTTCTCGCAATTTTGTCAGGCTAACAACTCAAAAAGTGCATCTTATTTCTCTTTCTATGCCCCCTTATGGTGCCGAAGAATACAAGTGTTTTATATCAATGCAAAGCTTAGGGAATGGGCAATGTGATTCAGTGAAAAAATGAATTTTCAAAATTCCCGACTTTTGCCTGAAACCGTTGTCGCCGGTCACTTATTTAATGTAGTGTATGCAGAATTTAGATGAAACTATTAATACACAGTGATATAGACACTCTCTTCAGCTTCCTCTCTTGACAAAGAGACTGTGCCAGAATATAAACAGAACAAAACCAAAATATTCAAATAAGTTACATATTAGTAGGCATCATCACCAAAACAGACATGAAAGTATATCATAAAGTTTTGATCATCCGGTGTTCCTTCTCTTTATACCATAGGCTCTCTGCTGGTCTAAGACTGTACAATGGCACAGAGAGTATTTACTACATCTGTTAGATCAAGTATTAGTGATCTCTGTCACTCTGGCATGATGTATCTGCTGTCTTGCAAAAGTACAAGATATTTTTGTAACAACTGGTAGGACACTGATCTGGCACATGATATTTAAGTGCTACACCACAGACATGCACACAGGCACACACACACACACACACACACACACACAAATATTAGCCCATTGAGGACGAGTCCTGTGCATACCCAACAGGTTAAGAAAAATTCGAACAGTTATAAATACACACACACAATCAATCCACCATAAAAAAAAATATATTTAAACTAGAAATGTCGCTTTGGCACTGGTATGCCTCCGCCATAATGCATGATTTTCCCAATAGGTCTAGATAGTACATGTGGACACTGTGTGATTACATTTTCACAAAATTGGCATAATATTGAAATGACAAGTTTGTCACAAATGTGTTGAATGTTCACCTTCCTTGATGTAGGTTTAATTGGATGAATAGGAGAGCATGTATCTAGGGATTTAAGGACTTTAACTTGACTTTGAACCATTCATACATTTAGGCATTGAGTAATTTTCAAGGTACAGGTGTGGAGAAAAAGTGCAATTTCTGAATTGAATAGTAAATTGTTACCATTTTCATCTGGCCCTTGACCCTAAAATTCATGAGATAATTACTTTCAGGTAGAACATGCATAATATGTACTAAGTTTCAAGGTAACTTGAGCCACTTCCGAGATATGGAGGAAAAAGTTAGTTCAGCACTTTCAATTGATCTTTGACCTTTTGACCTTTGAGGCAAAAAGAGAGAAAAAAAAAAACTTTCCAGAGAAATTTCATTAGGTTACACACGCATACACCAAGTGTAAAAAAATAACCCTGCTGGCATTGCATAAATATGAGGGTAATAGTAAAATTTTGAAGTCTTGCACTTGACCTTTGACCCCTGACCTTTGATCCCATGAACCCTACATTCTCTAGATAATCACTTCCAGTCAGTACATGTATATACTATGTTCCATGAAGATACCTTGAACAATTTTCCAAGATACAGAGAAAAAAAAAGAAGTTTTAATTTTTCCAACTTGACCTTTTGACCTTTGACCTTTGACCTCATGACCCATACTTTCACCAGAGAATCTTAATTGGGTAATACATGTATACACTAAGTTCCAAGAAAATATCTTCAGGCATTCAATAGATATGGTGGAAATAGTGAAATTTTATGTATTTGACCCTGACCTTTTGACCTTTGACCTTTGACCTCATGACCCAAACTTTCACCAGAGAATCTTAATTGGGTAATACATGTATACACTAAGTTTCAAGAAAATATCTTCAGGCATTCAATAGATATGGTGGAAATAGTGAAATTTTATGTATTTGACCTTGACCTTTTGACCTTTGACCTTGAGCATGTGCACCCAAAAGTTGATAGGCACAACTTCACCCCCTAATACACATACATGCCAAGTTTCATTAGGATACCTCAACAGGTTTCGATAGTTACCTTGTCCACAAAATTCATTACGGACGGACGGAAGGACGGACGGACGGAAGGACGGACGGAAGGACGGACGGACGGACGGACGGACGGACGGACGGAAGGACGGACGGACGGACGGACAACCCGAAAACATAATGCCTCCGGCACCACTTCGTGGCGGAGGCATAAAAAAATTCAAAAATGAAAATGCTCTAAACATGCAAACTTATTTTAAGGCTTTGACATTTTCAGTCAGTTGTTTACAGATATTTTTAGGAAAATCATTAGGATCTTAAAGCTCACATATCAAATATGAATTTGGGAGATAATCAAATATATCTGCTTTCTATCAGATATACTGCTAAATACTGTATAAGCTGTATATTTAGCAAATTTTGCGAGTTACAGATTGTAGGCACTATTCCCGAATTTAGAAACATGCAAAAAATATTAACTCTGATGCCGACATTCATGTGACATGAACGCATAGATTCTCCATTCATTACTGTGCTGTAAGATCACAACTTTAACCACTTGCGAAATTGTTGGGAAGTCCCAACTTGTGAAAAATTAGACTTACTAAATATATGGCATATACAGTATACAATGAAGATTGGAATATGGAGTTACATGCGCATCATGCACAGTATACAATGAAGATTGGAATATGGAGTTACATGCGCATCATGCACAATTTTGCAGGGAGTGGAGAGGAAGGAGGGGATAGATATCTGGTTTCTGGCTTTCATAGTTGCTCTATTGCTCTACACTGTATGCCTGGACAATAAACTCTACTCCCTTTTGTATTTCAGAGTTATTAGGAAGAAATGACATGCACTTCTCTTCATCAGAAGATGTCAAGAGTTTCATACATAAAACTGTAAAATAATGTCTGTCATTCTACTATGCCAACAACAAAAAAAAATGATATGTGCTTCTTTTTAAGAAGACAGTAAAATAAAAACATTCTTTTTCCCTTTTATGTTGAATCTTAATTTGCAAAGACATGTGGTATAGGGCTGCCAACCTTTGCAAATCAAGTAAAATATTCATGCACAGAAAAAAAATAAATAAGAAAAATAAAATAGATGAATATATAAACTTACAAAAAAATATACCTTTCGGTACAAAAATTGAAAATAGTGAATTTTAAATCAACTATGGCAAGAAAAATTGTTTTATTAAAAACATTTATTAAAAATGGAAAAAACATACTAAAAATTGTAAAATTAACTACGAGTAGTTGGTCACTCCACAAGCTGTGCACCTCATGCACTGCAGGCTCATCGCTTATTTCTTCTCATGCATCTTTGATTTCATATTCAAAGCCTGCTGTTCTATTGATGAGACACTGGTAACCACATATACAACCAAGTCTGGAAAGACTACAAACTGCCAAATTATTCCCCAAAAATGTTCTACCCTTACAAATTTCATCAGACCTACATGTATTTTATGTTCTAGACTCTTAGTTTTAAAGCTGCACAGGACATTTGCCACATGCAATGTTCTACAGCTGCCTCACTGCGAGAAACAATCTAAAACTGACTGAAAAGGAGACTGCACAGCACCATTTTCCTTTGTTTTTCCAAGGGATATCTTTTCTACATTTACATTTGTGACCTGCTACACCAAAAGGATCCGAAAGTCGGGGAGGACAATTTTCTGAAAATGGCATGATATTATTCCCTTTCTCTTCTACTTTAATTTCATATACAGCACAACTCATAAAAGTACTCGGTTGCGGAGATATCAAAGATTTTATCAGCGCATGTCAAGTGGTTGAGGAAATCAGAGTTTCGAGAAAAACGCTTTCAAAGTTATCCTTCCGACGCTATCATGGTCACGGCGAGGCTAGAAAGTTTTCACTGCTTGACAATAGAAGGCATGCTCCCAGCGACCTCCGCCGTGTTCAGTCAAGCTTAGCGCCAGCGGTCTACGCACAACCAATCGGTAATCAGGTTGCCACGCACTGACCAATAAGATCACTCCCTCGTTGCTAGGGGCGGAGTCTAGCTGCGGCGCTAAATCCAAATCTTCGGACACGTTTCTCTTACATTGAAAGTCGGAAAATCATGGCCCAGAAAAACGCTGATTTCTTGCCTTTCCTTTGATCATTTAGCTTCGAAATTTTCGGCAGATTATGGACAAAACATTAGACAACAAAATTATGCCAAAAACAGAAATCCGATTGTTTTGACCAACTTTGATGATGTGAATTCAAACTCGATTTTCTCTGCTCGGCCGTCAGCGACTTTAGGATCCTTTTGTTGTAGCGGGTCACATTTGTACATTTGGGCGATGCATTGAAAGATAAGGATGAGAGATGGTGAAATAGAGCATTTCAACTGTTGTGCAATTTACTAGGATTCCTAGGGTGGTATTCTGAAATCCTTCCTAGGAAGAAATTTCTTCCTAAGTCAGGATTTTTTCCTAAGTGGTATTCTGAAAATCTTCCTAAGTTTCTTCCTAAGTCTGTTCCTAAGTTTTTTCCGCTTGTCATTCACTGTGCGCACATGTACTTTGATGCGCGAAATGAGCGTGAGAAAGGGGACATGCAGCGCACACGTGTATTTGACCCTACGTCATAGTAATATGCGATTGTCATTGGTTGGTCCTTACGATACGACATTCCGTATTGGCTTAAGAAAGGACGTGGGTGGGGATAAGGATGGCCTAATTTGCATTTAGAAGTGCCTAGGAAGAAATTTCAGAACACCAATTCTGTCTTTCCTAGGCACTTCCTAAGTTTCTGACTTAGGAAGAAACTTAGGAAGAAACTTAGGAAGATTTTCAGAATACCACCCCAAGTCTTCTCATGCAATCATTATTACCCTTTTCACGGCTAAACATGAAATTCCAGCTAAACATTGGTGAACTTTTGACCTTCACCCACTGTCAATTCAAACAATAAGTTGTAAGTTGTTGATTTTATACTTCTGGGCCCCGTTGCATAAAAGTTACGATCAAACGCAAGTCAAGAAAATCATACACAACTTAATTTTCAACCAATCAGAATGGAGCATTTGGGACTTACGTCTGATCTTCTTGACTTGCGTTTGATCGTAACTTTTATGCAATGGGGCCCTGGCCTTCTTATTGATTATAACATTACCAATAGACATACAAAGACAAAGTAATATGCCTTTTTTTTTAACTAAAGAAGAATGACCTATGACATTTGACCTACCACCACAATCACTTTCATGCAAATAGTCGCAAATCTCTGTCTACCCTGGCCACAAACACACAGGCAGTGACCTTTCACCTTTCACCACTAATTAAACGTGTCATGGAAATAATTTATTTCTTTCTACCCTGCCACACATTACAACCACACAGGCATTCCTAGATGAAGCAATAGCTGAAAAAAAAGCAAAGTTCAGTGAATCTTGATCTTTGAACTTAAAGGAATTGCCAAAAATCTAATCAGCTCATCTACTACACCTCATAATCAGGTCTGGATTTAAAAATAATAATAATAATTAACCCTAACTAGGCCGGGGGGGGGCCTCCGAGGCCCCCCCCTCGACGTTCCGCACGATGTATCGCTAACGTGAAAAGCTATTGCCGCGACGTTTCATGACTTTTTTCTGTCGAGTCTCCCGCATCTTTTGACACCAAATTTGCGATGCCCGGGCGCGCGGTTTCGAAGTTTCGCATAAATATGTACATGCATGTCAGACCAAAAATTGCTCAAAAACGTGAATTCGTGTACAATTTCAATGGAAACTGTGCTAACAGTCAAATTTCATAAAAGCATGATTATTTTGGGGTTTTATTGATTCAAATCAATAAATAACATATTTTCTTGTTCGGAAAAATGTCGCGGACAAGTTTCATCGAAAAAACAATGAAAAACATAAAGTCGAAAAAACAAAGAAATACATAAGAAATTCAAAAAACAATAAAATACTTAAGAAATTTTTTCGGATAGCTCAATTTTTTTCTCTTATATTTGCTTAGGACACTAAAAAGAATATTTACACAAAAAATGTGCCCATTTCGAGCTTTATTTAGTGATTTATACCAAATTGTCCGATTTCATGCATCATTATGCATAAATTAGCATAATTTAGCATAAATGACAATTTTTTTAAAATCTAACTTCGTAGTACTTTAGATTACACCATAGGCAATGTGTGTGCCAATTTTCGTCGCGATCACGCGGTCGACGGCCGAGATCTGGAGGGGGGGCCTGGGAGGCCCCCCCCCCCCCCCCCCCCCCCGGCTCTATGATCTACCTAAATAGCCCGGCCTAGTTAGGGTTAAGGGGGGAAAAAAATGAGCACTTTTTTTTTTTTTTTTTTTTTTTAAATCAGACTGCAATAGCAAAGGTGTTGGACAAACAGATGGGGCAAACTGACAACCACATGCCGGGCTGGATGGACGGACAGCCAAAAAACATAACTAGACATAAAAAATTTGTCAAGACTAACAAATTAGGTGGTCTGCTCAAATCACGATTGGGGGCTTTTGGCCATGCAATTTTTGAGAGGTAAATCTGGGCAGAGGCATAAATATGATGAATTTGTGCGTGTACACTAGGCACACGGCAACTGCTTACAGCCGTATATGCCTAGCTCAGATTTCAAAATTTTTAAGGAAAATTAAAAAGAAAAACAAGGGATTCAGACAGCCAGGATGCAGAAATCAAGAATAAGAGGAAAAACACAAACAAACAAAAACAGAGAGGAATTAATATAAGAACGTATATGCAAATGAGGAAGCAACATTGAAATGGAGGGTGCTATTCAGCCTCTCGTACTTACTGTATCTGACAAACAGATTGTTAGAGATTTCATTGAGCAAACCAAATATACATGTATGTACAAGCAAGTCATCGAATTTTAGAATTTCAAATATTTGCCTACAACAATGATACCAGCTAAAACCACTCATGTAAAATGGAACAGATGAGACAATCCCCTATTGACCTGTACATAAATCCTCATTAAATTTCCTTTTTTGGCATTAAATCAATGACCGTAAAGTTGTATCCTTTGTCTACCATTATTGTAGTCTGGTAGCCTAGCAACAAAGGATGGATAGGCAGACAATCCGATATCATAATGCATCTCATATGATCTGGCATCCTTCAGGGCTGAGGCATAAAATTTCATATTATTTGAATGAAAGTGAATAAATAGTACTGGAAAACATTAAAATCTATTATCTGTGACTTCAAAAATATTGATCTACTGTAAAAGTGGATATTTTCGCGCGACTGATTTTTTGCGCTCGGCTGTGTAAGAAGAGATTCGCATGTTTTTAATTCTGCGGGATCAAGACATCAATTACGGGAACACATAGCAAGCAAAAATACTTGTGTGCTCTTATCTCTGCACTAGTTTCTGGTAGCGCAAAATGTGCGAAAATTTGAACACCGTGAAATTTCCACTTTTGCAGTCTTTATTCTCATATGAGTGCAAGATATGACCAAAACTTTTAAATATTTCAAATCAAGAGTAGCTTCCCCAAAACTCTGCAATTCCAAACTTTTCTTCCAACTTACAAAGCTGTCGAAGTCGAAGACCTCAACGACGATCTGCGGCGGGTTGGCCGCGAGCTGGTTGGGGTCGCCAAAGATCTCGAGCTCGTCGAAGATGAGGGTCTGGTCCCAGGTCGGACTGAGCGTCGTCTTGATGACCTCCGTCTTCTGACTTCGAGACATGAAGCTGATGTAGGCGTAGGGGTCTGACGAAACAAACACCAAACAAAAAAGTTTCTAAGCTGATGTAGGCGTAGGGGTCTGACCAAACAAACACCATACAAACAAGTTTCTAAATGATGGTTCTCCCTAAACAGTGATTTTTTTTTTTCATACAAAGCAATGCAATAATAAGGATGCAAGACAGTTGTACTACGTGACCACTGATTAGTATCACTAGTATCACTATCACTGTCGCAGAAGTCGCTTACCTGAGAAGCTGTCCGAATCCGACGCAATCAGATCCCTGGCCTGGTAGATGTACGCACGCAGCTGGTACTTGTACGAGGCTAAGGTGGGAGAACAAACATAAATTAAATGCCATAAATGCCATAATCAGTATACATTACCTTGCTATGAGAGTCAGAAAATTGTCACAAAGCAAACAAGGATACAAACAATACAGTGCTCTGAAAGAGAATGTACAGTATGTCCCAAAAAAATTATAATCACATTTTCACATTGATAACACCCAATATGATTAAACTGTCTAAATGCTACTTCAGGGTCTGAAAATATAATATCTTAGCTCCATTTTGCAGAAAACCCCATTCAATTTGGTTGAGCGGTCACAGAGAAATGTAAAAAGTTGTAAAGCATGTCATGAGTCTGATACATCCAAGTTTAGCACTTTGATGCTTTTGTGTGTGAATACAATAGACAGAACTTGGAGGGAAGAGATTCTTGACATCCTCTATAAAATTCCTCATTTCTCTTTGACCACTGAAGCAAATCGAATGGGGTTTTCTGTAAGATGTGGGCAGTGAGTGGTAGTTTGATACCCTGAATTTGTATTTGTATTGATTCACTATTTTTAAAGATATCATTGCAGAGGGTCCCGTTGTAATTTTTTTTGGAACATATGGTATAAGACTGACAACTGTGAGTTTTACAATAAAGCTGTTACTCGAAGGATACTCCAAATGAGAATATCTTGGAGCTTTCGTACTCACCACATGCTTTTGCACTCCTGTGAAATTTCTATCTTATTCCAAACAATTTATTACAACAACAACAACAACAACAACAACAACAACAAATGGCCAAATTTCAATTTTCTAGCTTTCCCATCTCAAATGCATTTCAAGTCACCATTATCTCTATAAACAATGCATGTGGGTGTTTGATTTACATTCATCCACAATGAACTGAAAAGGGAAAAAGCATTGGCACGCAAAAGTTTTAGAAATTCAGTCATACTTGGATAGGTGACAAAGATCCTTGGCGCTGACTTCCTTGAACCCTTCCCATCGTCATCTTTGTCCTTGTCTTTGGCGTCGTCATCCTATCAGGGAGAAAGCAACAACATCAACAAAAACAAGTCATTAACCTGCTCCACTCTCAGACACAGGAAACCCGTAGATATTGTGCAGAAGCCATCAGGTTTCCACAGGTAAAGGCTTACAAGTGTACATTGTAACTCCTATAAAGAAACAATGAGTTTAATGATAAAGCTGCATCAAAACAACAGCAAAAACAAATTAATCCATTTCAGACCCACAAAACCCTCAGACATTGTGCACAAACCATCAACAAGTTACTGTTCATGTAAGAGATAACTACAAATTCTTTTTCCTTTTAATAGCATAATGTACAGTAGTACAGAAATGTAGGTTCCAAACGTCGGTGATCACATATCAATATATCAATATACACTGTATATGCATATTAAGACCAGATGCCAACCTTGCAGTGGCATTGCAGTATTCTGACAGCTGTAAAGGCATATTTTTTTAATGGATTAACAGTATTTTTACCTTTCTTGCAAAAGACATGCATGTATGCATAGTAGTAAAAACATTTTTGGAAAAAAGAAATGCCATTAGACCTGCAGTATTTTTGCCCCAAAACACTGTAAAATACTTCATAAAGTAAGTTGGCACCCCTGTACAGCTGTATATGCTACAGTCATGCTGTATCAAAAATTCATTTTCATAAATCACAACACACGTTTTATGTTCTTCTTCTATCTGAGGATACGATCACATCACTTGGCTTCAAATTCAAGTGTATATTTTTCCCCCCAAAAAAGGCTCCATTGTCACATTGGCGTTCATTTCACGAAGTGTCAGATTGGCAAGCAGGTGACCAAAAATCACATTTGTAAAAAAAAGTGCAATAAAAGTTTTTAAATTTTTGAAATCATCATTTTGAGGGGGGGGGGGGTGGGGGTCTTGTAGTTGAACATGTTAAATTGTACATGAATGAAAAGAGAACTATGACATTTCAACAACAAACAAACTTAAAATAGTGAAGGTGAGATATTAAGACTGAAGATGGAAATAATTGTTCATTATATGTTGTTTGAAAATTTGCATGGTGATATAAATGAGGAAGAGATGTTTATGGTGACACCTTGTGTATAAAGTCTGTGAGAGGATTGTTGTTTGGCAAATAGAAGACTCCAGGAAGAGGAGAGTAGAGGAGGGAAGTGATATAGGGAGAGTGGGAAGGAAGGCAAATAGTTTGAGTGGTGAGCTTGAAGTTACGCTTGCACATTTGGAGACGGGATAATAGGAGACAGTCAATCTTGACATTTATTCTTCCGCTTTCTTTCAACCTCTGTCCTTGGAGCTATATGTGACCTGCCACAACAAGAGTATCTGAAAGTCAAGGGAAGTCGATTTTCTGAAAATGACATGAATCATTCCCTTGCTCTTCCACTTTACAACATGTACATTGTACAACACGACTCATACACATATTCGGTTGCGGAAATATTGATGAATTTATGAGACCATGTAGAGTATCTAGAAAAATCGCCTTCAAACTTTCCTTTCCAACACAGTCATGATCAAGGGAAGGTAAGACAGTTTTCACCTCTTGACAATAGAAGGTCTGCTCATAGCAACCTCCGCTATGTTCATTCAAGCTTAGCACCAGCAGTCTACGCACGACCAATCAGTAGCCAGGATGCCACACACTAACCAATAAGATCACTCCCCCGCTGCTAGGGGCAGAGTCTATCTGCGGTGCTAAATCCAAATCTTTGGACACATTTCTATTCCGTTGAAAGTCAGAAAATCATGGCCCAGAAAAGCGCTGATTTCTTGCCTTTCCTTTATCATTTAGCTTCAAAATTTTGGCGGATGATAGACGAAACAGTAGACTACAACATTATGCCAAAAACAGAAATTCAATGGTTTTAACCGATTTTGATTATCTTACTTACTATCTAACTCAATTTTCTTGGCTCAGATGTCAGTGACTTTCGGATCCTTTTGTCATGGCTGGTCACATATTATGCCTTAATCTCATCGCACTAATTCGGTGCTTTGATCATTTTCTATATTTTTCTAATAGATTGCACACTACATTCATAAGTCTCTTTCCAACAAATATACATAATATTGAAGGCTGAATAAAGAGATGTACAAAAACATGATAAAAACATCACAAATTAATCCATTGTTAGGTGTTAAATAGCTTAATATTTTATTTCATTTTTTGTCTTCAATGATAATGAAAATTTATACATTAGCAGGGCAATTCGAAATGTTTTTATTCATTAACTCTTTTGGAAGTGCACTTTATCCTTTTTAAAATCATAAAACATACTTCAACAGTCAACTTAAAAACTGCATTGCCAGTTAATGGTACTAATGTAATTATGAAAGCCATTGATCAAATTGATAATTATCTTGGTATATAATAATATACACACCATAATATTTAAAATAAATTACAACATAAGATAAGCTAGCTGCTGAACAGGTCAAAACTGAAATAACAGCACTGTTATGTAATATTCGTCAACTCATAAAATGTCCTTGCTAAAGTAAACAATGTACGTTTAATGTACATGAATAATAGGGTACAATGTATTCATCAATTCATAATACCATCACTAGATTTAGGTACACACCAATGAGCGAGCAAAATGCATCATTTTATGAACTGCTGAATGAACTTTGCATTAACACCACAGAGCACAAGGCTTTTTTTTTTTTTATGAAATGCATATTCAGTGAACAATTGCCCATGACAAATACGAACATATTGTACAAACAAAAAGAAACTACATGTAGCATAAGCAGCAATGTACCAAGATACGTGTAGAAACATGTATCCCCATGGCCTCATCGATGATTCTTGGAACAATGAACTTTGAAGGATTAACCCCTGTTGCAGCTACTGTGAATGCTGTACTGGCATGTGGTGCACGAGACTTCATTAGCCAATAGTGAAAATAGATTATGTGTGAAGTACGATGTACATTGCAAGGTGATACAGAGTGTAGGTGCAAGTAAAAGGCGAGGTGCTCCTGGTTAGAAGAGATGCTTCCGATAAAAATTGTATAATAGCAGCCGCCTGGAAAGTTGCGACAGAGGGTGCAGATATGGCTATTATGGTAGTCTGTTCCAGATTGTTATGATGCGTGGGTAGAAAGGGTACTTGAAGACATCAGCTGTTGCACTGGGTATGGTGGGTTTGAGGGGATGATCTACAAATATGTAGCCTCTGCCTGCCGTGATATGGGACTGGAATGACAGATGATGATAGGGGAGTATCCACTAAATTAAAGGTAGATTTTGCCGATGTACTGGTCCTGAAATCTTGATAGACAAAGTGAGCGGTAGCTTTTTGGATCCTTTTAACCACTCGAAGACTAGTCCCGAGTATACTCAGGCAGGTGCTTATGGGAAGTGAGTGTTACGCAAAACCAGCCCATCCTCAACAGGTTTCAGATCTTCAATACAGGTGACTGTGTGAGGGTTCCATGCTTCTGCTCCATATTCCATCTGCAGTCTTACAAGAGCCAACAGGAACATGAAGATTCTTTGGAATATGTGCTCTGATCCTGAAGTATGTATGTAACACCTTTTCAATGATGTCACCTACTGCATAATCATGGCAAGCTGTTCTAGACATGTACTGTTGCATGGATGAAGGTCCAGTTAGTCCACTCCTAACCACCTTGTAAGCCATTCTCCTTAAGGCCCCAGGTCCTGTCCAGCTCTTGATGCAACGTTGGAGATGTGCTTTGTACAGGTCCTTTTGCTGTTGACTGTGACTCCCAGAATCTCCATTAGCTCATCCTTCTCCGCCAAAGATGTTCTACCAAACAGAAGGTCAAGCCTGGTTGGATTCCTTTTCCTGGAGTCATTGCCTTGCACTTTGATGGTTCAAATATTACCTTCTACTTGTCTGCCCAGATCCTAATCTTCTTCAAATCTTTGTTTAAGGTAGCCATTATGGCCTTGGGGTCATCAGCGGATTTGATCTCACAGAACAGGGTTGAGTCGTCTGCATACAGGTAGACTAGATTTTCACTCTCATCACTCAGATCACCAATGGAGACGGAGAAGAGGAGTGGACCTAGGATTGATCCCTGAGGAACTGATGCAATGATTGAGGAAGTACTCGCTGACTGACCAGACAGGATGCCTCGATGAATTGATCGGTCAAGTGGCTCCATATCCAGGTAAAGTAACTTTCCACACACCAATTGTGTGATGAGTTTTAAGCTAAGACAGTTATGCTAGACCCTATCGAAAGCACGTTTGATGCCCAGGGCAATCAGCCGCACTTCCATTCACTTTATCCAAGGAGTTGGACCATTGTTGGGCAAGGATGGTCAGAATATCAGCTGTGCTGTGATGTAGTCTAAACCAAAACTGATGGTCTGAAAGGAGGCCATTACCCAGTAGGTACTTCAGAACTTGGATTTTGTATAGCTGCCTCACTATCTTCGCAAAGCTGCAAATCTTTATATATTGTGAATCTTTAAACATAATGATCTCGTAATCATGTCTTCTCACAGAACCTAACATTCACTGGTTCAGATACATTGCAAATGTATGTTCACAATGTCATCTTTTGGGTGAAACAAAAAACAGAAAATTCCACTTTCATCATGCCCATACAATTTACATCACTGGTTAACATAAAACAAATCACAGCTTTCAAAATTAGAGCAGAATAGCATGACATATTTAATGTATTGAAAGACAGCAATCATGTCCAAGTTTGGACTGAGAATAATAGACATGATAATCATGAAAGTATTGCAATAAACAAATATCCAATTATAAAAAGATGATTTTAGTAGAAAGACAAATCCATATTACGATATAAAGTGATATTAACTTTGGCATTTAATGTACCACAACATCAGACACCCAGTGCATAAGTATGTTTACACACAATACATTGTGCCATGATTTTACATTGAGACAGTAATATCGTATTCAATAATCCTTTTAGTTAGTGAGTGTGTTACAATTCTAACGAGTGTGGCAATCTATATTGTCCACTATAGCGTGTACGCTAATGAACCAAAACTCCCACATGGATATACATTGTAATTATTATCAAGACTGAGTGCAAATTATGGAATACCAGGTATTTTAACATTCTACATTTACTGTGGTGGAAAAGATGAATACATATCGTATCATCAAACATTACACAGATTTAGCTTTGCCTCGTAGTTCCATAAAAGTGGTTCCTTATGAAAAACTCACATCAACTATTGGCCCATTTTCTTTTGTTATGACATTATTTACGATTATCTAATATTGAAGGACAAAAGCTTATAATGAACTTGAAGTTCATATTTTCAAATAATCTGTAGATACTGAATTCAGGCCAGTTATCACTGTCCAATGCAAAAGTAGAGATTGTTGGGGGGTGGATAATTTCATAAATGCTCGTGCTTAAAGTTTGAAGAACTTTAATGTTCTGCAAAAACCTGTCATTTTTTTTTTGTGAGGGTTTGACTTTTCATGAATTTCACAAAACTGTTGGACACAAATCTAAGAACATGCCAAAGATATTTCCACCTGATCATGATCGCATTAGATTTTCTGGAAGAAATCAGTGCACTTTGATCACTAAACCAACATCTTGCAAAAATGTCTGTGACCTCCTCACTTGCACAAATATCTGTACGCGAAGGTAACAGCTTTTACAGCATCTTAAAGAAGAAAATCCGAAACATTACGATAACTGGTATAAAGTATCATACATGTAGGTACAATGTACACGTATCATCATTTCTTCATTTGTTTCCAATAGCACACACTTTTTCTGAGGAAGACCTGTGGCGGGATTTTCCTTTCCGAAGCCAACCTCCTTTCCGCGGATGTGAGGTTCTCGACTTCTGCGCTGTTGGAGTCTGATGTAATCAAAATTACAGACACATAGACACATCAATTATCACATGAATGAAGTGAACTGGCGTTCTTGTAGATCTAGAACACAGGGTAACTTTCTACTACATTAGGAAAACAAGTAAGTTTTCATTTTTCAAGATTATTATGTAATAATCTTGAAACATTTTCAAGATTATGTTGGCATTCAAGATGCAACATGCATAAATAGCTTGTTTGTTTCCGTTATGCTTTTTAATGGCAAATACATTATTTAAATAACTGGATACTAATTTAAGTTAAGATGAAGTGATGTGTGAACACTTTACCTTAGTTTGAAGCTCTAAATGTAGTGTTCCCCAAACAGTACACCTTCTTCAATAAGTCTACCATGGATTTTCTTTTCTTATTACAGGGGGTGTTTGAATTTTCTTTGACAGTTTTGCCAGTCTTGGGGGGGGGGGGATATTTTGTTGTCGTTTATTGGCAGAAAGGTTGCATTTCTATCAGAGATATGTTGAGATAGGAATTAACATCCTATACCTACATGTAAATCCCAGAGGAGACATTTTTACCAAAAATAAACATCCCCTGGAATGGTTAAAAAAAGAGGTATTTTTACAGTCAAAGTAGGGTGTTTATACACCCCTGACACCACTGATATCCATTTATCTGCCATAGGGGGTGTGAACACCTCAAATAAATAAGGCCCTTCTTGTAACATGAAACACTAATTACTGATACTACTGTCCTAGTTTTAGTAAAATACCATAGACTCTAGTCTAGAAAAGAGTCTATCTACCACTGTAAGATATGCTTTAACAATTTTAAGACTTTTCATATCTTTTGTATCTGATGAAATAATCTCCATTTTGATAATTCAAAACTTACGAAAAGTTCTTACCTTCTGTCCTTGGTCTTGCTTTCAATAATGATGAAGTCCATGGTGCGCTAGCTCTATTACGCGCTTTGACTAAATACAGGGCATCTACATAACGTAGAGTGCCCTTTCGTGAGCTAACCAACATGCAGAGTAATAATTTCAAGAAATGACGCAGTCAAATGTGTCACTTGTGTGAAATTGTGGATGCTTTTCATGGCTTGTGTCACTTCTGGAACTACCAATTTTATGCAAGTAAACATAATCTTTTACTTCAAATTCAGAGTAATGGTAAAGAATAGCAGGTATTGTACAAGTTGTACATCACAAGAAAAAGAAATCTCAAAACTGAAGATTCGTGCAATTTGGGGTATTCTGCCACTTTGTGGAACCAGCAATGAAATGCTGAAATACAGTACAACTCCTGATTAATTCAGAGACATGCATTTTTTTTTTCTTCTCTACAATCTGGATAGAGCAGTGCATTATTCAATGAATTTGTAAATATGTGCAGTTGTTGCAATTGTGTTGAAGTTTGCAATAAATCAATCATGATATGACTGTGATGACTTTTAGTTGTTATCTTTTCATGATTTAATACTGTAAAATTGCACAGTAGACAAAAATGCAACGATGACATTGCCCAGCCACTTTACGAACAACTCACCGGGTCGGTGAGGGAGAAGGCAGCGGAAGCCTTGGGGGACTCGGCGACCATCTTGCGGTGCCAGCGGCGACGGCGCACCATGTCCATCTTGCGCTCCGAGGCGTGGAACTTGAGATTGAAGAGGGGGGCGTACTCCCACCCCTCCTGCTGGTCCATCTCCTTCTTTTTCTTCTTCTGTAAGGTTGGAAGGGAAGGATATTACAAGTTTCTTTAATGTGTATCCATTGACAGCTTGAATTAAATTTGGGTGATCTTTTTTTTTGCTCAATAATTTCAAGATTTGTTTTGTTTTTCCACATATTTCCCATATGACCAATGTGTTCCACATTACTTCCTCATAATTTCCAGTAGAGACAATAATTTCTATGAGGAAAAAATGGGGCATCCTTTCAAAATTACAACAAAACAATAAATGATGAGCTTTCTTTAATACTATTCAACTCTTGCAAACAAGAATATGCTTAGAAATTTACTATTCCATTGTAACAACAACAAAAAACAAGATTTAATCTGGCACTATTATGCCTGTTGACACTGTTTAGCTCTGTATTCAACTGCAATTTTTAGCGATAGTCTACACATGATACTTCATTCACTTTGCACAATATTAAATCATTTGATTTTTTTGGAAGGTAATAATAGGCAAGGAACATGCTGCCATCCGTCATTCTGACAAATGTGAAATCTTTTTCACGACAAGAACAGAAAACAGCTACAGATAAAGCATTACATTCTAAAACACATTTTGATTCAGTACATGGCTTTTTCATAAAATCCAGGATTATGAATGAGCACATACACAAACTCTTTAAGAATCACTTCAGCACATACACAAACTCTTTAAGAATCACTTCAGGACCATGCAAGAAGCATTTTAAATTTCCTCCACCAACAAGTCCCATGCCAGAAAATCCAGGCATTCAATCCACCATAACCTACAAGCTATTTTGATTGTACGAGCCAATTTGAGCACTGCTAGGGAGATTCCCTTTCCCCCTCCCCTGCTAGAGGAAGGTAGGACCCTCCCAACCAGAGTTACAGAAAAAAAAAAGAAGAGAAACCTTTGGCATGCTCTACAAAGTTTGGGGCATTGATCAATCTGAGGTATTCATACTGTTTATATATTACAGTGTACACAATCCCATCAGGAAAAAAAGTCTTTAAACTCAATGCAACACACACATCAGTGGATTTTCTTTTCTTTTCTTTTTTTGCTTGTGTGTATGTGTGCTTGTACATCTATGTTAGGCAAAAAAAAAAAAAATTGTTGCATTGGCGTAACCCGCCCGACCCTAAAAATTCCGCCGACCCCATGTTTTTTTATTATTTTTTTTGCTATCGATATCAAATATCTTGTTGATTGCGATCGCGATCGCACAAACCCGGAAGTGGAAACGGCTCTGGGGATATCGGATGTACGAGGGAGAGATCTAGCGCCTCGCATAAGCCTTCCTTGATCAGTACGTCATCTGTTTCCAACACGGACATGTACTCTAACAAGATTTATTCAGTGTATACGTACAGTAGCATTCAGACTGCGATGTATTGTGCACAGTTTTGCCATAGGTTTCTTGTGTGGAGAACTTACACGACTCTGTATATGTGGGACTGTAATAGAGATCGCCGTGTGCGATGAAAAGATCGTACATATGGGTCAATTTGCATCTATCTTATCTAAGTCAAAATAGTAAAATATGAAGTGAAAACATTCAGGATAGGGATTTCAACATCTTTAAATTCTGTGAAGGGGTATAATTCCAGTAATATCGGCCTCATAAATGATTTGTAGAATAGATGAACACAGCACATTCGGTGCAGCAGTTGTAACAGTTTACTGAGCACGAGTTTTACACGTAAAATGCAGGTAGCAAAAAAAAAAAAAAAAAAAAAAAAAAAAAAAAAAAAAAAAATCTGCCCGACCGACCCTATTTGAAAATCTCATGTTACGCCAATGCAACAATTTTTTTTTTTGGCCTTAGGATTAAATGTATAAAGACAGCCTTAAATCAAAAATGGTAACATAGTGAGCTAGATTTGATCAAGTTTTTTATTGATGGGATGAACTGTAAATTCAGCACTTTTTCAGAAGGACTGCAATGCAAACAGTAAGAAATCCAATTACAAATCCAAACAATCAACTACATAAATTATCTTTTCCATGCAATGTGAGCTGAATAAGCAAAAAAAATGTACTCTCTGACTAAAGAATACCATACTCTGCATAAAAAGGTTTTAAACTTCTAATTCCTTGTGTAATCTGGTCATAGGTCATGGTTTATTCTTAAAAGTTTATTGAAGTTGATGCAAAGTATTCCCTGCTGGCATTACACCCAGATTTCTGGATCTTAGATCAAGCCAAAAATCCACACACACACCATATAAGACTAGAATAATGGCATGCTGCAAAAAACAGGCATGCTTGAATAACAAGGTTTTATGGTGCTAAATTCCATACCCATTTGAGGAATGCACATTGTTGATATCAATCCTGGACAACTCCTTGCAACATCAGCCCCAAACACACATTCATCAATCCACAGTCTTAGAAAGGTTAAATCACAACAAGAATACTTACACTGCATATTACACACATTGTAAAACATAGTTTAGCACAATGTGTAATTAAGTTGGAGTTTTTTTTTTGTTGTTTTTTTACATGCTTTGTGGGAGGGACAGGGAAAAGGGTATTGGTAGGAAGGACTTCACAAGGGTTGCAATAACTTTATAAAAAGAAAACCCACTGACTTACAATCTCCTCTATTTCAGCCCTCCGTTTCTCCTGGAAATGGGTATCATTTCAAAATGGCATCGTTACAAAGCAATGACATAAGAAAAAGGAAAGATTACACAGCAATAGGAGTGTCAGCAGAGTATCACGACTGCTATATCCGCCATCATTACCACTAGAACTTGGCATCATCCCATCTCATATGTTATCATTATCACCATTATCCTAATTCCTACCACATTGAAGCAGCAGCCACCATGCACACAACAAAATCTGGGAGTTTTACAGAGCAATCAGGAAGATTCTTGTGTGTTATTTGCATCTCAATATGCACAAAATAATTTCAGAATTGGGGAGAATTTTATATTCTCTTATCCGGACATGAAATGATATCATGGGGACTCCGGCACTATCAGCTCCTGAAAGCTTCTCAATATCACATATGTGACCGTGCACCTCAAAACGAACATAAAGTCGCACACATTGATTGTGCGTGAGGATTGAAAATAAGTGAAATGGGTCAACCTAGCCGAACTTGAGTTTTTCATATTTTCTGAAAGAGCAGGTCTTCTTTTACATTATGCTAAAATTTGGTATCATAAAACGGGCAGGAAAGTGTGTTTTTTTAGCACTTTATCTCGAACATTTTTGGTAGAATAGTGTGGTTAGGTGTGTTTTAACTGTTCCCTTTTTCATTTCTGAAGAACCTTGTCCACACTCTTCACTTTCAACTCTAATAACTTTTGAAAGAATAGTGCTACTGCTTTGAAAGTTGGTATTACTTATGGACAGAATGTGTTAATGAGGCATGCTTAATTTCAGTCTAATCTGATAATCTCTTCATTGTTGTTACTCTGGTGGTTTACTTCCTGTTTTTTGTCCCATTCATCGCACAGCCAGCACTGTTTGGTAAAGATTAAGCGCTTGAATAGACACTGTACTTCAGAGCCTCTTTTCTCAGTTCACACTTTTCCTGAGCTTGTGCTTTCTTTCCAATATTTACATAGGTTAGGAGAGTCCATTTGATTTGAGTTATACATCATTTTAAAGCTTAAAGTCTGCTCTTTCAGAATATGGTCTTAACTAAAAATTCATGTCTGGCGACTTTTTGTTTGTTTTGAGGTGCAGTGTCACATATTATCCCACTGACGTTCACCTCATTATCTTCATCATTAGGTGATCCGAGTATCCTCTCGGATCACCTTCTGTATCTGTACGGATTCTTTCTTCTTTTTTTTTTCTTTATTTCTCCCCAAAAGTTGTGCAGAGGTTAGCTCAGAAAGTGCTATGCCTATCAAGTTCAAACAAATACCATGTACACGTGTATGTATCGTGTCCCAAAGACGAGAAATCTAGTAAAATCATAGTGATCAGTCTACCGTGACGTCACTATGACGTCATTATAAATATGAAAACACATTCTCAATCATATCTCATTAATGGAATGGAATTTTTCAATGAAATTCACGTCACATATATTTCAAGTCAAGTGCATTCTACTCATATTCTCAAAATTCATTTATATCCTAAAACGTGCGCGCATGCGCGCGTTGAAATATTTGTATGCTCCAATCGAGCTCAAAATTTTTTTGCACACGTTTCAGACCATTTGGAGCATTTTTTGAAAAATTGAAAAAAATGGACGGACGCGTACGCCCGCGCGCATATACGCACGCAAAACTCATATGCAATATAAATTTCCCGGTTTTTCACACGGATCGGTTGTTTGATATGTCAAGGAATAATTCTACCAAGTTTAAAGTCAATCTGACTCAATATGACGTCATACGGGCCCGTCAAAGTCAAAATTCCGCGCACGCGTCAATGGCGATATACAGTGCAACTATGCAAAAAAATCACCAATTTTAAACCCGATTTTACTCGTCAGGATGGACGGTGACCCCCCATTTTCTTTACATATTCTAAAAGCTGATGAGTTGTCCATATCATTTCATGGGGTGGCAATTTTGGCAAAATGATTAAAAGATATCAAATTTCTTTAATGAAGTAAAAAAAGTAAATTTCAAAATGACGTCATCGAATTTTATGTTCATTCAAGTGTATCTCATTAATCGTTTGCCGATTTTCACCCAGATCTCAGTATGTTGTAGGTTATTAAATGTTCTTTCATTAATGTAATAATAACATTTTGATTGGATGACGGCATCACCTCGTAAAAATGGATTGAAAGTATTCTTGTCAAATTTGACCAGTTTACATGTTATCTCTATGGGAGTGCAGTTTTTCTGGAAATGAAAATTGACATGACTATCTTTAGCGAGCACTAGCTCACTTACCCTTTGGTGAATTTCTCCCAGATTTTAAGATGTTGTAGCTGAGACTTTACGCTACCGTAAGTGTGCCCTTCGTTTTTTCATACGATGTCGGGATCACGTCAAAAATTTTGGTTGAAATTAAAGCTTATCTTCTATGTATTGAGATATTTCTTTCTTTCTGCAACTTTCTTTGCAATAACTCAAGAAAAACAGCCTCTATCACTTCAATATTTTGCACATGTTTAGTTCATGTCAGGTACATTATTTGATAAAATAACAACTACTTGATCGGACACCATCTTGGGTATGTAAATTAGGGTCAAAGGTCATAAATGTTTCATCCTGTATCTTGGTGAATACATGTCTTATCTTTCCCATATTTTGCACACGCAAAGATCATGTTACAAGAATCATTTCACAAAATAACCACTTTTTGCTCAGATGCTATCTAGGTTGAGCAAAGTGGGGTCAAAGGTCATATGTACTTGTTGCTGTATCTTCGTTATAGTGTATACAGATTTGGTACCAAAAATGACAGATATGACTCCCTTTTCTAAATGAGAATCCAAACATCACACGGCCAATGTCTCTGAACACAGATGAAACCTGCATGGTCATGCCTATTGCGATCAGGACTTGAATCATTGATTAAAAAAAATTCGGATCACCTTAATTTGTCAGTGATGACAAATTACAATCTCTAGTTATTATCATCACTGTCATCATCATCATCACCACCACCATCATCATCATCACCATCATCACTATCATCATCCTCATCATCACCATCAAATTTGTTATCATTACTGGTCACAATAATCTCACTACCACCATCACCAGCAAATTCACAATCATCATCATCATCGTCACCATCATCACCACCCATCGCCAACCATTGCGACCCATCGCCACCATCACAATCACCACCACCACCACCATCATCATCATCACAAAAATCATCCCCGATAGAGAGCCTCATCTTACCGCCAAGGCCTTGGGGTCTGCCACCAGGGAGCGGGGCCGCACCCATCGTCGACGGCGACACAGGTGGTAGGTCCTCTCCACTGGCCCCCAGCTAGCTACTGAGGACTCCACGCAGTACTCGAACCCTTGTATAAAGAGGTATGATTCAACAAATTAATCACCTGTTCCCACGGCTACACACTTCAGGCAGAGAAGCGGGTATCCCATGTGTGGTGTAAGAGACCTCTTGAATCCTGACAATGTTGATTCTTCAAAGTATTCATTAATATTTCAACACATTTATCGGTTTTATACAATCCTAAAAGAAAATACTGTCACTTCACTGTTTCAATAAATTTGTAGCTAAAATACTAATAGTATCCTGAATCACAGTACTGTCATTTTCAAAGCAAAAGAGTCAACCCTAACCCATCAGTGCACTTACCTGAATCTTGCTAAAGCACAAATGTTGCTGTTTTAATGCCAACAACTGTGAAAATGCCTGGAGAATTCCACTTGCATGGGGGTAGGTGTTCTGTAACATCTGATTTTTCTCCTTTTTATTTTAAATTTTACTCCACCTCACAAATGATGGAACTGCACTCATTGAAATGTCAATTTTCTGTCCCATTACAAGACCAAATGTTGGGAGAAAAAGAACATTCTGGGCCATTACCTAGCCATTTTGTGATTGTATGTGTGATCGGTCGAAAACAAAAATGACATGAATCAAAGTAAACTCACCTTCCTCATCACAAGCTCTGTTGATGTCCTGGGCCCAGGCATCATCCCACTGCCAACCCTCTGGGCATTGCAGCTCCTCACGCTTTGTAGCAGGGTCTCCTTTCTGTAGATGGGAAAGATTCAAAGATTTGACTTTGGTTTAACCCTTTTACCTCCATATCTGCATAATGCATGAGTTGTCCACAGTACACAAGAACTGCTTTTTCAGTGGACCTCTCAATTTTTGTTCCTTTTTTCATTTTTTTTTTTCCCCTCAGAACATGGATAATGTAACAAGTTTGGTTTGAAACTATATATACATGCTTCCACTATTCCTTAACCCGTTGAGGATGAGTCCCAAGCATATTATGGCTGGTGTCTATAGGAAATGCGTGTTGTAGCAAAATCAGTCCGTTCTCAACGGCTTAATTACCTCCAATTTTCATCATACAGTCAACCATTGTGTTCTCAAGATCATTTGTAATTTTGTTATATTCTGCAATGTTCTGTTGAAGAAAAATTGAAAATTATTTGAATTGAATTGAATGCCTCACAGGGCCCAATACAGTGTACATGGACATGGAACATCTTTTTCCCATCACCAATGGTTCACCAAGAGATACCATACACAATAGATCTGCAACAATTTCTCATACCTCTTCCATTCCATTCACTCTGTCATTTACATAACACTCACAATGTGTCTTCACTGTGGTGATGCTTATTTGCAACAGGGGGTATCAGTGATTTAATTTTGATCATGAAAAAAAGGTACCACTTGTAAGTCTGGGTACACCACATTAAACGATCAAATTAATATTTCACTATGGAACAGCACTATTCAACTGCCATACAACACAAACTATCTGTGTGAGGATTGGGCAGGGTTGTGCATTTCAGCAAAACATGTGAATGTGGTGGGCATGTGAACGTGGCACACAAAGAGTCTAATAGAGCCAGCGTACCACGTCGGTGAAGGGCACTGAAGCTGTCTGCCACGCCCCTCCAGGGATGTTCCTTGTCTCGTGCTCGTAGATGTCCTCCAAAAACTTGGTCTGGCCCGCATCGGCGTCGAACATCAGACTGCATGGGATCAAATCATATACGGGCAAATTTAACCACAGCTGAGGCTTCACATACAACTTGCACATGGCTCAACTCTTACCAGGCAAAATTAACATAGAAACCCAAGGCAAGGCTACACTGTATAATATGTGAAGTCACGATCTGAACACGACTGTTATGATACCTATTGTAACATGATCATGATGCTATGATGTGTCAATATGCCTATTGTTTGTGCATGCATATGGTACCTGTGTTGCTTTTGGGAGATCAACAATCAGAAAAAAAAAAGCTTTTCATTCACAATTTATTCAAATGTGTCCATGTCGCTTCAAATACATGTGGCCCTAAGAAATAGCATGACAACATACTTTTGTATTAATCAAGCTCTTCCCACATGTTGGAGTCTGATGCCAGTGGTGTGTAATTTGTAGACGGCTGTAACTCTTAGGGGAAAATGAAAAAAGCATGCTCGAGTTTGAATAGGTTACAGACTTTCCCGGACACAAAATTAAAGTCTGCTACAAACGATACAATACATGTATAAATACAACAAACAAAACTACTACCTACATTACACATTCTGATATGTATGCTGGATATCTCAACCATACCATACAGTATACCAGGCTTGTTTGTTTCTCTGTCATACATGTATGTGAATTAGGTTCATCTACTGTAGAGTGGGTAAAAGAGGAGAACCTCTTCTTCAGGATAGTTCCTGGTCCTACCTGAGTTCAGGACTCTTGAACCAGTCTCCTTCCCAGCGCCATCCTTCGGGTAGCTTGAATTTGTCCTTGGGGAGTTTGACCTAAAAAAAACAAAGAAACAACACAGAATTTACAAAGATTGTTCTCATTTGGAGTTGGAACTTAATCAAGAGTACTAGATTTCAAGTCACTTTAATACTCTTCAGTTATTTTTTTTCTTTTTTTTTTTATGGTTTCTTTAACCGACAGCTCTTTGTCGTACCGATACAATTTTCAATAGATCCCTCTGCCCAATTAAGGATGTATCAAACTGCATCAGCTACACAGTGTGAAGCCTTTTCAAGCATTCACAAGAAAACTGATATGTTATATCTATATACCTTACAATTTCAACTTTTGATGAAAAAAAATGAAAAAAAAAAATGAATGCTGAACATGAATGAATCCATATCACCCCTTCAATATTGCATTTATTCAGTCAGATACTCTTAAAAGGCATTCTAAGGACTCTATTTTATATGTGTATTATAATCACAAACAATTCAGATGTGACAATGTAAGAGTACAGAATCAACACATTAAAGATAATAAAAAGTTTTGGTACCTCAAAAGTGTCCTTGAATTTCCTTGTCTTAGTTTGTGTTTCAGGTTAAAGTACATTTCACATAACTAACACTGTGAGACTTACTCGCCCCAAAGTGCTCTCATGTCTTAGTAATCATGCAATTAACTGCGATCAGCAGCCCCATACGCATAGCGACCAGCAGTCCCATACGCATAGCGTAATCGGGCTTCACATTGTAGCATTCAGGATCATGACAGATTTAGTATCGCAGGGTAAATGTCAACTTAAAATCCCATAAATTCTTCAATTTGAAGACTTACCAATTAAGTTGAAGTATTGAAAACAGGCTTCGGGCAACGTTTGGTTCTGCCTGTAGTCCCTTTCTGTTCGAATTGATGACTGAATGTGACTCAGTCGACAGGACCTTAGGAGAGCTACATACAGTACACTGAATACTACAGCCAGTGCATGCGAACACATCACATGCACACAAATTTCAAATCCATGAACGGATAAGATGTTTGTGTGCGCATGCGCTGGCCATGGTATCCAGTGCAGTGTATGTACAATTGTAGCTCTCCCAAGGTCCTCTCGACCGAGTCACATTCAGTCATCAATTCGAACAGAAAGGGACTATTGGCAGAACCAAACGTTGTTCGAAGCCTGTTTTCAATACTTCAACTTAATTGGTAAGTCTTCAAATCGAAGAAATTTTTGGATTTTAAGTTGACATTTACCCGCGATACTAATTCTGTCATGATCCTGAATGCTACAATGCGAAGCCCCATTACGCTATGCGTATGGGGCTGCTGGTCGCAGTTAGCTATGCGTACAATGGGCTGCACGCTGCTGGTCGCAGTCAGTGGTTTCGTACAATATTTATCGACGCTGGACAGCGTCGGCTCTGGTACGAAACCATTATTGCATGATTACTAAGACATGAGAGCACTTTGGGGCGAGTAATTCTCACAGACAACGTACTTTAACCTGAAACACAAACCAAGACAAGGAAATTCAGGGAAGCTTTTGAGGTACCAAAACTTTTTATTATCTTGAAGAAGAAAAAACAATTGATATGTGGATACACGTAATAATGGGAAATATGGGATTCAAGACATACCTTTCCAGAAGCATCAGACCATTTTGGTCTGGGCAGAGCCTTGTTGGTCCAGTTCCCTAGTACACTCATCTGGTTCTCATACTGCATAGAAGATCAGAATAAAATGTCTACGTAGAAATTGTATGATTATATCAAATTCATTATTGAAAATAGAACAGAACTCAACAAATATATCATGTTCTCAATACCAACAATTTATTTGAAGGTTGTTGTGACTGTGTTCTTCAAATAAACTGTTGGAAATGACAGAATAAGCTTGAGTTCTAATCTATTTTTGATATTATTGTACCAACATGTGGACTATACTCAACAAGTTCATTATCATATCTACATGTACAATATAATATTTTTTAAAGAAAATTTAATTGGGTTCCCACGCAAAGGATGTATAAGATATGCAGATATAATTTATATTATTTCATATACTTTTCTTGACTTATCAGAAAGTGATGCCCCACTCAGGCTTTGTTTGTTAAAATTCTGTCTTTCCAAATTGGGGTGCAATGAGTCTTATGAAATACACTCAAATATGGTTGACTCAATAAAACCAACTAAAGTGGCAATTACTGAATTAAAAAGAAATTGCTATTGTTACATCTTAATAAGCAAACATTAAATATGTTTCATATTGAATGTTTGGGTTTTAGTACAACAACAAGGCAATGAAGCTCAGTACCTCACAGGAAAAGTTCTGCCTATTTGGACCTGATCTGGAGATATCAAAAGTAACAGCAGGAAACAAGTCCAAAAACTGTAAGAATACATTATAGATTATTCCTCCACTTTTAATTATGCCACTCTTTCACTATATCAACCTTAGCTTTTGAACTCTGGAACTTTGAACTTTAGCAAAATAAAAACATACAGGTAAAAGGCATTTCAAAGTGCAAATGATTCGAAGGTGGTGAAAGTGTTTAGTCCATAAATTTGGTGAAACAGTACGAAAGAAATACACTGGTACACAGATATCATCATCCCTGATTGGCAGCTTCATGGAATACAATGAATTTCTGGCCAGGAAAGAGCTGCCGCTTCACAGAAACCATCCTTCCACCAGGCGTACCGTTTCAGCGTAGACGACGATGCTGGAGTCCGTCAGGCTGCCCTGAAAGTTGGGGCTGTCTGGCTCCAGGCCGAGCCAGAACTTGGCACGCAGCATTCCCGGCACTTTCTTCACGCCGACGTTTGTGGTCTTTCCACCGGGGAACTGTACGTATCACCGCAGAGTGTTACAAAAAAAAAAAAAAAGCATTGCAAAGAGGGAGAAAAACACAGCATAAGTAACAGATAGAAAAATGCTTTCTACCCCTCATCCCATATTACAAAATTCACTCTGCCTTCCACTGTGGAATTCCTTTATCACTTGCTTGAAAGGAGGTCTGGCAATAATATCTTTATTTTTTGGTATCAGTCAGATATTTAAATACTTTCTTTGGAGAGAAGTTCAAGCTTTAATCTACCTGCAAAAAATTACATGAAAATCATTATCAACCTTTCTACAAACTCTTTGCTTGGTGCATCTGGAGTTTGAAGGTTCAATGTGGGAATATTGTGACATGAGTGATCAAAACTGCATTAATTATCCCCCACCCACCCCCCCCCCTTAAAAAAATACAATGTAAACTGAATTTTTAATAAAAATGAGAACATCTCAGTATCCATACTCTCGATTAAATTATTCATGCCAGAAATATACATGTAGACCTCTTTGATCTGTGATATGTGTGTAATAACATGATCCACATATGTGTGCTGCAAATGGCATAATAACACACCCGCTGGACACGTACTTCACACCTGTTCAATAAATGAATAGTACACTGAGTGGTTGAGAAGGACACGGAATGGTGCAGATTATTTCTTTAAATGTAATTTTCTCGAATAGTGACACACAACAATAACTGTGAATGAATGGAATCGGAATTTACCATATTCCACTATTAGAGTAGACAAGATATAGCACAAAACATACATTTACATGTATGTACTGCACACCAATATTTGTGATTATGCTGCTGATTGAAATGAGAAATTCACCAATTTTCCGCACTCGTGTGGACACTGCCTAGAAAATAATGCATACTCACCTGCGGAAGCTGAGTGTAAATTGACAACAATAAGCAGAGCTTAAAAAAAAAAATAATAAAGCACTCTTTATATTGCACACCTTTGTTTTTTTCACTACTGCTACTTCTACTACTACTACTGCGGATCTCTGGCACATACACCATGCTGCACTCGATGCACCAAGCCTTTTAGCACAAGCATTCCTCTTTTTAATATTCCATTGGCCCACTGAGTCACAGTAATCTTATTTATATGATTATAAAAATCATCAATTATTTGAGCCCTCCAATGTTCACACACAATTGTACAATAAAAGTGGACAATTTCGCATGTGCTTGATGGAGTATGATGAATTTTGCATACTTTTCCAACTCTACAGAATCAAGATAAAATGCAAGTATCAATAGTATTTCATAAAACAAGCAAACCATTCCAATTCTTTCATTTTTACACTAATGGCACAAAATGCATAATACCATGAACATTTCCACTTTTACAGTACAATTACGGTGCAGAATTTTCAAGAGCATTTTCAATTACAAAATTTACAGTGGATTCTTAAATTCTCAGCATACATTGTATATTAGAAGATGAAAGTCCCCATTTCTGTTACAAATTACCCAAAGTCTATTAATAATTTCTTCTGATTTTGTAAACTTTGATCCAATTTTTTGCCAAATGAAGAAATGATGCAAAACCAGACAAAAATTTTTGTAGCAATATGTGATAGTCCTCCAGGACTCAATTGGTTTATACACTCATACAGTATATTCTACGTAAGCACCTGTTCATGCCTTTAAGCTACTAAGCGTCTTCCATTCCTTGGCATGACTTGCAGATTACGTACTTCGGGAGCTGAGACCATTAAGCGTCTAGCAGAATATAACCCCTGACATTCAAACTTTACATGCAACTTCATCATTTACCAACATAGGAAACCCCATAGAACGTCAAAAGCGTATGTAAGTCGTGGAATTTAAGGACGACCCGATTTTGCTACAGGTGTCATATATTCCCTACAGACACCTGCCAGAGTATAATTGTGACGAGTCTTGAACAGGATACGACCACCATACAGAGGATGATTTTTATCCACGTAAAAAAAGAAGTACATAAAATCCTTCCCCATTTTTTTGGAGAAAAAAAAAGGCATGAAAAATTACATAACATTACCCCCATCACACCAAAGCCACCAAATTATCTACATAGCAAGAACAAGCTCAACAATCAGAACCAAGATGCAATCAATCTCTTACTGAAACTTTTTTTTTAGGAATGTCGCTGATGAACATGACACGATGCAAATTTCAATCACATCACAAGTAACTGCCAAAGAGCACACCAATTTCTGTCTTTTGCTGTTGCTGTTTTTTTCTTTTTTCTCTTTTGTGCTACTGCTAGGGTGGATATTGATGATTGGGGGAAAAAAGAAAAAAAAAATGAGAGACCCAGGAGCAGAGGAAAAGACATACTGTATGTGAACACCCAGCTCAAAACCCACAAAAATTCGCAGAATACGATTCTCTGTAGTGGACTAAAAGAGTCATTTTGGTTGACAGACTCAAATGTTCACAGTTTATCTTACTTGTTTTACTTCGGAGTATAATCTTTCTCTACCTGCCATCACAATATGGCAGCTTAAAACACAACTGAAATCAACATACTAGCAGTTTTTCTGAACCACATATTTTTTTTTTTTTTTGACACGTGTTGCTTTCACCGGGAAATACATTGTACAACATGTTTTCATGTCTGAGCTATCCTGAATTATCAAACCCTTTTTTTCTCCCTTTGCTAAGAAACTACAGCTTCCAACTCTCTCTTAATATTTCAATCACTTTTTGAATAGGTTAGGATGTTCCAACTTTAACTACAAGTAGATATATATCATTCAAAGTTTAGAGTTATTCTTTTAAACTATTAAGTAGAACAGTGGAAATTCATTTCAGCCTACTTTTTGTGGGTTTTGAGCTGAGCGGTCACATATGCCAGCTAAATGTCTTACCCTAGATTGCCTACTACTGGAACTCTGCTCTTGCTGGATGGCATTTGAAATAAAATGTCGGGGTGCAGCCACACAAAATATGAACATCACATTAAATAAAGTAATGCGGCAAATACACACAGAGTTACAGTATGAAACTCACAGACAAAACACAGCTTTATGATACACAACAAACATGAACATGAGTGTCTGATTTAACACAAGTGGACACAGCCAAAGCTTGCTTAACCTGAATTTTTAAAAAAATGACTGCATCCCTAATTTGCTTCAATTCATCACATACAAAGAGCTCAGTTTGTCAATCACAACCTTACCTGGTGACTACTATACAGCGTCATAAAATGTTAATCGAAGCACATTAAAAGAATATATGATATCTCTAGCACCAATCAGGGTAAGGCATAAAAATACACATACAATATGTGTATGGAATGTCACTGTAATATGAATTAATTGATCCCTCATAAAATGCATTTATAGCTGCAACAGCAATATCATAAATATGGCACAACCCCGTATACGTACATCACTCACGAGAAGTATATATTTCTGTTAGCAAATAGCCATGATCACGTATATGATTTCCCATTCGCTGTTCACCATAAATTGTAACATTATGAAAACAAAAATTACACAACATTTGATCTTTTCAAACTTTTCAGTTGTTTACAAAGAGTAGTTGTTTCTTGTCACCTGTTCATTAATCAAAGCCACACACTTCCATTATCCCCCACACTTTCCCTTTGACCAGTTATTTGATGGTGGCTACATGTTAATATTCATTTATAAAACTGGACATTTTTGTCATAGTTTGTCAATTCACTATGAAGAGAAGCAGTAAGCGGCTTAAAGGTAGGGGATACCTTTTACAGACCTCCCAAAATGCAGCAAAACATTAAATATGAACCTCAGGGGACTTGTTTAGGCCACTGCTGAGAAATTTGGAAGTCAAAAGTTATCTACAATTTGAATAATGCACAAAACTCAACTACTCAGTAGTTCTGTGTGTCAGCCACACCTAAGCCTTTTTGTTGCAGTCTTCTGTATCTTTTATCTATAAACACAAATCTAAAAGTATAAGAGCTGATGTAATAACATATAGAGTGTGTGGCAAGAATGTATATATAGAAATGTTTGTAAGTTTTGATGAACTTTCTTCACAAAATATACATGATGGACCCACATGCAGTGCATGGGTCTGTAAAGGTAGCCTAGTAATGTACTGGAATTTACGGTGAGCCCCCCCCCCCCCAAAAAAAAAAAAAAAATTCAATTCAAAATCTAACGGTCAATAAAAATGTACTAAATGTCACCTTCCACTTTCAATACTTTATGGGAGTTTCTAAAATGATACTCTCTTCAACATACCACTGTATTTATACAACTCTTCATTTAAGGCATGCAAATGGGATTCCCTACCTTCAAGGGAGGTTGGCTGATGGCAAGAGAAAATTGGACAGCGGGGTTGGAAAATTGGTCTTGCCGCAGAAATGCATAGACTTTTCCCAAAGCAGAAGAGGAGGGGCAAGACTTAGTGGTAGTAATGAAAATACAAGAGGTATGAGTAAAATCAAGCTTCCCAATTATGTACTATCTGCAGTTAAGACAAGAAAACAGTAGTGCTGTTTTTCTGTTGGAGTCCAGTACTCACATTGATTAAAACTAGAAATTTCAAAGTTAATGTTCAATGAGGACCCATATAAGTAATCTGCATGCAATAATCACATTATCACTATCATAATTTGTTATTTCTGAAAGAAAATTTTGATAGGATAAATACAGTGGAATAATTGATTGAGTAATATCACAAGCGAAAGACAAAATCTCACTAATGGAGCAGGTTACACTGTGCAAACCAAACTTGGCAACATGGATCTCAACCTTTTTTTTTAAATCTATTTATTGTTATTTCTCTTTTTACTGGACAGGCAGACCTCATAATCTAGAAGCTGTTGGTGAGAATTGACATCTCAAAGCATGTAAAGTAATAGTGTCTGTATGTCCATATACAATTGCTAATATTCGCTGGTCAATTAATGTAAACAATACTCAAAAGTTGTATGAGAGTTTCTGCAATATCCTCAGGGTATGTATCTTAATTTCATAGCTGCTGAAGATTATATCTGTCTTCCCAAAAAAGCTTTCTGAAATTCAGACACTTTGATCATCAAATTACAGAGGAAAAAAAAATGTATACAGAACACTTTTCTTCCAGAAGGGTCTTCTGCATTTGATATTGAATGCTAACCCCCAAAATGCCCCCCCTCCCCCCCCCCAACTTCAAAATTCTTCTCCTACATATACACAAGAACTCTTTTTTTTTTTTCTTTTTCATTTCTGCTTTAGAGTAGTAGAGGGTTCACTTAAAAACAAAGATTACAACATTCTAGAAATTTTACTTCCTGGAGCTAGAAAAAGCGCAAAGCACACCACAAGAGACAAAAAAAAAAAGAAATTAATCTGTTCACATTTCCACAAAATGTCACATGAATTAAGGTTCAATGAAAACACTGATTTGTTGAATTTTTTGTCATCACGCCCACTGCATGCCAAACACAATGAATTGCTTTGATCTTCTCTGTTTCTTTTTTCTTTTCTTCTCTTTTTTTGAATCAGGGAATAGACACTTTTGAAGTTCAATATATTTGCTCAATGCAATTCCTTGCAATGTGCCTGCGTGGACCTCATTATTCCCTATTTCTTTTTCTTTTTCTTTTTTTACCAGTAAGAATAATATGCACAATACGGCACAACTTCGTGGCGGAGGCATAAAAAAACAGACAAACTGGAAGTCAAGTTAAAATGACAGATGAAAAGTCTAATCCACAATGAAACAATTCATCATCTTGCAATGCACAGGTAGGGACAAATGAGTTGGTTCACAAAGTCACGGAGATTATTACACCATCTACACAAAGGGGAGTATGAAACACAGCAGCGAATATGGATCAGCGATGCTACATCTGACAAAATGGAAGTGCCTAAGCATGAGCAATGAGAGGGTTAGGAGCGATGAAGGAGACAAAGAGAGCAGCCGGGTAGGGAAGGGGCAAGAACTGGTATAAGGAGGCCATTGAGAAGATGCAGAGCACAAAATTTAAGGAGGAGGAGGAGGAGGAGGAGGAGGAGGAGGAGGATTTCATACCAGGGCTGGAACTCGTTCAGGGGCTCTCCGATCTGGCTCTGTGGAAGGCTCCTGGTACAGAAAACACAGCTAGTTTTGCTCACCATTTTTTTTTTTTTGAGTTTTCCTTCTTTTCTCTTTTTATTATTACATCGAATCACATGACAATGGCTGTTATAAAAGCCGGTCATCACTTTGTTGCCATGACAACCACTTATCCAGTATCAGACGTTCATAATTTTATCCCTATCAGAGGTATTAAGGAAGTGATCCCCCTCTGTGCTGCACACTTTTTCTGCTGCATTTTTAATATTATCATCTGAAACAAAAGATGGTTTCAGCTGGAATTCTCTCTACATGGTCAAATCATTTCTCTCTTATAAAGTAATCAAGTAGTTTTGGTTAGTACAGAATGATGTCAAGTATTGAATCATTAACATGCATTTTATGTCTCCTTGGGGTCCTCACGCTACATTTATATTGCTTTTTTTTTATTTCAGCAAAATATGATTGATACATGCAATTAATAAAATCAAGGAGTTCATGCACTGCATAACCTTTTAACTATTGCTGATCAGTTAATTGGCATGAGGTTAGAAATTCAGCAGTAGTTGGCTTGATATTTTGTAAGGCTTGCATTTTGCCGAACCATCCTCTGAACATTCCTTAGTGCAGCAAAATCATAACTTGGATATTGATCCAAACTTCAACAGACGTGAATAGACAATAATCATTTTTTCGTGCGCAATTCTTTCTTTCCTTTCTGGCTTTTAAAAAAATATTCATCTTTTCCTTCCCTTCATTGTCTGACAATGTACATTTTTATAGCGGAGTTTAACAACACATGATGTTACATCTAATACTCATAAATTCTGGAATATTCTTTATTTTTGCGGGAGAGCTGGGAAAAGAAGTACAGCGTACGCATTCTTGTTTGAACTTTGGACACTCTCTGAAGTTGTTAGTGCTTCTAAAACAGAACATGCAATCAGTATAGAGACCTATGAAACAAAACGGGACGAGTGATTAATACATCACAAACATTTTTCAAATATGATTTTGCTTTTGTTTTTTAAATCAGGGTTAGTCCTAAAATGATTGAGAGATAGCATACACAGATTTTAGGGCATCTCCATGAGTCTGCCTTTACAATGAATGGCTGCCTCGCACGATACTAGAGAAAGCACAGACTTTCCATGAAATCTACAACTAACGGTTGAAAGTTACACACATTGACAAAATACTGGCAAATACATGATGTCAAGCCCGTGGACTGCTGGAGTATACATCTGTACTGGAATGTAGGTGATTGAAGCATACAATCTTAACCAGTTTCCTACTGAATTCTGATTCTCCATAGACTTGTTAAAAGATGAACTAGGTTTCCATATGCAATGGGTTCATAGAACTGCCCACTTTTTTCCTACTTCATTTTGTTTAAAGGGAAATAGACCCAGGACACAAGAGGGCGCTGTTGCATTAACCCATACTTACCATGCTTGCCATGTTTCAAATGTCTGAATAAAACCAACAATTACAGTGGCTATGCCAAAAACAGTCGAAAATAATGTCATTCTCAGTTTGTCTATTGATTCCTCTAATGTTCATGGCTGGTTTGTCGTACTACCTACGGATCCTTAACAGAAAGATCTTACTCAGTTGCTACACTTGGAATCTTGCATCTAAGTATGCGATCTACTTTGATTGACAGTTAAAAAACTAGATTTACATTGTCCACTTTTGTAATGGAGATGGCAGTGATTATCATGCCATCCAACGGCACCTTCTTGGATCGCAGGTCCATGTACCTTAAAAGGGCTTACAATTAGGGGGAACACTTTATAATCAAGTTCCCACAGAATATTGGAGCTACAGCTGAATCCCCCCTCCCCCCCCCCCAAAAAAAAAAAAAAGATTATTTAAAAATGAAACTAACATAACGATATGTCACGTCCACACCCTGGTTACTAAATACAGATTGGAGCTTTCTCTGCGTCAAAGCTCAACCCCCCCCCCTTTTTATTAACATATTTCTAGTAACTGACACAGGTACAGCCCCGCCCTACAAGGACAAAGGATTTAATTTAATTTTCTTTCTTTTTTTTCCACGAACCTGGAGGAAGAAGGTGGAGACCTTTCCGCAGAACTTGCCGCAGGCGTCCTCGCCCCGCTTGGAGTAGAGCACATCGTAGGCAGGGATGCGGTAGTAGGCAATGCGCTTGCTGCCGCTCAGCATCCAGACGATAACGTCAGGCATGCTGTTCTGGGGCTGCAGCAACGTAAAGAGTTGGCAATAGAGAGAAAAATCTTAATTCTCTCTCTGCTCCGCAAACTACAGTAAATTTAACTGATTATACCAAGAGTTGTAAAAAAAAGTCCAAAAAATGTATTTCTTAAGTAATCCATGAACAGAGCATTGAGAAGAGTGATGAATATTCCACTTAAGACAAATACACTCATCCCCATTATTTCATTATATCACTCTCAAGTTAACTGCACTGTGACCATGAATACTGATAAAAAAGAAATACATGAATTAGACACAAAATATGTACTAAAATACACAAACAAAAATCATCAACAACTTGCACAGAAAAAAAAAAAGAGTATTGTCATTCAAAGTCCCTGGCCAATTGTTCATTACATCCAGTAAAATAACTCTGGCAGGAGACTCATAAAGCAAGATATTTTTTGTGTCATTAAGTTTTTGCAAACTGGAGACAACGGCCATTTTCCCAGCATGGGAATGCATATAGTGTAGACAAGAACTTTCACAAGAGCCAAGATTTTCAAAACCACAATGCACACAAACATTTCTGGTTTTACAGTAATCTTGTTAATTCTATCTGGCAAGTCCAGACGAGGAGAGTTACACTGAATAATTGTTATGGGGCCCCATGCTGTGAGAAAATTTGAAAAAATTGCAGTTCCCGTGCCACAATCTACAACATGCTCACAGGTGACTAGTCACTGCCTTTCTGTTGCTATGGTGTTTGCAGTCATTTGAGGTGGTACAATCGCTAAACACTGCTTAGACTGAAAAAAAAAATACCCCAGGGGCCTCAACTTCTCCAGCAAAGGACGAAAGGCAAGCCTACCTCTACAGCCAAGTCCTGGAGCAGGTGCAGATAACCCTCCACGTCGCTCATGGCATCGTTCACATCGGTGGCGTTCTCCCGCAGCTTGAGGGCATCCGTCGCGATGGCCTCCAGCACAAAGACGCGCCGATCGTACTTGCGCCGGTCGAGCTCGTTGATTTTGTCCTTGAACTCCTCGACGTTGGGCAGTGGGGTTCTGAATTCAGTGGCAGGAGAAAGAAAAATAGTAATACCGATTTTGTGCTTTGGTAGGAGAGTCCTACTGCACAATCTCTAAAACCAAGGAAACAAAAGTAAAATTTCATGTGGCACACTACCTTGGACTGATTATTTCAAAAATAGCACTAGAAGATATCACAATGATACTTGCAAAATTACATATATATTTGTATTTTTATTTGGTGTATATTTGTATTTCAATTGATTCCCCTCTGAGACGACCACATATGATGCAGGCGTCTGTTTGTTTGTTTGTTTGTTTTTTAGGTGATCCGAGTATCCTCTCGGATCACCTTCTGTATCTGTACGGATTCTTTGTTCTTCTTCTTCTTCTTCTTTCTTTATTTCTGGACAAAAGTTGTGTATCTACTTACTCAGAAAGTACTCACAGTGTCAACTTCAAACTCATACCATATATGTATCATGTCCCAAAGACGACAAATTTTCTGTATCATTGTGATCGGTCGACCGTGACGTCACTATGACGTCATTATATGAAAACACATTCTCAATCATATCTCATTAATGGAATAGAGTTTCTCAATGAAATTTACGTCACATATATTTCAAGTTATGCGCATTCTATTCATATTCTCAAAATTCATATTTTCTCTTAAAACGTGCGCGTACGCGCGCGTTGAAATATTTGTATGCTCAAATCGAGCTCAAATTTTTTTTGGACACGTTTCAGACCATTTGGAGCATTTTTTGAAAAATTGAAAAAATTGGACGGACGCGTACGCGCGCGCACATATACGCACGCACAGCTCATATGCAATAGAAATTTCCCGTTTTTTCACACTTATTGGATGCCTGAAATGTCAAGGAATATTTCTACCAAGTTTCAAGTCAATCCGACTCAATATGACGTCATACGGACCCGTCAATGTTGAAATTCCGCGCGCGCGTCAATGGCGATATACAGTCCAACAATGCCAAAAAACCGCAAATTTTAAATCCAATTTTACTCGTCAGGATGGACGGTGACCCCCAATTTTCTTTACATATTTTGAAAGCTGATGAGTTGTACATGTCAATTCATGGGTTGGCGATGGTGGAAAAATGATTAAAAGATATCAAATTTCTTAATACAATTAAAAAAGTAAATTTTCAAAATGACGTCATCAAATTTCAAGTTCACTCGAGCGTATCTCACTTATCCTTTGCCAATTTTCACCCAGATTTCATTATGTTGTAGCTTATTAAATACTCTTTCATTAATGTAATAACAACATTTTGATTGGATGACGGTATCACCTCGTAAAAATGGATTGAATGTAATCTTGTCAAATTTGACCAGTTTACGTGTTATCTCTATGGGAGTGCAGTTTTTCTGGAAATGAAAATTGACATGACTGTCTTTTTCGAGCACTAGCTTACTTATGCTTCGGTGAATTTCTCCCAGATTTTGATATGTTGTAGCTGAGACTTTGCGCTATCGTAAGTGTGCCCTTCGTTTTTTCATACGGTGTCGGGATTATGTCCAAAAACTTGGTTGAAATTAAAGCTTATCTTCGATGTATTGAGATATTCCTTTCTTTTTGCAACTTTCTTTACAATAACTCAAGAAAAACAAGCTCTATCAGCCCAATATTTTGCACATGTTTAGTTCATGTCACGTACATTGTTTCATAAAATAACAACTACTTGATCAGACGTCATCTTGGGTATGTAAATTAGGGTCAAAGGTCATAAATGTATCATCTTGTATCTTGGTGAATACATATCCTATCTTTTCCATATTTTGCACACGTAACGACCATGTTACAAGGATCATTTCACAAAATAACCACTTTTTGCTCAGATGCCATCTTGGCTGTGCAAAGTGGGGTCAAAGGTCATATGTACTTCTTTCTTTATCTTCGTTATGACGTGTTATCTCTATGGGAGGGAATTTTTGTAGATGTGAAAATTGACATGATTGTCTTTATCGAGCACTAGCTCACTTATGCTTCGGTGAATTTCTCCCAGATTTTAATATGTTGTAGCTGAGACTTTGGGCTATCGAAAATGTGTCCTTTATTTTTTATACGATATCGGGATCACGTCCAAAAACTTGGTTGAAATTAAAGCTGATCTTCGATGTATTGAGATATTTCTTTCTTTCTGCAACTTTCTTTACAATAACTCAAGAAAAACAGGCCTTACCACCCCCATATTTTGCACATGTTTAGTTCATGTCACGTACATTATTTCATACAATAACAACTACTTGATCAGACGTCATCTTGGGTATGTAAATTAGGGTCAAAGGTCATAAATGTATCATCCTGTATCTTGGTGAATACATGTCCTATCTTTCCCATATTTTGCACACGTAAAGACCATGTTACAAGGATCATTTCACAAAATAACTACTTTTTGCTCAGATGCCATCTTGTCTGTGCAAAGTGGGGTCAAAGGTCAAATATACTTCATTCTGTATCTTCGTTAGTGTATACGGAATTGTGTACCATAGATGGCAGGTCTGACTCCCTTTTCTAAATGAGAATCCAAACATCACACGGCCAATGTCCACTAAACACAGATGAAACCGGTATGGTCATAACTATTTGGATCAGGAGACTCAAATCGTTGATTTACGAACAGATCGGATCACCTAATTTGTCAGTCTTGACAAATTCCGAGTCTAGTTTCATATTTGAATTTGTGTTTTAAGGTATGTGATCACATATTAACATTCCTCTCAACTACTCAAGCACCATGTTTTAACTGCTGAACCACACAGCTAGGAATCAAAAGCAAAATCAAAGCATGCCATGGCAAAGTAGATGGGTATTTATTACCCAGTAGTGTAGAGATTCATGGGTGGTCCTATTCATTCGTGAAGGGTACGTTTGAAAACCAAGAATAGCAGCGGTCAGCTGTCCAGTTGAGATTCTACGGCTGTGTGTGTACTTACATAGAGATCAACAATAAAGCTGCACACAACTAGTTACAATCATGATTATCGAATATATCACACCAAAAAGGGCCAGCCTTTCCACTCCATAAATCCCCATGTTACCGCGTCTTTATAGGGGGTAACTTCGTGTACAATGGTGGAGGTCATAGGATATAATCTACCGACGAGCCTGCCCTACCTGCAGTCTGCGATGAGAGTGTCAATCATGCCGATCAGCTGGGCGGCAGTCTCCGCCTGGGGAGCTCCGGCCTTGATGGACAGCTGCACCTTCTCCATGTTGGCTTCCTGTCCATCAAAACAAACATGCAAGTTAGAGGACAGTCCGTTGGCAAGCAGTATATTACCAGCATCTTGGCTGGTGCAACTGATGTACATCGACAAATATCTACTCTAAATTCCATTCTCTGTCTCTACTTCTACCGACATTCAAATCCTCAAAATCTGTAAAGTTTGATATGACCAACAACAACAACAAAATTATGTTTCTGTATATCTTATCATTTTTATCTGAAAGATAGTAAAAGTGGAAAGAGTGGAAAAGACATGTTCTGTCCATGTCTCATCTTGAAACTTACTTGACCCGCTGAGGACGGGCTGATTTTGCTACAAAATGTATTTCCTATAGACCCCTGCCCAGGTATACTCGAAACTCGTCCTCAACGGGATAAATACATTATATGATACAGCACTGAGAAAGAAACAGAGAGTCCTTACCTGATCTACAGATAAATTGAGCAAAATAATGACGTTAAAAGCATCATGACATCACATTTCATGGTTCTCACCAGTCGCTCCACTTTGCGTAGAATCATGTTGAGCGTGTCAAGCCTGAAGCTGCAGTCCTCCCAGTCGGAGTTGACGATGAGGAGCGGCTTGTTGTCGCTCCACGGCAGGAAGTAGTAGTTGCAGCCGTCGTACACGGCGTTCGTCGGTTGCGTGGTCGAGGGCTGCGGAGCCACGCTGTCATCCAGCTTGTTGCCGTAGTTACCGATGCTGACCTCGAACTCCACGGGGTCATCCGACTCGCTGACCATAGTGGCATCCAGGAGGGCGCAGTAGAGGCGGTACTTGCGGCGCCGCAGAAACTTGCCAATCCGCTGGACTTCAGCATTTGGAATCTCCACGAGCGTCTGCTCTGGGTGCTCTCCCAGCTTGGTCTCAATCTTGACAAGGACACGACCTCGGTAAGCCACTCCTTTACCCTAGACAAACAACAACAAAAAAACTTCTTGCTTGTATCATCAGAATTTTCACATTGTACATCAGCATGCATTCTGATTTATATATCCTTTCGAATTTAATTCCATTCAATGTAACTGAAATGTCCTGTTTACTGTTAAAACTTTCCTTAAGAGGGAAAATAATTGAACATACCAATAACCAAAAAAAAAAAAAGAGTGGTCTCACCTTGCCCATATTGAGATCTTCAAATTGGTCTGGTAGATCGGAGAACTCCCTGGTGGACCCATAGAAATTTACAAATGTTGGCCCGTAGGTGGGAAGGAAACCTGGAAAAAAAAAATGGAGAGCGAGAGAAAAAAAAACGACTAGTGAGCGTTTGAAGGCAAGAACAATGAAGTGCTGAGAAAATAATCTTGAACAGGTTAAATGCTACACACAAGGTTAAGCATAATCAATACACCCATGCAGGTTTTCGAAATAGTTCCATATTCTTTTTTCACCAATCTCTTATCCACTATCAAGTGCATTTCACCATACTTAGCCTTTTGGTAGAGTGATCCCAAAGCGATGCAGAAGAGAAAAAATAAGGTTTTTAGGGGAAAGAAACCCTGACAGTTGAAAACCAATAATCATCCGCATCTGAAATCTCTTCCTGAACAGCCGACAGACACGCAAGGCATCCAACTAGATTTTACAGACATGTTATTAAAGGGAAGATAAACCCCAAGAGCAATGTGGATTGAGTGAAAGCAGCAACATTAGTAGAACATATCAGTGAAAGTTTGAAGAAAATCGGACAATCGATGCAAAAGTTATGAATTTTTAAAGTTTTGGTGTTGGAACCGCTGGATGAGGAGACTACTAGAGGTTATGACGTATAAGTGGACAACAATACCAAGAAAATATAAAGAAAATTCTACAAAAATCCATTTTTCATGAAAATTACAAATTCCATCAACTTGATATTGACATATGTTAACGGTAGCAATTATTCCCCCTGCTTTCTGAAAGAGGTTGGTCCATTGCTCTTTCATGATTCTAGAAAAGTGAATTTTTGCTGAATTTCCTTTATATTTTCTTTGTATTGTTGTCCACTCATACGTCATATCTTCTAGTAGTCTCCTCATCCAGCGGTTCCAACACCAAAACTTTAAAAATTCATAACTTTTGCATCGATTGTCCGATTTTCCTCAAACTTTCACTGATGTGTTCTACTAATGTTGCTGCTTTCACTCAATCCACATTGCTCTTGGGGTTTATCTTCCCTTTAACTATCAAAAGTTTCATCAAAATAAAGTAAACCAGAAGGGGAAATTGACAATAAAGCCTTTAAAGTGCACCATACAACCAGTGTTCCTTTATCAGTCAAACAATAACCTTGCCCACATGCAAAAACACAAACAAACATATACCGGGTGTACTGTTTATGTGGTGTATTTCACTGATTACATTTACACAGATTTTGCTCGGGACTGACACGCACAAAATTAACAACTTGTGAAATATTTCACTCTGCATGATGTACATGTATTGTCTCCAAGGTTGAAACTCCCCAACTTCTCTCCTAAAAAAGGGAATAACAATGGTTCTCATTATCTAGACTTGCTGTGGTTCCTGATTATTAAATTCCACCACTCACAGAATTTCCTTAAAAGTCCCAATTCACCAAATATCACACTCGCAAGATATATAATGCATACAGTAGACATGAGCAAATGTGTCTGCACGCTACACATTAACACTCTCAGCACACACACATTCCCGACATACACACAGATTTACTGCAAATCAGGAAAGAAAAATCTCACCCTCATATCTTTTAACTTCAGATGATCAGTAAAAGAATCACAAAATGATTGGTAAAAACAAGAACAGGAGGGATGATTGTTAGTAGGATAACATGAAACTTGAAACATGATGTTAGCATGCATGAAGGTGTATAATGAAGTACAGTTGTACATGTATGGATAGTACGAAGATAGCAGAACATACAAGGTGTCCAGGGGCCCATTTCATAAAACTTGTCATCAGTGACAACTGCCACATTTCTATGACAAATTTGCTCTCAGCCAATCAGATGCAAGGATTTCAGTAGCTTGTCACTTCTATGACAACTTGTCACTGATGACAAGTTTTATGAAACGGGCCCCAGATTTTCATTACCTACCATACCTTGGTATATTCCACTATAATAAATGTTTCATATAAAGGGGAGCTCACCTGAAGCTTGTTTAACATACATGTAGCAATATCTAAGGCATGCAAACTTGACTCCACATTTCTAATGTATCTGATAGGAACACATAGACAATATATTGCAAGGGTCCATGGGGAAATAGATGTTAATGCATCAGTAAACTTATTTGTGGCAAGCTAGTTTACTGATGTTTTCTGACTTTTGGATGATTTTTCTCCCAAGGACAATTAACCTCTTTCAACTATGAAATACATTTTAATACTTTAATAGGCACCATCGAACATGCACTCTCTGGTTGTTGCTATGCCAGACAAGACTTGGATAAACTTTTGTTTCAAGAACATTTTCTACAGTAAGCATTAAATCTGAGTAAGTACATTTGTACATGTAAGCAAACCTGTCATTATTTTCTCCAGATTTATTAAATTGGCACTTCTCACAAAGTGAACAGGTATTAAAGGAACATTCATAGATTTGAATACTTTAAAAGTGAATCTTTCATCACTTCCATTTGATAGCACTATTATGAGCTCTTATTCAATTCAAAATAGCCCTTAACACAGACTCAGTAAAACAGAATGTGGTCAATGTACAGAAATCTGATAATTGTTTACGAGTTTGAGTGGCAACAAAACAATGTAAAAACAACAGGTGGCTGAGAAAAACACTGGCAAATATTCAGCAACAGGTGCATGTCACACCATTCTGGCATGTTGCCATGACAACAATGAAATCCACCATGAAAAAAACAAAGACTAACTCATTCATGATGCTCATTCCGAAATTACTGGGATGCCATGATGAAAGCCGCAATTACAGGTATAAGCTTTGGCTATTTTCAACCCAAGCTGTTCATTTGTCATTTGTTCATTTGTCAACTGTAATCTGGGCATGAGCTTGACCCATGCTGTTTTTCTGGCCAAATATGGCAACTTGGGTTATTTTTAGCACACTGGGGGAAATCAACACTAATTGTTGTGCTGGGCACTCCCCTAGAAACAAGTGAATGTGTGTGTATGCTTGTGTATGTATGTGTGTGTGTGTCTTTGCTTGTACATACACTGTATCATACACAATCAAAGAGCATTTTGAAAAACAGCTAAGGATTAAAATGATTTGTGTTGATTGTGTTTTTATACTTTTGAAGGCCTACTCCCTACCCTCTTTTGTGGTCACTGGGCAAGACACTTGCCATTAACACAAAACATGTGAGTACTTCAATCACTGAGCTTTGTTCTTTCAACCCCCTTTAATGATACATGTTTGTTCAATCATAATTTGAAGAAGTTGTAGCATCAAATCAGAAATATTGAACAATAAAGTTGATAGATCAACATGCAAGGTGTATATGTAGGCACATGCAATGCAGCTTTTGATTCACTGTCCAAATAAAGCATTGGTAGTTCTATAACCATGCACTACAAGGAAATACGTACAATACATGTATGTTCAAAATATATATGCACATTTTCTTTTCTTTTTTTCCATGTGGGGTGTAGGATTACTGAAGAAATACTTAAGAAATGCAGATACTTCAATCACTGTCCTACACTCACAGGTATAAGCGAGAGAAAATGAATATTTTGTTTTTTGTTGGTGCCTGTCATGATAACAAAGAATCATCAAATTTTATGACATTTCTTCAATATTTCTTTTATCAGAGAAGGTGCAGAAGTTTCTTTCCATTACAGACATATAGAGTTTAGGGACTCTATATGACATGCCTACAAACATTTATTTTCATCGGCACAGTTTCCATGGCAACATTTTGGCTCCGAAAGATTTTCTGAATCACTAGGAAGGGATCAGAGGTCTGATAATACAGGATACAGCACATTAGGGTCGCCTGCCATGTCAACTTTTCAAATCATCATCAAGCAGAAGGAGAGAAAAAAAAAGGTACGGCTCTCTGTAGCGATCTGAACTGTGCCAACATTTTCTCCCACTCACATCTACTTAGGTTTCTTCGTGTGAGAGCCAAAGGAGGGGGACATTCGACGGAAGGAAAAGGTTGTTCTTTCATGTCCTTCATTCACGGTACAGACAACATTCGATACCTGTTTACGGCAGCTGTGATGAGGCAGCCTTACAATACAATGTGACTCTGTCTCGGTTTAGAAAAAAATGTTAAAAAAGGAGGTTTTTCAAGGGACTCCGTCGCACTTTCAAAAAAGGGAGGTACATACATTTAAAGGGAAACTCCACTCTATTTAGTACATGTCCACCTCAATACAATGTGCAAAGAAAAATTAACAGGACAGTGAAAGTTTCATCAACATCAGTCAAAAACACAGGAAAGCACAGGATTTTGAAGTTGTACACATTCTTGGCAAATTACAATGTACACGTATGACATGAAAGTGTCATATTTGTCATTTTTACGTCGCCAAAAATCAGCACTGCTTTAAAACACTACAACCCAAAATAATAAGATGCAGACATCTACGCTTTTTCAACTGATCAACAGAAAAGACATTCAGTATTGTGATTTTGTTGCTATAGATGCTCATAGGAAAGTTAAAGGGGAAGGCTAGTAACTGATCAGTGGAAATCAGTGGAAATGCTGGGAGATGATTGTTACAAACCTTATGGGATTCATTCAAGAGTTCATTGTATATCTATTGTTGTGTGAGAATGATTTGCTTCAGAACGGTCTCATATTCAAGTAATGTGCAGATTAATGCTCCGTCACTGACCAGGGACGCTAACCTGGAAGCATTAAACTGCACATTACTTGAATATGAGACCACTGGAAAGCGAATCATTTCACACAACAATAGATATACAATGAACTCTTGAATGAATCCCATAAGGATTGGAACAGTCATCTCCCAGCATTTCCACTGATTCCCACTGATCAGTTACTAGCCTTCCCCTTTAAGAGCCAATGGCATCAGTAACCTACATATAAGTGTATGCAATTTGCATAAAAAGTGAGTTCTCACTGCAATTTTAAGCACTAATTTGTACTTCATAAACTCACAACAAACTCCACAAAATGTCACAATTTCCCTTGTTTTCATTTGTCTAATTTCTGCTGTTCCATTTAGTTTGACTTCACTCTTACACAATAAAGTCATAGAATGGAGTTTCTCTCCCAATCTGAGCAATTCAATTCAATTTACTTCAAGTCATCATAGGGGATTTATGATTAGAATTGAAAAAAAGAGGGATCCCATCATCCTTGAGCTTCGAGAAAACAAGAAAGTGACAAAGCATCTCATTTTACAAGGAAATCCAAGTGATTCATGCTGATGTGGTCAGTTACCACGGAAACCATACATTGAAGAGGTTGCAAAGCTTCCCACACATTTGGCAACATATTCTAGGGTTTACTGGATCACTGAATGCACCCACTAGCATGACTACAATGTGGGCGATATCACAGACTTATTCATCACCACAAAACAAGAATATTAAAAACCCAGAAGAAAAACACTTTCCCCAATTGCTTACCATTATGCTTCTCATGCACTTAATCCACTGACAACCATTATGATAACTTTGACTCAGAAAGGATAAATCCACCAAATACACACCCCTGGTAACAGAAATGAAGCCAACTACTTCGTCTGCATAGAATTCCCTGCTTCGCAAAAATGCCTATTGGGATAGAACACAATTTCCACAGCATAATTCCACTGTCCAACTAAAGCTAGTCCACTCTTCTTAAATTTCACCAACTTGGCCAAGTTCACATCCACATATCATGTATAAAGAGTGCCTACTACTTTTACAGCATAATATGATGGATAACAGTTTCCCCCTAATGCTCTTTCAGCATGCACATGATATTTAACCCTTTATCCACCTGGCACCCAGTTTCACCACTCTACAGCCTCTAAGGGTAGAAGGATCTGGGAGGAATGGGGTAAAACATTTGGAGGTATCCATCCTACCTTCTTCCTTTGCACTGTCCACAGCTGGAGTCCCTGTCTCAACTCCAGCTCCACCCTCTCCTCCTCCTCCTCCTCCTTCCCCCATCAAGTTTCCCGAATCATCTTTCTTCCCCTTCTTTTGTCGACTTTTCTTGCTTCCCTTCTCTTTCTTACCCCCGAGTTTCGCCCTCTTGCTTCCGAACATCAAAATCCCGCCCTTTTTCTTGGCCTCCGTCTTGCATTCCTCAACCGCATCCCCGCATCCTCCTCCCTCTCCCCCTCCCCCTTCCTCAACCACATCCTCCACCTCCTGCGTGGATTTGCTTTCAAAGAGGACTGTTAGCATGCATTGAGTCACATGACAAGGGAGCAGTCACATGATCAGGGGGCATCCAAACACACAGGTGATGTATCAGTTTACAATGACAAACCATGTGATCACAGTGATGAGAGGCATGATCGAATGGAATGAGATGGAATGAGAAAATAATTAGATGAAAGGAACAAGGAAGAGGCTTAAAGGGACAACATGACAAAGGAAAACTTGTGATAGGTAACACACTGACAGCAGCCTCATTCAGAAAAAAAACCACAACAGCGATTATAAACTTAAAACCACCATCATCATCATCATCATCATCATCATCTTCATTATATCATTATCATCAGTGTGCCGACCACCACCAGCTTCGTCTACTGCATCATCTTCATCATCATCATCGTCACTGTCATCATCGTCATCCATCATCATCGTCACTGTCGTAAATCATCATCTCTACTCCTCATCAACACCAATATTATCATCATTCATTCTGGTACCTTCTTCCCCTGGACTAGACATGGATGCCAGATCCAGGAATGCTGTGCCGATGTAGTCATCTGAAGAGAGACGATCCCTGTTGGGGGGGGGGGGGGGGGGGAATCAGTGAGGGAGACCAATAACTTATCATGGACATCATTTTCACTTAATATACAGTGCTTAAGGACTTAAAGGCTTTTGGCATTTGGGGGCTTTATCAGCAGTACATGCCACAAAATAGCACTGAAATGCTAGAGAAAATGCATATCATTTGAAAAAAACAAACAAACAAAACATTATATCAACAGAGAACACTTGCTAACACATACAATTAAATTTTTTTTCAAACTTCTTTATAGTCAACAGATATTCAGTTATTCTACTAAATAACAACACAGACTCCAGTCTGAGCTACTGTAAAACAAGAAATTTTCAAATGCATGAAACTTTTGAAAATTTGCGAGGAGCTACAATTTGCCAAAGTTTTTCAGCACAGTGCTGTAAATCATCATAGTCAGCTATTCCAAAAAGTTTCATGCCATGACTGTTTCTGGTATTTTCAGTATTGCAGGGATGCACACACATGAGTTATCATGTCATTACACAAAAATATATATTTTTTTTTGCAAATGAAATTTACCAATCTCTCAGCTGAAGCTTCAGGCGTTCACACATGGACGGGAACTGTAGTTTGAAAGAATATAAAAAAGGTTACTTTGTCATTTGTTTTTTGTGAATACAATAATATCATCATCACCATCATCATCATCTTCACCAACATCATCATCATCTCATTCATTCGTTCGTTCGTTCGTTCGTTCATTCATTCCTTTATTCATTCATTCATTCATTGTCCGTGCCTCTGCTACGCATAGCACAAATTTTTTTCTAATTACTTCTTCAAATATGTTCAGCCACACATGTACACACAGCATCTCTGAAGAATGACTTACAAATTGTATCTGGATAAACATGAGTGAACCTATATTGTCCCACAGATTACAAGACCTCCTACCTCAAACACATGAATTTCAGGAAATGTTGACTTCAAATAAAGTAGAAATATTGTTTTGGATTGCATTAATAATTGTTTTGCATTGAATCTCAAATCAGTATTTTGGATATCTAAAACTGAGTTGGAAAGTTGTTTTTTTTTTTTAATGTACTGTATGTCAACTAAAATAAAAGGACTCGTCATCCCAGGTATGATATATAGTGTAGCACCGCAAGTTTGTGCTGTCTCTGGCAAACTTACCCTCATTGGCAGGCGGATTTCCTCATTCCATGCTGGATTCTGATCACACTGCTTCACTGATGATTGAACCTTGGGAGAATCAGAGAGATAAAAATATATATGCATATACATACACTGTATATTACTTCCATATGCTACAGGTATAATGAAAGTAAAAGTAAATGGGTGGACCTTGGAAGAATTGGAAAGATGAAAATATTTATGTAGATATACGCATACCATACATTACTTAACAATACTAAAACAGGTGGACACCCATCAATCAACTGAATCCTGAGAGGGAGCGGCTGCAGCAGGTGTAACATTTTTTGCCTGTACTGCAGTCCTTATGCTCCATCTCTCCCTCCTATTCCATAAACACTGGATTCACCATACCTTTCATACCTAATAATTCTATGAGATGGAGGAACAAGACAGTACACATGGTCCTGTGAGTGGGACTGATACATGTTCTTTCAGAGCCAGCCATAAACAAAAAAGACACTTTTGGCACTCACAATACAGCTGAATCACTTTGTAGTGTATCACCTTCTCAAAAACTTGACACTCAAACCTCAGTATGTAATCTAACCCTCTACTCTCTGAGATTTGATAATTCTCCACAGAGGCAATACATGTGCCTCATGGTTCCCATGTGGATTGGGTCAAACAGCCATATACAAAGAGGCATAATTAATGAGGAGGTAACAAGTGCCACAAAATGGTCCAATGAATGAATATTCTAGGATAGTTGTACCTTCTTCCCAGCAAATCCAACGATGAGGTACGGATCCACCAACTCCTTCCTCTCCCCATCGCCAGCTCCAAAGAACTTCTTGACACCCTCGAAGAATGCAGGGTCCACTGCAATACAGAACATGGACGAGGGGGTTAATGGTGAGGGGAAGAAGGCACTCCAAACTCCACAGATCTACATCGTTCTTGCACCCTTTTCTATGGCTTTTCGCAAACTAAAGAACATCTCCTGACTGCAATGTTCCATCCTCTGCATTCACACAAAAAATATTTTAGAATGATGCAATGCCAATACAACTTTTCCTACACTACTGCAAAACCAAAAATATTTGTGGCATGAAACTTTGGCAAATTGGAGCCCATGGTCTTTTTCGTGGCCTGAAACTTTCATGAATTGCCACTGGGATTCACAGCATGGCGTAGACAAACACATTCATGTGCATTTTATTTTTATGAATCTTTGCTCCTTGTGAAATTTGCGACAATTTCATGCATGCAACAATTTTTGGTTTTACAGGATTTGTCCTTACTATTAGGCACTGGTAATTTTTTTTTTTTTTTTTTTTTTTTTGGGGGGGGGGGGGTAGGGGGGAACGGGGAAGGGTTAATTCATGAAATTTCCATTGGCTTACATATGACAGCACAATTAAGCTCTGTGCAGAGGTTTCTTCTAATAATACAGTCTATTGTTTTGTTCTGAAATAAACATACATGTATCAGTCATGGCGAACTAAGACGATTCAAAACATGAAGTTCCCCATCATAATCCTTTTTTTTTATAGGTCTTCCTAAAACCAAAAAGACATCTTCTCTGTAATTTGAATGAAAAATGTGTTTTGTTTTCTCTTTGCTCGCATGTTTTATCTATATAATTGATTGATTGATTGATTAATCAGGTTTATTGCCATCCAAAAAACACACAGACGGGTGAAAAGTCCGAAGACTTATAATTCCCGTTTACAAAACAAATTATACACAAATACGTGAAGATACCTTTTACTTTTAATTAGGGAGGTACATTGCAGCATTCTATAATACTAGATGCAGAAAGGTTTTTTTTCTGGGGGGGAAGGGGTCTTACTCTGGGGTACGTCCTCTGCATGGTAGGCCTTGACGATGAACATTCCCTTTCGCAGAGACATGCCGGCGGGCCGCAGGAGGTTCCTGCAGGCAAAATTGTGACAAAATGATCAGTCCTAGTGTGTTTCTAGAGAAGTCCAATGGTTACAACAACAGTAAACAAATCTGAATCTCCCATCAATACTGCTTCCCTACTACAGTATGTCTCAAAAGAGGAAATCCATGACAAATAAAAGTTGCCTAAAAAGAAAGAGTAAAGTCTTACAAGCACAACTGCGAAAATTTGATGAAAATCAGATGAAAATTAGAGAAGTTATAAAATTGTGAAGTTTTGCTAATTTTCACCGAACAGTTCTTGAACAGTCAATATGAACATACAAATAATACATTGACGTCATCCCCTCACAATTTGCCAAATAGCACACTTATGTATGTACTTGAAGTCATGAAATTTCCAGTTTTTTTTATCAAACGCAATCACACCCCAGTCTCAAATCCTGATATAAATATCAGACTGATGAGTAATTTGAAGGTACATGTAGTCAGCCAGGAATAGCTGCATGTTTTACATTTAAACAACAGAAAAATTGAATTTTTGTCAATTTTTTTGTACAATATCAATGGAAAATTGTGAGGTGATGACATCATCAGCTCACTCATTTGCATGTTCATATCAACTGTATGGGAGCTCTTTTGCAGAAATTAGCAAAACTTCACAATTTCATAATTACCCCAATTTTCTCTGATTTTGATCAAATTTTCACTGTTGTGCTTGTAAGATTTTACTCTCACTTATCAGACTAACTTATATTTAAACTGGACCAGAATTTCCCTTTGAAGTTCCATGCATTACCCACACAAAATTTTATGAAAGCATATCAAAGGAATAAAATTTGATGGCAACCATTTTGAACTCATCTACAAATGTATGACCTTTGCAGTAAAGTTGAAATTATGGAGTATCAAGGTGGAATACAGAGGCAAAACATTACACTTACGTTTCAATGTCATTGTTCTCATCAGCTTTCTTGAAGACCTGTACAGCAAAAAAGATTGATATTCATGCAACACAAACAATAATTACTACTGTATAACTTTTCAACACATCACACTCTTTATGATAAAAATATCACTGCACACAAAAGAGTGCATCAATAAATGAAGTCCTTGATATGTAACACAGGAAACATCCTATGAATTACAGAAGAGATGATGCCACAGTTCTTTTCTTTATTAATGATTACCCCCATTTTTTCACTCATGTATCACACTCCCATAGATATGATTATTGTGGAAGTCACCTTCATGACTACCTGCTGTTCTTATGGTTCCTATTTTACCCAAGGTTCTTCCATCTCCAATGGCCTGGTAAATCAATTACTTTATGTGTGGCATATATTACACAGAGTTTTTTTATATTTGTGAGTTTTGTGAGTCAACAGATATTTATGAAATTAACCAATTAATCGCAATCAATCACCTTTCATAATGCTCTTTAATTGTCCCTAGGAAAACTTTTTGATCAGCAAGCACTAATTCCGTTTTCTTGGAAGGTTTGCATGGTGAAGTAAATTAGGAAGAGAGGTTTGTGGTATCACCATGTGTACGTAGCCCTTGCAGGGATTGTTGCTTGGCGAAAGGAGAGCCCAGAAAGAGGGGAGTTGAGGAGGGAAGCGACATAGGAAGAGTGCATGGAAGGCAAAACTTGTGACCACTGAGGGGCAGCGGTAAGCTGAGAGTTGACGTTGCACCAAATGGAGATGGGAGAATAGGGGACATAGAGAGTTGTAAGGAAGAATAGAGTGAAAATCAGGCAAAGGGCTCAAAAATCGTTGGGAGGAGAAAGATGAAACAGAAAGGAGGCAGAAGAGTGCTAAGTTAAAGGTAGAAAAATCACAGAAATAAAGAGAGAAGTGAAATAGATATGAAAGTTGGTGAGCGATGTGGACTATGGGACGTGGAATCAAAAGCACAATATCTCACTATACTAACAACTGTTGAAGACATCTCATTGATTTTCTTGGATAGTTGACAGTGTCAGATGCCACAAAGGGGAGGGGGGGGGCAACAAACACACACATATCCTTTAATTCATTTGTCCTTTAAAATTATTTTTCTGAATAGTTTGAGTTTAGACATCCTTGAGCGGTAAAAATCTGACGAAGTACAGACGTCAAGTGGAACATGATACCAGTTAACCACTTCCCTCTAATATCTTTTACATAGACACGTCGCATCCTGAATGCACCACATGGCACTTTGTAGTTTCAGGCAATATACAAATGTACACTCTATCAGTGTTGGTTCAAGGTATGTCTGCACTCTCACTGAAACATAATCTACAGCTTTCCTGCACTGGTTTCAAAACATGCAATTTTGAGTAATGATGGTTACCACAAAATATAACAAATCTCAAAACAGTGACTTTCAAAAAGTCATAGCTAATAGTCAGAGTAAAACATGGGTATGGTGATCGTGCTTTTTCCGTTATGGGACCAAAATAGTGGAATCATTTACCTCTTCAGTTACGGGAACTGTCATCTACAGAGCCATTCAAATCCAGACTTAAAACTTATCTGTTCCTTTCATACCGAGGACTGTAATTGCTGTATGTCATTAATATTGGATCAATATTGTATTCTTAATTGATATATGTTGTATTCTTTATTTGGTATATATTTGCTTTTGTTTACCATTTTCTTCTTTGTTGAAACGTTTGAATATGTATGACCATGTAAATATATATTTTTTCATTTTTGAAGCGTCATGAGCACTGAAAAGTGGACCTGTGCGCTATACAAGTAGCCACTATTATTATTATTATTATTATTATAGCTGGCTTCTATGAGTGCTATTCAATCATTACCACAAGTTTACTGATCGAAAAAGCCCAAAAAATAAAAACAAAGTCTCATGATTAAAGCAGATATCAATGAAAGTACTCTTTTAATTTGATTGTATGTGCCTCATTGACTGGACTTGAAAGAAAAAGAAGGCCATTTCTCATGTGCAAGAATTAATCTTTATTCTATGTCACTATAACTACAACACAACTGAGTTTAATACCTGTTTAGTGATTTACATGGACAAAGGGTATGACAACTGTCCAAGAGTAATTCAAGACGAGTTGTAATTTGCACGTTGCTGGGGAAAAATCAAAACAATGTTGGGGAAATTGGTCTCGTCAGCAAACCTGCTACAAAGTGTAATGTTACACAAGAAAACAAAGGAGCATAGCATATATAATCAGAGACTGTGTTGCACAGTATGCCACACTCCTGACTGAACCAATCTGCCTAAAAGTTAGCAAGCAAAATGAAGCCTTTCAGCAGGGGATACGTGTGCTTGAAACCAAGGGTGAAGGAAGGGGGGGGGGGGGGGTAGGGAGGTTACATGGGATCCCAGATAGCGGACTGGATAAGTGTGTCAAGGAGCGGGAAGCTGCGTAATTTCACACAGGAAACATGGTATAAACATTGCGGGCATCAAAGTGACTCTGCCGCACACTCCAAAACACACTTCCTCATGAACACATAACAATTTGCTTGTGTGATTAATAGAACATGTGGTGGTGTCAAGGCAGAAAAGTTTATGCAATAATTATTATATTAATGTGAAAGGTCTATGATTTCAAATTGTTCAAACTAAGTATATCAACAGACTGCTTACCCATTTTTCAAGAGGTACACTGGTAAATTTGTATTTATCTATGATTATTCTCATTTCTACAAATTATGGATTTCATGCCTTCAGGACCAGGGCTTGAAAATTAGACAATATTTGGAAGACCCCCCCCATTCAGATGCACAATTGTGTTTATTTCTCAAACAGGTGCAGATGAAGCACTAAGTGTGCTTAATGTGAAAACTTAACAACTCTTCCTTACAAGGCCCACAGAATCAAGTCCAACATATTTGGATCCCATCCACTATAGCCCTCTCCTCTCAACTCCACTTCATATCATATCTGATAAGCTCTGACAGCAGAAACTTTCTGGGTCTGCCTTGAATTGTGACTGAATTTCTGAAACACACAACACAGGCCTGACTGAATACACAAGGGTTGTAAGTGCAAGCATTTTTTCTTGATTTTGCCTTCAAACATTGAATTCATGCAACTTCCCTAGCCCCCGCAAAATCTGAAAAAAATATGACCTTAACTCTGTCAACTACAACAAATTACATTTTTGTGGTTTGAAACTGTCTCATTATCATAATTATCATTCATTGCCAGTAATTCTTATGGTAGAATCAAACCCTGTCTTTGGTCTTATGCTGTTGTATACTTCAACTGCAGAATCATTAAATCTATGACTGATAACTATAGGAGATTGAGGAGATGGGAATAAATGTTTGTTTCAAATTGGCAAATTTTGATGTCTTTTGGTGATTTTATGCAGATCTAATGAATTTAACAAGTTCCATCTCGTCTTTCTCAAATGTGAGATAAATGCAACATAATTCAGAGTTGGCAACTGAATGAATACAAGAAGATAATTTTTGCAGCGAAATTACCCGAAGACTTGATGGGTGATAAAGAAGGGGTAAGTGTGCCGTTGAAAGGCCCACTGGTACATGTACACGTTTGTGCTTACCGGTGCCTCGTCCCCTGTCCCCAGGACACCCATGCTGACCAGAAGGTAGCCCTTGGAGCCGGCGTTGGCATCATCCGCATTGGACAGCAGCAGCCATTTGTTGCTGATGCTGTGGTCATCTTCCTCATAGATGGTGCCAACGTCCATTTTGAAGTCTCCAATCAGGGCATCACTACGCAGCTGGCGGGAGTTGAAGACCTGATGAAAGAAAGGAAATGAATTTACTTTGTTTTACAGTGTATAATAATACTCTCACTCCTAGGTCAACATGATGGTCTCATTTTACCAACTGTCGATCCTTTGTCCTTACAAGACTATAGGACATTATAAAAGCAATCATTCTCTAATGAGTCAAACACAAGTATTTTGTGTTTGGGACTTTTCCCTCCGTGAGTTGAGATTGAATCCAACATAATTTATTTCCAACTTTGTTTTCATTTGACATTACGTAAAAGTATAACACACATAATAACACACACACTCCAGGCACCTTCAAATGTCTGCCAGAGCTATCATATCTGTTAATCTATTGTAAAAGGATGTTCACTGCAGGCTACATAGCTTGTCTCCTATACTGCAACATTGTACAAATTATATGACTGACCAGCACAAATTATCAAAACTGCCAGGTACAAATACCATCTTAATCTGAACAGAATCCTCCAAATCATGTTTTTCGTGATGTGACAAAATTTCAGCCCTTTCTATGCTAGAAAGAGAATTAAAATGGCACAATAATTTGAATAGGCTATGACATAAAATGGTAACTGAATTTAGAATCAAGAGGGCTGCAACAAACAGCATCTTATTCCCCCCCCCCCCAATTTCTCCAAGATATAATCAGATAAATCTTTGTATGAAAGCTCAAATTTTTCTCATTGTGTATGGGGTGGCTGGGGGGGGGGGGGGGATCCCAATCCCCATTACTTTATCATTTGCACATAGCATGTCTGCTATTAAAAGCCTGAAATATAAGCTAATCTCTCAGGAAGGGAAAAATGAGGCCAATAATTTTCATAACTTTGGGTAAAATAGTTGAATACAGGAGCAGACCAGGACATCCTGACAGTGTCATTGATCTGCCCATTTCCTGCATCTCGTTAAACCAGGGTCCTTCGTTCATGGACAAACTTTGGCCCTCTGCCCTCAAAAAATTTCAGAAAACAGGACTTTCCAGCTATTAAATCAAACTCCAGCAAGATCCGAAATCTTTTAACCAAATGATCCAAGACCACATATTGTCTACCATTACCCATAATCCCACAGACTGAAGCATGACTCATTTCTTTCAGTCAAATTGCTTATTTCAATATGAACTGATGCCATATTATCTACAAATTGCCTAGCATGGGGATACAGCCACCACTGAACTTTCAGAAGTTGAAATAACTGACAAAGACTTTCAATATATTCTGTGTGTTTGCCCATGAATATTTATAATAATTATAAAATCTTTTGTCAGGAGCCTATTAATTTTGTTTACACACACACAAATTAAGGTTCATAGAGCTACATGTACCTGCTTCCTAAAAATGAGTTGTCATTTTTTCTTGTTAGTCTAATAGATTTCCCATAAATATTTCTCTAAAAGTTGACAAATCATGGCTATTGCATCATAAAGTGAGACTCCTCTTCATATCGATGTTGACTTTCATGTATACAATCAATTCAAACTAATCGGAACAGTAAAGTGACTTTCATTGAAATGAGTGAAAAAAAAAAGAAAATAGTTAAATCTTTATAATTTGACATGTTTTCAAGGAATAGTAAACATAGTGACAAATAATATACAACCATGTATACTCTAAATTTGATATACAGCTAATGATGTCATCTAATTATGTCAATGCATTACAAAATAATAATAATAATAATAATATGAACACTTGTAATGCGCCGGTATCCATCATGAAAAGATGCTCATGGCGCAAGAAAGAGAGGCAGAGAGAAAAAAACCAGTGAAAAGGAGGTATGAGAAAAGGAATAAAGGAAATAAGGAAAAAGGAATAAAGGAATAAAGGAAAATGTCTGTATTTGCTGGCCTTTGACGGCAATTTGTTGTTTTTTTTTCCTCATGAGGAAGCATTTAATAGTCACTACAGTATTGGTCGAACTACAGTATTGGTCGAACTTTATTTTATATCAATCTAATGTATGCAGTGAGGTCATAACATTATTCCCTCATTTTAATTGATAATATCCCTGGGCCCCCTTTTATCAAAAGATATATCGATTATAAATTTCCTTACTACACAGGTTGCCATAGACTCACCAAAGAAATTAACTATAAAATCAATTATAACTCCTCATAAAACAGGGCCCTGTTCTGTAAAACTGTGAGAAAATCTGAAAGTTTCTCTCTACTTGTCCCATCACTGTTAAACAGTCAGCGTTCTATTCCTTGAATTCTACACCTGTCGCAAAAGTCAACTGGAATATCAAGTGGAGTTTCCCTTTAAAGCGCACAAACCATTGCATCAAAAAGTCAGTCTTCATGTGTTTGCAGTACATTAGTGCTACAGGTGGGCGTGGCTTTTACTCAGCAAGGTCATGTTTATCTTTACGAGCAAATAAAAAGAAGGCTATCAATGGTATATATATGTCCGCATACACTCTCAGTTTTCACTGATAAGCAAAGACCTACATAACGCTATCATGAAGATGATGACTATAAACTATGGATCGTTCAAGGGACAATTTTTGTTGTGATTTCCATCATGCAGTTTCCCAAGCACTTGCACTTTGAGCTTCTAGGGACATTGATACTATCTTAGACCAGTAAGGATTCCACATTTAACTACCAGTACCCATTACAAAATTCTGAGTGACAAGCACTGTAAAACTGCCATCAGCTTTTAGAGCATGCGGGAGTTCGCATTAAGCAATACGGCAATTCAATGCACTAAAATGGGATCCCTATTTTCCAATAGAATGTTATGCCATTCAGCTACAAGATTACACAGCTTGGTGGAGAGTTCAAATAATCATGCAGCAAGCAAATAAAATGTAAGGCAAAGATTCACATTTGCTATCAGTGGGTAATACTCGGTGGCTCAAATCCTGCAAATATCTCTTTACATTCCTACAAACTCAGTCTGAAATAGCCAAACTAGTCATTGACATTCAGTTTAATCCTTCCAGACTTGGCCACATTTCAAGCTAGACAGACCGCCAGGTGTAACACAACAGTCTAAAGAAACATAACTGTGATTACACAAGGATGGCTACGAAAAATGCATTCTTGTTTAATAGTTTAAAGCATACTTTAAAACAAGGCCTTCAAGGAAAGAGGTCTAAATAACTTATATGACTACCCTGCATAAATAAAATTAAACAGATAAATGAGTATGAAGATTTAATAGAGCAGCCCTAATTCTTGTTGAGCAATGAATAAGTTCAGTAAAACTTGGCAAGGAAAAGTATTAATGAGGACTAAACTCACCTGAAAGTTGACTACCTCATCAAAGAGTTCTGCAGGGCTCATGTGGAAGTTGTAGAAAAATACCTGGAAAGAAAAAAGAACAAAATTACAAGTCATGTCTTACTAATACAATGCCTTACATCTATTTGTCTACAATACAATTCCAGCAGAAACTCCTTATTATTTATGAAATTTAAACTTAAGAAATAAAGTAAACTATATTTTACAAGTGTATCTGTGAATCGAAGTACATTTGTATATAATAGACATTTTCTTTTTGAGTTGAATGAATAAATAAATCTCACGGAAAGGAAGACCATCCTCTGAAATAAAAAAAAAAAAAAAAGGATTAACAAGACCATAGAGATAAAATCCATCCTAATAAATTGTTTTTGGACTTAGTCCAAAATAAGAGAGATCAGTTCGGGGGGGGGGGGGGGGGGGGGGGGGGGTAAAGTCACCAAGAGTCAATAAAGATACATTGATACTGTTTCTCATGTAATAAAACAAGGGTGTCAATACTTTTAAACACTACATTTCTGGATGAATGTCTCACGCTATGCTTTGAATTCTATACACACAGCTGATAACTGCTTTCTTTGCATTAAAGCAGCGTAAAACAAAACAGTACATGGCAGAACTGCTCACTTGGAAACGTCCTGGTTCACAGATGATGAATGATATGACAAATTCCCAATATTGCTAACCAGGGCAGCACAAGTGGCATGCATCAAAAATATAATATATTAAAATTTAAAAAAAAATGATAACAAATCTTCCCCACAAGTGTAAACTAATATACCCAGAGAGCAATAACTCTGGACAGGATTAAAGACTGAAAACTAGAGAGCCAGAAATCCATAAAGCCGTGAACTGCAGTGTCCTGTAAAACCCCAGGGAATCTCCTCTTTAATAATGAGCTACTGAATCATAATTCACTGCACACGATACAATCATCAGTTTTATTCCATACTCCCTAGAAGACCCAAATCCAACTTAGTTCCAGTTCATCGGAAATAGTTCGCTGGACACCACTGCTCATGTCCAAAGGTGTAAATAGACCTACATTGAGTCCAAGTTTAAAACGAAATTAGCCTACTTTGATGAATTATCCCCACCTTCAAAGAATAAAAACAAAACAAAAAAGATTGATCCTGCGGCTGTCTGCTGATGGAGACAAAATTGGAATGATAGGATCCTAGAACAAATTCACAAGAAAATATCCAAACTGAAACATTTCCAGAGTTCATGAAAGAGCAATGTAGTCTGCAACTACAGAACACTGTTTAAAACTTTTATTGATCCCAATACATACTTGTACTATGCAAGATAATTTCCCAGCTAAAACATTTCCTGAGTTCACAAAAGAGCAATGTAACTACAGAACACTATCTAAAATTTTATTGATTCAATTTCATACTATGCTAGAGGGCACACGATACTTGCTGGCAGCATATTCATGCTCCTGACATATGACTAGGAAATTCATTCTTGCACATGATTTCAAGAAAAAAAAATTGTACAGCGGTCACAGTTGCTGCTCACAGAACATAACTCATCTAATGATATGGTTGATGAAAAGGGCACTTCTGGATACACCGAAACAAAGTGAAACATTTTCCACTTTATCAAAATTCTTCATGAATTTTGGCACTGCACTGAACTAGCAGGAAAATATCAACATGCAAAGATATTTTTACACTATCAAATACTTCTACACAAACATCCTCGTCTCCAAAAACATAAAACATGCTTATTCACTGAATTTGGCTCCTATGCAAAAAAAAACAAAAACAAAAAAACATATAAAAAAAATAACAGTAAATAAATGCATGTAAATAATAATAACCGTGCAAAATTTTCCATGTTTACAGTATGCAAATCATCACTAAGACTTGTGGGATTACTATTACTGAAACAACCCTTGGTATAACTTAATAAGCAGGATTTTTTTAAACACATATCATTCCAAACATAAGCATTCTTTCTTACCAGAAAATCCTTTCTTCTTTTCTTGGGTATCACTTTGTATTTCACTTTAGTGAGTGTATTCACAATCAACTTTGCTCACAGATGCAAAAGTTTTAATTCATTCAGGCATTGGATACTGCAACTCCGAATATCATAGAGCAATCAAAAAAACAAAACAAAAACAAAACAAACTTGTACAGGGCACTGCATTTACACTTGTAAGGTTGTACCTTTGACAGAGCATCACTTTCATCTATTACATCACATATTGTACTCTCCTTTCCTATCAGGACGGGGATGATCTGAATGGGCTTTGGAACGTAAATAGAGTGTACGACAGCCAAGGTCATTGCCGCTTCACTGATCGTCGTCATGCCCCGTTTCATTCTCTTGAAATGGAGCAGAAGGGGCCATCATTAACCCTTAATTAAAACCCCACCATCTCTAAATTAACAAATGACACTCCAAACAGCGGGAGAATAAATGTGGGGTTGAGACAAACTGTCTCATCAGGGCATCCACACATAGCATACACTTGCAAACTCTTTGCCACACTCAATAACACAATAAGAATATACTTTATGCTAGACGTCATCAAAACTAACGCCATTTACAAACGTAGGTGGAAATACTATAAAATTGAATAAATATGTCAATTTACTGTAAGAAGGAAATACAATAGTATACAATTAATCGTAGGTCATGACCTCAACTGAACTTTGTCACGATTACACTGCCATTGGTGCCAACACTGGCATGAAAAAGTGACTTTTCTCTACAAAAGATGCCATTTTTTAGGCTTCCCCAAGTTTTCATTTTTCCCCCCTTGGGGACTACAGATAATATGACTTTGCCAGTGCATCATATGTTTCTGGAATATGGATGAAAAATTAATCCATCTACTTTAATATTCATCCATCCATCCATCTATCCATCCATCAATCAATCCATCCATCCATCTACCCATCTATCCATCCATCCATCCACATAGCTATCCATCCATCCACTCATTCAGCCAGCCAGCTTTCAAACAAGTAGCCATGAATGCACAAGTCGATCACCAATGCACATTCATGCAAAGGCTGTCTTTTGAAATTCTAGGAAATTAGAAAATTTCACACAATGAAAGTCCTTCACTAGGCTTTTTCATTCAGAAAAAAAAAATAGTGTGAATTGAGATGAAGTATCTTACTTTCACCAGGTTGGATTTACATAAATCATGAAAACTAAAATCAAATGCACAAAAAAAAAGCAAAAACAAAACAAACAAAAGAAAAAAGGAGGGGGGTGGGCATTTTACCTCATCCCAATACGGCCGATTGGTGGACTTCTTCACCCTGGTCATCTTGGTCTGGTTGGAGACGGTCACTTTGCACACGGGGTGGATGTTGCCGCCGGCCAGCTGCCGCGCCTCCCATATCTTGATGCGGACTTGGAAGTCCTGGGGTTTCTTGGACAGCTTGGAGCGGCTCTTCTTCTTGCGCCTGCCGATTCCGAGATGTAAGAGCAGATCAGTTTTTTACCCATTCCTTATTAAAAGCTCAAAAGTTCCAGTGGGAGATGATAAAATAATCTGGATCTACCATTCAATAAACGTAGTTGTCTGCTTCATGTTATCAAATGTAAAACCTGTTAAGTATAAAGCTACTGGATTTGGATGTTGCTCTGAATGTTCATGTCTCTTTCAGCCATAACTGGGAAGCTTCAGTATGCCTAACAGTAGTTAATGTATGCACTGACATAGCAATGCATTGGACTCATGCCATAACATAATGAATCATCTTTTTTCTATAATTTGGAAGCCCGCCCCCATTATGGCCGACATAAGTGTCAATATTTTAAACGAATAGGTCTACATTTCCCTTTCTTGAAGCCTTTAACAGCCCCAGAAAAAAAAAAATACAAAGAGAAAGTGTTCCAATTCTGATTTTTTTTTTTAAATAAAAATAAAAATAAAAACATAATGTGCATGAAAATATCAAATAGCACTCAAGACTTCAGCGGCTTAACATATCAAAAGTCTACAACTGGATCCTTTTAATTCCTACTGACACACACATCCATATTAAAAGCATGATGGTAATATAACCCTGCCCTTTTCATCCAAGCAGTCAAAGTCTTATCATTACTGAACAAATTCTGCTCAAACTCCGTGTAGCTTCACTTCATTGCACTTTGCTCACTTGACTGCCTACCCTATTAACAGGTGCATGATAGTGTCCCCTTTCCTTCATTTATTATATTACTTCTTTGACATGCATATTCAGAAAGGTCTCAAGGGATTTCATGCTTCTTGCTTTTCCCAGTTAATACTGCAGGGAAATGTAGTTGGGTAGAAGGGGAAATTGCAGCATCCACTTTTGAGAATGTGAATTGCTACACAACATTGCCCTAAAAAAAAAAGAAGAAAATAATCTGTTTTTGTTTTCTTTTTTATTCCATGTTAAAAGGATGATTTCCCTGGCTTTTTATTGTTTTGTTTTGTTTATTGATGACCTACTGTTCTTGCGTGTCTGGCCAAGAAAACACATATTCCACACACTTGATTTCTTTTGTAACTAATACTTGTCCAAACACCAAAAATGGACTGAGAAAATTATATAATACCCACAAACACTGCTTAACACCAGTGCTCCTATTCAGTCCATAGTTTCATCCACACAGTTTGTTGGATGGTTGTTTGTTTGCTTTTTCCTACATGAAGGCATGTACACAAACATCCCAAAGTGACACCTTCTTGTGAGCACCATTCATGCATGATCTCACACTACATATTGCAGACAGACTGAACAATTTTCTACAACAAGGGTGGAGCGAACCGATCATTCAGCTACACTTTTGCACATCAAAACTGATACTTCATTGTGCACCAAGTTTGTGAAAATGGAAGGACACCACATACTGCACAACGGTACAACCATGCCCCCATTCACCACTACATTTTCTTCATCATCGAGAAGCACTGGTGTGGCTTATTTTTCTCAGTCGCAATGGGTTTTTAATACATTTCAGGAAATGTTTTTGAGATCATTCCACAAAAAAAAAAAAAAAAAGAAGAGGAAAATACAAAGATACCAAGCATTTTGCAAGCTCTAATATCTGCCTGCCTCTAGGGAAGTGGAGTCCCATACATCGACTGCCCTGGTAAAATATCATGATTTTCACATCAGCAAAGTAACGAGAAAATGACTTCCTGCTACCCTCACAAATGATTTCTTTTTTAACCCATTAAAGGGAAGATAAACCCCAAGAGCAATGTGGATTGAGTGAAAGCAGCAACATTAGTAGAACACATCAGTGAAAGTTTGAAGAAAATCGGACAATCGATGCAAAAGTTATGAATTTTTAAAGTTTTGGTGTGGGAACCGCTGGATGAGGAGACTACTAGAGGTTATGACGTATGAGTGGACAACAATACCAAGAAAATATAAAGAAAATTCTACAAAAATCCATTTTTCATGAAAATTACAAATTCCATCAACTTGATATTGACATATGTTAAGGGTAGCAATTATTCCCCCTGCTTTCTGAAAGAGGTTGGTCCATTGCTCTTTCATGATTCTAGAAAAGTGAATTTTTGTTGAATTTCCTTTATATTTTCTTTGTATTGTTGTCCACTCATACGTCATATCCTCTAGTAGTCTCCTCATCCAGCGGTTCCAACACCAAAACTTTTAAAAAATTATAACTTTTGCATCGATTGTCCGATTTTCCTCAAACTTTCACTGATGTGTTCTGCTAATGTTGCTGCTTTCACTCACTCCACATTGCTCTTGGGGTTTATCTTCCCTTTAAGAACAAGCTGATTTTGCTACATTGTATAACACGCATTTCCCATAGACACCTGGGGTCCGTTTCATGAAGCTATCACATAAAAGCTATCACATAAATCTTAGAATGGCCAAAGTCGCTCATAGCTAAGGAGAGACTTTCATGGTGAAGTAAAAACCATTTCACGAAGTCTCTCCTAAGCTATGAGAGACTTTAATTCAATCGTCATGTTCGAGGTTAATACTAATTAACATATCATTAGCATATTATTAACATATTCTCCCTATTGTGTTACATGCGGTGTGCAGTCGCTACACAGATATATCACGTACGTATACACACAGGGTATACAGCGCAGAGGCAACTAACAGATCTACGATGGAGGCAAGATTCCAAAGGCCGAGTTGCATTCTACACCGTTACCAGTACACATTTCTATCAGTAAGTATATTTAAAGCTGTCTGCAATTGAAAAGTAATGCATACTGCAGATTCATAATGTGATATTATTTGGATATATTTTTGTTCGAACCTTCGAACCATACTCCGATGCCAGTAGCGCTTACACAACTTCTTTTAGCAATCCCGAGTAGCACCTGCTGACCTAGATACTACTTATCCGGTGTATAAGTAAACCAGACTAGACCCTTAGCCTTGGTATTCCTAGATCTAATTAAACACATTATCACTAACATCAGTAGGCCTATCACTCATCAGTAAGGAAGTTAATAGGTCTTCTAAATAGTGCTATCTATCTAGGCAGTTAGTAGATTCTATAGGTCCATACTCCGATGCTAATAGCGCTTACACAACTTATTTTAGCAATTTAATTCATGATGACATGACAACAGTTGATGATCAGAGTCCGACTGTGGCTGCATCTCAGGCTGTAACTGCGACCAACCCAAATGTGAAGCCACAGTACAGCTGGTACTGCCAGATCTTAGGTAGATGTAGACCTTGCAACATGGATGCCTATTGACAAGATCTAGAACCTCAAGAAGTCTTAATACCCCAAACTATAGGCTTACATATGTTGAATTGAGACAACTCAAACACTAGTAGTGTGTATTTTGATCATCCCCCCCAAAAAAAAAAAAAAAAAATATATATATATATATATATAGGGTCCTTTATATATTTAAGCTGCAAAAACATGTGAACTGATTTCAAATTTCACACTGATTCTAGAACTTCACTGAACACAAAACCAAACTGCTGAACGTCCATCTTCTCCACAGCTAGACTGCTAATGAACTTCGTCGAGACTTAGCTAACGGCATGGTCACCTTCAACAGAATGCAAGTATTTCAGCTAATACTACATGTATTTTAGCAGACAACATATCTGTATATGCATATTTTTAGTGGAACACTGTTTTCCATCATTGTGATTATTTACTATTTTTGTTGCTATAGCAAAGTGCATTGTTTCTTTTTTATGACATCATTCGTGCATATACTTTATATTGTACAATTGAAAAAAAAAATCCTTTATCAGACGAGTCTAAGCAAAATGAAAAAATTGTATCACTTTGGATTATGTCAACTTTTTCTTTTCTTTTTGATGATGGAAATAAATAAAATATTGAATTGAATTGAATATATTTTCAAATACTACAATTGCAACATTATTTACATTTGTTCATCAAATTGTTGAATAGTGTTAGGAAATATTGAAAACAATGTTTGCTGTAATGTCCATCTTGGTAATTGAAAACAAACATTCTTATCCAATTAATAGTGACCCTTTTAGAAACAACTGTTGTGTGCATTTTTTTTTTATTTCAATATCTGTAGAATATGGCATACTGATCCAATTTAAAAGAGATAAATCATGGAACGGGAGGGGGTGGTACCTGCATGTCTACATGTATCAAGCTCCTGAAACAAACTTTAGCAATCACGTTATCTTAATAATGTACTATGGTTGTTTGTTATTACCCTCTCCCTTTTCTAGTATCAAAACAACCTCATGCTCTCACAATGTTTGAAACAAGAATATTTGACATAGCTATTAAATCATTTTAAACTGTGAAATGTCCTATTTACAGCTTATCAGTAGATACTAGTAAATTCAGTCTTTCAAAATCAATGGTAGGGCTTTTCAATTTGATTTCTATAGCTTGTTATAGCAAAGGCTAAGCACCCATCTCTTACATACATATACTTTCTAATGTCCCATGTCCTGCATTGTGTTTTGTTTGTAAGATATTAACTGTTCTTGTATATTGAATAAACTCCAAACAGCCAAGGACCAGACAACAGGTGAACTTCATCCAGTTCAGAGTTAAGGACTGGGGGCAAGATGCAAACGGAAAAGTCAAGTAACATTGTCATGGATATTCCACCATCTTCATTTGGTATGGTAAATAATTATTTTTAGCTATTGAAGCAAGTTGAGAAATCACGTTATCTTGATCATCTAAAGTGAATGCTTGTTATTAATTTCCCCTGTCATTCATTGCTAAAACTACCCCATACTCTTACAATTTGCTAACAGGGGCTCATTACATAGTGATTCAAACTTTGGAAACTGGCAATTACAACTTGTCGTTCACATAATATATCTTACAAAATTGATAACCATTAATGAACATTTTGTTGCTATTGCTTGTTCTAATAAAGATGTACACTCATCTCAGATATTTTCCAACTATCCCATTTGTGCATCTGATGTTTCTGTTTGTATGGTATTTAACTGTTCTTATATTTGCACAACCAAAGGCCTAAGAGAGCTGAACCTTACCAAGCCTTGGGACAGACAACTGCAGCTGAACTTCACCCAGGTCAGAGTCAGACTGCAATTGGACTATGAACTGTATAGCAGCATCTATCTACGACAGAACACAGGTATGCTTTTCTCAAATCAAACCTGAAAGTATAAAGATTTTACAAAATAAACAACTTGAATAACAGTTGAAAAAAGGCAACCTCTGTTGATGACATTTAAGTTACAGGTAATTTGGTCTATCTTATTTTAGCAATTATTGTAAACTTGGTGGACAAACCATGTCACCTTTATATGTGAACTGTTCCACACAAGAAATGAAGAAATTAGTGCATTTATACATCCCAGTTGGGAGTTGATTTAATATTTATGTCTATATCAGCCACAATTGGGAATTCATTAGTTGATTAACGCACTGACATAACAATGCAGCTGATTTGTTGCATAACCCACTGAATCATCTTTCTGTTTATTTTGGAACCCCCAGCTTACCTGACATAAGTTACAATCCTTTTTAAAAAGTCATGAATGTATAACGTTCTCTCAGATGAGTGTTTAAAGTCACAATCACATTCTCATTTGAGTCTGTGTCATACCTTTTTTTGTTATCAGGAAGAATCTGCTACACTAATTCTTGTGTATGATATCCCAGACGATTTTCTTAGTTTTTTTTTTTTTCGTAGATGCTGTTAAACTGTTTCTAACATACTGTGTAAGAAATTGCTGAAAAGTAGTTCTGTGTAATGATATGTGTGCCAGTCGTGTGTGTATTCATTCAACTGTAAGCCCACATATTTTAACACTCTGTATAATGTCAGGTAGAGGGGATGAATGGCATGTCATAAAATTTCAGTATGTAACCAATATTTGTATTTCTTTTTTCCTTTCTTTCTCTTTTCCTTCATATAGATTCTCAAGGCATGGAGCTTGCCGAGGGTGATGCAGACAGGTTGAATGCAACATATGATAGTTTTTACCGCTGTAAATATATATATATATATATATATATATATATATATATATGAATTTAATCTTTCGAAATCAATGTATATACAGTGAAACCCCGTTATAACGAGGTCCGTGGGACCGCCAATATTGCCTCGTTATAACTGGTTCCTCGTTATAACCGGTTCCTCGTTATAACCGTATGCACTAAAAACAAAGAAAACATAAGCATGGAGTCACATATACCAAGCAATCAAACTTATGAGCAGTCTTTGTGTTGTTATTACACAAGTAAATGGATCATTATTATTGAGAAAGAATAAAAAGGAATCATTTGTGAGTTGATACCAAAACAATAAAAAAAAAAGAAGGGGTTGAAAACGCGTTCTTTGTTTTTCTTCTGAAAAATCTCTTCGCGTGTGTTGTGCATGCCTTCTCGAAAAGTGCACGGCAGGGTTGAATTCGTAATCCTTTCTACACCTACATGTATCTCTTCCTCGTGTTTTGAACCATTCTGATAGAATAAAAATACCATTTGTGAAACACAGTATAAAATCTTAATAAACAAAATCACATTGCATTAAAAACATTTGTTACTTTTTTTCTGAACATGGGTGCAAGCAGAGTAACATGCATTATTCAACTTATTTTACGCTGTGTATTCCATGATGTTTGCACCAGCAGGGGTTGAAAATGCATTTTCTATTTTTCTCCCCAAAATCTCTTCGCAGTTTGTACATGCGTCCTTGAAAGGTACACGACATGGTTGAATTTGTGATCCTTTTTACGACTATCTCTTCCTCATTATAACGGACCATTCTGAAAAAATAAAATTATTCATTTGTAAAATACAGTGTAAAATAATATGAACATCACGATGATTTCATTAATTATTTCGGCTGTAATCTTTTACGTAAAAATGAGAAAAAAGTTTGATACAATGACTCTCAAAAAGCTATCACATAAACTCAGGAGTGCTCCTGACCACTCCTAGATTTATGTCATAGCTTTGCCAAGTTAGGAGAGACTTTATGTGCTAGCTTTGTTCATGAAATGGTTTCCAGAAAAAGTCTCTCCTAAGTCTGAGTTTATGTGATAGCTTTATGCAATAGCTTTTTCATGAAACGGTTTTTAGCAAAGTCTCTCCTCAGTGTGACCTAGGAGAGAGAAAGTCTCTCTTAAGACTTTCATGAAACGGACCCCTGCCTGAGTATACTCAGGAGTAGTCTTCAGTAGGATAGATAATACAATCAATTAACCTCACTCCTGATTACAGATAGACTGGGATTTATGAGCTGCACATATGTGTTGTATATTAAGTCAAACGATCTTCAGAAGCGGAAACATTACTTTATTACTATGTGACAATTATGTTCTCAAAATATGAAACTGGGAAACTGACATGATCGTCAGATGAGAGTTTTGGCTAAAAGCCATTACAGGTGCTCTTTACCATTGGGAACAGTGATTTAAAAAAAATAATGTTTGAGTTATCACATTTGATGCATATATGTGTACATCAGTTGTGTCACAAAACATCCACCATATACAAATTTCGCAACAACACCTTAAGCATCAGGGGTCGCACTTAACTTTTTATTTTAACTAGCCAGGCAGACTACTTAGAATCAATTTTGACACTGAAGCAATATTTTGGCTAGCCAGACGGACTAGTAACTTCATAATTTTTTTTATTTTTAGCTAGTCCGACGCGATTTCGGGTGGCCAATGGCCAGTGGACCATCGCCAATTTTGAACCCTGATAGGGGAGATATCACTGTTTTTCTCAATAAACCATGACTGTAGACGGTTTATTCTAGAAGCGATTTTATTACAACTATTGTTCTATTGATGTGTTGACATTGGTTGTTTTTATTATAAACTCAAACTTCAGAACTATTTTGAAGCACTAAAGCTTGGTTTATATTTCACCTGCAAATAGTAAATAATGCCTCTCACAGAGCTTTCATATTCTTAACCTGTTGAGGACGAGTCCGAGCATACCTGGGCAGGTGTCTATGGGAAATGCATGTTGTAGTAAAATCAGTCCGTCCTCAAAGAGGTTAATACAAGGTACAGTGTACATGCACCTTGAGAGGAGTTTCACATCCTCATTTGGTTGGTTGGGTGATTGATTGAGGTGTTTTCTACAAGATGACAACTATAGTGTTAAAAGGTCAAAATGATGTTGTGCAAAAAATAGAATATCAGCAGTAAAATGGCTAACACGGCTAAATGAGACGATATCACCATTATCACTGTAATCATTACTTTCATTATCATCATCATTTCTATCCCTTTTTGTTTTGATCACTATCATCACCATCATCATCACTATCACCATCATCATCATCATCACCATCATCATCACTATCATTACCATCATCATCATCATCATTATCAATATCATCAACATAATCATTATCATCCTCATCTTCACTATCATTATACTATTGCACTATCATATTGCTAGGATGAAGATGATCACTCACTTAAGGCCTCCGATGCCACCTCCTCCTCCTCCGCCACCACCCGGTGGTCCATCTTCGTCTCCGTCGTCATCGCCGCCCTCATCACCGCCGCCTCCACCACCATCATCGCCTCCCTCTTCATCACCATCCTCATCTCCTACAACAAATTGAAGCGGAAACATACTAACTTACTGTCGGAGGAATGTCATAATAAATGAGGCAGGGTGCTAATATTCTGACTAGGATTTCCAGAGTTACCAGGAAATTCTTAGGACAGTTTTAAAGGACAAGTTCATCTTCATACACATAAGGACTATGAGAATGCAGCAATATTAGTAGAACAGAACACATCAGTGAAAGTTGGTGCAAAAAAAAAAAAAAAATGCATGATAAAAGGCATGCCGTGGAGGTCTTTGAGGCTTAGTTGATATCATGTTACACATGAACTGGTTTTGCTTGTTTGTGAGCTGTAACTATTCAACACAGTAGTGAAGGCCACTTTCAAATTGAAAGACACCCTTCCCCCCCCCCCCCCCCCCACACACACACACCTACACACACACATGCAAACCCAAATCATGCAAAACTGGAAAGAGGAATTAGATTTGAGTTTGTCAACCTATCCATCTGTCTGTTCTTTGGTTTGCTCAGTTACTTTTTGTTGAGTTTGTTTGTAAAACAACAAGCCACATTCAAATAATAAAATTTGACAGTGGTATATACATATTATTATTAACTGTTTCCCTAATCTGCATGTACCTTGTACTTTAATCGCAAACTGGTCAGGTTTATTCACAAGGATATCACAACACATTTGATTGAACACGATGAGGTAACTTTTATTGCAAGCTATCCCATTTCTTTGGTCGGTCTTCTGTTACTCTTTTCATAGATTAAGAGGGCATCGTTTCAGAGATTTCATGGGTGCAACACCACCTTAACCCGTTGAGGACGGTTTGATTTTGCTACAACACGCAGTTCCCATAGATGCTTGCCCGAGTAAACTCGGGACTCGTCCTCAACAGGTTAATGTCTGCCTTGCAAACACCCAATTTCATTCAACTCAAAGCAGACCAGTTTGAAGATTGCTGGTAGTATCACATGTGTGTGAGTTGGGGGTGGGGGGATTTCTTCATAGTATAATGAAGTTGTGACACTTTAATGTCCAATTAAATGACACTCCACTTTGCTATCATTCCAAGTTTACTATCTCACTTCTAGAACATTAAAGAATACTTCAATTGAACAGCTTCTTTAAGTGTTTTACCTGCAGCTATAAATACATGTATACAATAAATCATACATATATGCACAGAGCAATTGGAGTGCACAGTTGACTTTCATGACTCCACTTCTCATGTAATCATTAAATGTGTCATACGTACGTCTATGATTTTTCCTTGCATTTTAATAATGAAGTTCACTGATCTGGACCAGTGACCACAGACTAAACTTTCACCCACTCTAGGGCTGCAGAGACAAAATATTTTTCAATCTATTTCTATCTACAGTTCGACCTCGATTATCCAGCCATGTCGGGACCGGCGCTCATCCGGATAAGCGAATTGGCCGGATATGGGAGACACAATGTTAATGTATATAGCTGCCGTCCAAGCTGCCATCCCAGTGCACTGGCAGATAGGCAGGTAGCGTACCCCACAACGGTGGTGTAATCTATGCTAGCCTGCGCAAAATTGTAGTCCCTTCTTCACAAAAATAAAGTATATCTTTATGTGAAAATCATACATGTTTTAACTCATAAGATATTGAGAAACCTATCATGCACATCTTATGAAATTAGTAAAACAGATACATGAAAAGATGTTAAAGTTACTGGGTTTTTTTTTTTCAATTTTTGGATGAAAAAAAAAGTCCTTCACTGCGTGAACGCGTCCGGATAATAGAGATTTCCGCATAAAAGGAGGCCGGATAATCGAGGTCGAACTGTACATGTATTGCACCAAGAAAGCATTATCATGATCATTGCACCTGCCAAATAGAATATATAATGTTGCTAGAAAATTAAATCCTTATTTAATTAGGTAGCCTTTAACATTAACCTTTCACCTCAGAACTGTACTTTCAAGCAGTTTTTACTGTTTATCCATTTACAATATTCTTACCTGGTATTATCACTGGACAATCCTTGCTGAAAATATGGTTAGAACATGACCTATTTTAAACTACACAGAATGACCTTTGGCCTTGACTTACAACTACCTTAGTGTTCAAGTACAAATGTCACTTTGTAACACTTACCCAAATTTTCATTCACACCTTGTATTTGCTCTCTCTTTACATTTACAACTGATTCTTATCCTTTGACATATTCTCCTGTGTGTGAGTGACAAGTTCATATGAGTCCCTTCTACCAATTAACTACGGCTGTAAACTAGCAACATGCTACATCAGGGCCGCTTCATGCATGGGATGAAATTAATGCAGTTGATATAATATTTTTCACTCCCTATGGTTGGCAAAAAAGAACCATTCATACATACATGCACATGCATGTTTCTAAACCAGAAAAAAAATATATATATATATTAAGCGTGCCCATGAGCAAGTACACTGTAGCAGCATCAACATGCAATGTGGCTGGTTTAAAAGCACCAACAAACATTTCTGATTTTTCAATTTCAATTCAATTATACTTAATGAACTGTTTCTTTACAAAAATCTGTTTGACAGTCTAGAAGCATGAAGTTAACTTTCACTATGCTGTAATATATCAAGTGAAAACAAAATGTCCATTCTATTGACTGGGTGGACAACATTTTATACATGTATTGCATTCACTATATATCATTTATTTTTGTTTGCTCTCACAATACAGAATTCAAGGGGTTGACATAACTCTATTTTGCTATTTACCATATAATGGGTTTAACTCATGTCCTTTGCTGAGTGCATGTCTACTCAGTCACTGAAATAGTCACAGGAACATTTCAATATGAGCACTTAAACTCACTAAAGTATCAACGTTCAATGTTATTCCACGACAGTGAATACTGGGGGTAAAATGAAATATGAAGGCTAAACATCATGGGGGGGGGGGGGATTAACAGTACATGCAAGCTATGTGAGGTAGTAAAATGTCGGCCTGAATGATCGAGTATGGCATATAATACATGTCCGCATAAAATGTTGTAGGGGGGTAGTAGGGGGACCAAAGGAAATGATGCAGGATGGAATCCCTCATTCGCTCCCTAGCAACGCACCTCCACCATCCCCTGCATCCCCTCCACCAGCGGTCGCACCTCCTCCGCCTCCTCCTCCACCCCCGGGCGGGGGTGGCTCAGCTCCAGCTGGGGCATTGTAGGTAATCTTGCAGAGCACCAAGGCCTAAAACAAAATACATGAAACAAAAGCATATAATAATTAACTATAACCTCCAAAATTTAACAGTTATTATATTCAATACCAAATAGTTTCCAGCTAAATCATATACAAATGGAAGAAAATTAAAATTGTAAATGATGAAATATGAGGGATTCTTTTTTTTTTTCCCCAGTCATGGCAAGGAGTTGTTGTTTTTTTCCTAACATGTAAGTGAACCTCTAATCTCTGCAACTCTGTATTGTAAAATTTATGACATATTGGCTTGTAAAATCATAATTGACAAACATGCACTGGTATTTACACTTTGCTTGTTGAAGCCACCATAAAGTCAAGCTCTTCTGATATATTATAAAATGTATTTGTATGTATTGTTTTCCCACCTCCTTGATACTTGTGATAATAGTACTTTCACTTCTTTCTTAACATGTTTGTCACTACGAATAGTGATCAACTACCAAAGTCATTAACATTATGAGGAATAGATAATTCTTACATGGATTTGTATCTTCTGCTTTGTTTGTTTGCATACTTTGAATCTTGTTATTACTGTAACTGGTAGTGCTGCCTTTCCAGCCTGAATTGTTGACATAATTCATGGCAGTAAAAATGCCTGATGTGTTTGCTTTTCTCTCGACTCCAATACCTCTCAGGCAAGACACTCGGCAGGCCCACAAATGATAGCAAGAGACTTCAGGCCCGTAAAGCGTTCCTGCTACAGCATTCCTATTTGCAAAAGCCCAGGGACAGACCATGCACTGTGCCCACACATGGGCCTGCGTGCCGTGGAGCATGTCCGTATTTACCGACGCGCTTAACCAGCCAACCATTTCTTCCTTTCCATTCAATTCCCATCCCGTGTGCATGAGACGGCTGGCAATTTCAATCACACTCACATGCTGTAGATTGCAAGCCCCAGAAAAAGTATTACACTATGCACCATGAATACCTGTAAATGTGTGATTAAGTTATAAGCTTTTTTTTTTTTTTTTTTTTTTTTTTTTTTTGGCACAGCATCTCTATTGCAGCTGAAATTTTGACTAATAATATATACAAGCATCATCTTACCTGTATCATTCACTTTTTCCTCCCTGCTCTTTTTACTACTGGTAAAAAGTATACAATTATGATGTGAGATGTTCTGAAGTTGTGGCAGACACCCCATGAAACTTTTATCATATAATGTATGCAGGACAGCTATATCAAATGAATTTCTAAACTATACTGTATGCTGATAGGAAGCTGGATTTAAAGATATATATATATATATATATATATTCACAAATCTCAGCAAGATGATACCTGCTATTAACAAACATAAGGCCTACATCACACAAGTGTATTGAGACAAAAACATAGCTGCCTTGACAAGGGCAAATTACAATCATACATCTAACCTCAGCACCCCCCCACAAAAAAAAAAAATCAAAAATTTATTCTGCTTTACATGGGGTATGAAAATAATTCACGCAAATACCTTGAATAAGGAAATGACCTGTTGACTATATGGATACATATATTATAACCTGTGGACTTTATAATCTGGTTTGTGCTAATATAAAGTGCCTGATTTAGGAAAAGTGCTGGTACATGGTAGTAGAGGAAGCAGCCATTAGGCCGCGGAATACTGATGTGACTCACGATTCTGATGGCATATTTCTGCCTGCAGAATATAAACTGTACATATGTACAAACACACACACACACTGTACACACAAACAGAAAAACACATACATACACACATACATACATACATACATACATACAAACACAAGCACACACACATACACACACACACGCACACACACATACACACACACACACACACACATATACACACGCATCAAAGACTGACGAATACCCACCCACTCACTCCCACACAGGTTTACCTGGCCTACCAACGTTAAAATCTCTTCAAACCACATGCCCCTTTAAAGGAAAAAAGAAATGGTGTAAATGAGGAAAAGAGGCAGGTGTTGTGACATGAACATTTTGACAAGAACCTTTCCTTCCCTCCTGATGAAAACTGCAATTGAACTTTATTTTAGGAAATCCAGCAGCTCTTTTTTAAAAACTGAAGGTCAAGATAATCATTCTTGGTATAAACCAAACTTATCACGCATGTTTTCAGAGCTTTGGTACTCCACTAATTTCTTATGAGTGGAGAATAAAAAATAACAAAGATCTGTGTAAGGTTGAAATATTTGAACACTCACAATACAAAAACGAACAATAGACATCAGCTAAAACTTTAAATGTTACAGTGTAAGAGCATTCCTTCTTCCTTACTAAAACATTAAAGGGAATGTAAACCCAAAGAGCAATGTGAATTAAGTGACAGCAGCAACAGTAGTAGAACACATCAGTGAAAGTTTGAGGAAAATCGGACAATCGATGCAAAAGTTATGAATTTTTAAAGTTTTGGTGTTGGAACCTCTGGATGAGGAGACTACTAGCGGATATGACGTATGAGTGGACAACAATACAAAGAAAATATAAAGGAATTTCAACAAAAATTCACTTTTCTAGAATTATGAAAGAGCAATGGACCAACCACTTTCAGAAAGCAGGGGGAATAATTGCTACCCTTAACATATGTCAATATCAAGTTGATGGAATTTGTAATTTTCATGAAAAATGGATTTTTGTAGTATTTTCTTTATATTTTCTAGGTATTGTTGTCCACTCATACGTCATAACCTCTAGTAGTCTCCTCATCCAGCGGTTCCAACACCAAAACTTTAAAAATTCATAACTTTTGCATCAATTGTCCGATTTTCCTCAAACTTTCATTAATGTGTTCTACTAATGTTGCTGCTTTTACTCAATCCACATTGCTCTTGGGGTTTATCTTCCCTTTAAAATTTTGATTTTACGACAAAAAAGGAAATCAAAAGAAAGATTACTCATGATGAAGAGGAAACTTGCCTGAAGCTTGCACAAAATCTGATGCTGGATTTGAAGAATTTTTGCACATCAACTAGATATTGAATAAATTTTCACAAGTATACTTCTATCTCTTTACTAAAAACATTGTACAGTTTTTGTAAATGTTTTTTAATGTTTGTACACTTATATCACAAATATATCTTTTCCACTGTAAATTCTATACCAATACGTGGGAGTATACTGAATATGCCATATATTTCGCGAGTCTAAATTTTTGCAAATCAGGACTTCCCGACAATTTCGCTAGTGCTTGAATTCATGACCGTGGAGTCCTGTACTGAACAGAGAAATGATATGCGTACGTCACATTCATATCGGCATTAGAGTCAATATTTTTGCGTTTTTAATTTCGCGAATAGCAGCTGACTTGCGAAATTCGCAAAAAAAAAAAAAACTCGCGAAATATTTGGCATGAATACAGTATAATATTCACATAAAAACCCATCTTCACATCTTCATGACATTGTCAGCCAACCAAGTTATATACCATGCTACATTTTATGGTCAAAGGGGAGGGGGAGAGGATACGACTGAAAACAGGTCAACATGAAGACTAGAGTAACGTCTGCTCTTTTGTCGTGTAGGATATGGTGTTCTGAAATATTTCAAGAGTGTGTACAAAAGGGCAAAGTGCAGCAATTCAAAGTGAATGAGGTTTATACTGTGTTAACACTCCCTCACACTTAAGCTCCATGTTTGCCAAAGCGCTCCCTTCTAAACATAAACCCCAGAACACGGTGACTGTTTCACCTTTAAATTCCTGTCATATAAAGACAGTTATATTATGGTATGTAGGTCTAATCATTGATCAATTCCATTCTGTCTCCATGTGTATTTTCATTCAAAGTGCAAATGAGAAAACTTGCAGATGTCACCTACAGTAAACTGATGACCTTATATCTTAGATCCTGTTTAACCTTTGGGAACAGTGATTTAAAAAAAAAAAATCCAAGATATGACATTTAATGCATATGTGTCTACAGGTCTGTTGTACCACAAAACATCCCATCATTCATATAAGATTTTTTGCGATAAAGCCTAGAATATAAGGTGATATTGTATTTTTCTCAATAAACCGTAACTGAAGACGGTTTTATCAGGAAACTGTTCTCTTATATCTATTGTTCACATTTTGTATATTTAACAATACTTGCCATCGATTTTACCAATTTAAATGTTTACAGTGGTTGTTTCTATCCCAACATGTAATTCACATTTTAAAACTATTTTAAAGCACTTACTTATATTGGGTTTTTGTTTCATCTACAAATGGTATATTATGCCTTTAACCATCACTTCAATCATATGATCACAACACATCATGGTAGAGATTTATTTTGTATGGTATGGTTATTTTGTATGGTATGGTTATATTGTCTTCCTTTCACGACACGGCCAGGAATTTTCTCAGCTGTAGAACTCGCACGCTTTCACATGGATACCTGGTACACATTTTTGTAGATTAGTCTGCTCAACCAGAACAGTCCTTCCAACTCTTTGCAACAAAGCCTGTATTGTATCCTTTTGTTGCCATACACTAACTGCAAATGGACCGTCCCTCAGAAGGATATTCCTGTGTTTCACATCCTCCTACAGAACCCATTCTTTATTACAGCGACTTGTAACAGACCCAGCCAGTATGTTTTCATTTGTGCCAGACTTGACCATTTCAGTGTCATCCCTGTGTTTACAAACCTCAAGAACTTCACGCTTTTATTCTCGTCTGAACTTGATGAGACACGTGGCAAGATCTACAAGCGACCTCCTCTTTCATTCCTGTATATAACTTGTCTCCTCCATTTTATAATGAATGGTGTGCAACTCCAATCTCCCCCATAAAGGTGTAATGATGACACTCATACAAGAATCACACTTGTTTATTTAATGCAGCTGGTTTTTTGTTCCCCTTCCAGACATACAAACAAGAAAGGAAATAGAAAGGAGCCTCTCATCTCTAATTGAGCATGTTCATAGCAATTGCCTCTATTGTATAAAGTTTTTACACCAATATTTCTGAAGTTGAATATTACAAGCTTTCAATCACGCATCATGATAAATTGTTTTATCATCCTTTTTAATTGCAGCAGACGAAAGACGGATGTTACATATCAATAATTGGTATCGAGGGTAGAGTGGGTTCTCCATGAACACTCTATCCAAAATATTTGTAAACTGCGGTATCTATCATGTATAAATCATCTTGGGGATTGAGCAATTACAGCTAAACTAAGTGTTTGCACAAAGAAACATTATAATGTTACCTGAATGACTGTACAAAATATTTGACAAAAATTTTCTGTATGTTCATTTGCACAGCATCCTGGCAATTTTAGTGCAACTGCCAAATGCCAGGTATCAACTGTTTTGTCTTCTCCTTGAAATTACTTGTGTCCATGCTCAAAATAGGCTAATTAGCAAAGGAAAAGACAGGTTGGTTATAAAAGGTGTACACCTTTGTAACAGAAAAACCTACTTTCATTATCAATTAATCACCCCCCCCCCCAAAAAAAAAAGCCTTTTTTACAGCTTTACAGAAAAGAGCAGTAACTGTTTTTGATTTGACAATTACAACTGTAAAAGGAAACTTCTTTTCATGCAAGCAGTATACAATTTGTACCTATGTACAATTGAGCATAAAAAAAGTAAATTTTGCAACTGTTGCACATTTCTATTGCTTCCCTACTGTCAAATGTCAATATCATCCTCTTTAGGCTATTGAATTAAAAGTCCATACAATTTTACTTCAGTAGATCAACTTTCACTAAAGATCAAAGTCAAATTCTTTTTGGTTCCCTGGGATAACTAACAAACCTCATGCAAACATCTTTTTTACTCTCTCTATGATACTACCTGCAGTTTCCCAAATTTGCACTTCCTGAATTGGATGTACCCTGGATAAACCCATACACATCATCTTGCCAATCACCCGATGGCTACTTTTGGCACCACATCAAGGTCATTTCCAGGTCAAATACCAACTTGATCATTATGCCCCATCAATGATTTCATATGGCCTGGACAGGCACATCGTATGGTCAACTGGAGATGGACGGTCAGCTGATAAATTTGTTGATGATCGCCAGTGCGGAGGCAAACCAAACAGATTCCCCTTGGTCTTGGACGATTATCAACCTAGTCGTCTTCCTGTAGTCTTGATGTTATTTCCTGCACACCCTATAAGTAGGTCCAATTATCATTGTGACTGTCCTTTAAGCCAAGCTTCATGTTTCTATTAGTCATTATAAATCGCCCGGTCCATGTGTCATATTGCCACAGACTACCCTTACCATTATTCACACAATTAGAGATATGTGGGTATTAATACAGTATGGTCTTGCAGGCCAATCAATAACTTTTCCTCAAACTGACGATTACGAACTGAAGCGAAGGTGAAACTCAGCAAATGATAGGCCTACATGTATTAAATCAGGGTACCTACTGTATTCATGAAACACAGTACCAAACACTGATTTCCCACAATAATGCCTTCAAATTATTCCATGACATCCAAATGCATTAAAAAAAAAAGTATCCACTGTACTATAAAATTGAAACACAGCAGCTAATGCCCATTTCTCACAGTAATGATTTAAAGTCACTCCATGACATTCAACCATATCAAAACTGCATGTTGGAGACTTCCTTTTTTAGAGAGGACAGGAAAATCAGGTCTTGCAAATGAGGTGACTAAATTCTGAGAACATAAAACTTTGCCAACAGAAATCCAGTGGGTCCTGTACAATGATGGCTGTTGAGACTTCTGAGTGTCATTAGAAACAGGTTAAAATTCACCCAACTTGCTTTGCATTGCGCCGAGTTTGGAATCGATTAAATTGGGTCATGAGTGGACGTGCAAATTCAAGAGTAGATTACACTGTATGAGTACAAATATGTTACAATTATGACTCATTCCAAGCGGAGGAAGTTCACACCTTTTTCCTTCGTAAATCTCAGAAATGTTACAGAAAAAAAAAAGAGTTCTTAATTACATAAATGCCCTGGTATATCCCACAATCTCCAGCAATATCCCTCATTAAAAAAACCACATACACCCAATGTGGTCCTTTCAGCACATCTAATCTTCTCAAGTCCCCCCCCCCCAAAAAAAAAAAAAATAAAAATAAATAAATAAATAAAATAATAACAATAATATAATTATTATTTAAGAGACAATTACCCCAATCAAAATAACATGCATCAATATCATTCAACAACACTTGTGATTTCGTTGTTCTTTCTGAATGTTGTGTAAAGTTCACACATATTTCAAAAAGTTTCAGTTTTTATGAAAAGTACAATAAGAACTGTTTATCATCATTGGTAAAATAGTGCCCATACTTGTCGTTTTGATTTTCAACATTTTACTAAAAATGAAAATGATTTAAAATTGATACCATACAGACGTAGAAGAGATCAAGATCTACAATGCGATACCAATAGCTCATTACACCCCAAAAATTACAATAACACCCTTCTGGTTCTCGGCAGATGTTATGTGCAATGTCTACGGCAGAAGGAGTTGAAGGCTGTCAGAGGGTTAAGGTATTAGAAGACAATCCTCCCTATTGTATATAGCTCTCCGAATCTGAACACGTGTGGCACTCAAATTTTTTTACCTTCAATTCTTGGGATATTAACTTCCCGTTATGAACGCGTGATGTGTAAATGTACGCTTTTATGAACATTGAACGCCAAAGTACTAGTATTCGCAAATCGTATCAAATTCTGTCTTATAATCTGTCGAATAGTATTTTCTAATCTGTAACTTTACATTTGATGAACGGGATTCTTCTGCGAAGTGGCCTAATGTTGGGCCGATCATGTAAAACAACAAAATTATTGAAAATATCCGTAGATGAAGGATGTGACATGGTATAAACCGCGAAACCGGAAGTGTACGTCCCAAGAGCAATCGATCAGATATCGGTATCACGAGGTGATATCGCTTGATATCAGCTACATGCGATAGGGAGAATTTGATATTGACGTACCTCTGACTGTCTTCCCTTGGAGTCCTTCAGCTTACACTCCTGTCTCTTGGTCCTCTGTTTTCCCTTCACCACATCACGCAGGGCGATGGTGTAAGACCCAAGCAACCTGCAAAACAAGATCAACAGCAAAATGCAAAGACAAATCACAAAATGCAGCTCAAAATCAGGGCTAAAAATACACAGAAAGGAGAGTATAATGCTTGGAAGATTACCAATGGCTTTATGCACACAACATTTCGTCAGAGTTCGTTAAAATTCCAGGTCTTCTTAAAAAATATTTTTTCTTCATACTATTCTGTATACACTCAATGTTTTGTAAGGTTTTCATTTTTGTGAATTTCGCGAGTCTGGTGCTATCTAAAGACAAAATTTTTAAATGTAAAAACATGCGAAAATATCAACTCTGGACTTGACATAAATGAGGCATGCATGCATACATTTCTCCGTTCAGTACTGAACTCCACAATCGCGAATTTAACCACTTGCAAAATTGTCAAGAAGTCCTGCTTTGTGAAAAATTAGACGTGCTAAATATGTGGCGTATAAAGTATTTCATTGGAAACAAAATACTTTTAAAAAGTCTATTCATTTGGTATATATAAGAACTCTCTTAGTACAGTGAGTACATAAATTCACGTCCATATTACACTCAGAAGTTCTGTTGGGGGAGCTGTCCAATTCAGCACTATGTGACCAAAACAGAAATAATTGACAGCACTTTAATTAAAATATTTAATAGGACAGATGTTTTGGTACGTGCCTCACAGTGAAAAGCGGAGATTTCATTATTTGTGGGCAAAGAGTGGGGGTGGCAGCAGTGAATGGCATGACAACATATGAAACAACATTTATAACAGATAACTCAAGAAGCTCTGGTTCAGATACAATGGATAGAATGTCCAAAAGTAGCTGTCAAAATTAATCTTCTTCAAAAATTCACAGGCTCTATTTTTTCCCCTTGTTTCACCATCAAATGCAAAGCATCTCATATCATTCTGAAGAGCAAGGCTTGGAAAGGGTAAAATCTCTTCAAATGGAAATATTTTGTGATCAAATTACAGCAAAATTTTCCTTTGTTGGTGTCTCTGAAAAATAAAAATTGTACATGTCTCACTCACTGTACATCTGTGTTGGTACTTGTACTTTAATACATGGTATTAAATGTGCATGCTCTTTAGAAAGATTTTCTCATTTGTTACAACTGATTTTGCTGGTCCACACTAGACATGATCACTAGATTTTTTTTTTTTTTTTTCGGGGGGGGGGGGGGGGATCAACCATATCCCGCTAAATTTTAAAGTTAAAGAATAAATTACTACTATCAAACCTTGAATGGAGCTATAAAATGATCTGAAAGAATTGCACAAATCCTGCATTACTCACATCCTCATAATATTTCATTAATATACAATTGTATGTGATGGTGAGAAAACTCCATGCAGGAGCATTATCAGTATCAAAGTTTCTTGAAGAATTGCCATTAATGTGTGACTCCAATACCACTTAAGCACTATGAAAATTGTTTATTCACTTTATTGGCATTTATCATTCAAAAGAGAATATGCATGCCGACTGTTAATCCCCAAAAAATAATAATTTCAACAAAATCCTTTTTTTAAGAATTTTTTAATTTGAATAATTCACTGAAATAAATTTGTATCCATTGTCATGTTCAAATCATAAATTTAAGCTTATTCAAAATGTTTTCATTTATTATTCTGAATTGTGCTGATAAATGTTCTATTTTTGTAATTTTGCATGTGCTCTGAGCCTTATGGAAAGAGCATATCATAATGCATCAATTGTATCATATTGCATTATGACAGGCATTCCCTTCAAGAAACTCTTGTTTGAAGAGCCGAGTCGCTTGAGCAGTTAATTTAGAAACAATTACTTGTAATTAGTCTTGTTTCAAGCATTTGACAAAGTATATCCCTACTCAAGTGTGAGTGAAACTTACTGTAAATCAAAGGCCAACCTAATTTCTGGGAAAATGTCAACATACATCTTGCCTTTTATAGTGTGTAAATATAAAACCTGATAAGAGTTCCTGATATGCTTGATATTACAGACCACTTAAAGGGACTGTACAGTACTGGTTGAGGTAGGGATTCGTGTTTTGAACATTCCTAAGTGAGATAAAGAGAAACCTCTTATGAAATATGAAAGAGCATGTAATTTTAAGAAGGATTCAGCGTTTATTTGATGAAAATTGGTTTTCAAATGGCTGAGATATCAAAAAAAGTGCTAATAATAAAAGGCGACATGCCCCAACTTTATTAGTACCTCTTTGTTTCACCTTGTTTTTGGATATCTCAGCCATTTCAAAACCGATTTTCATCGAATAAACTTTTGATACCCCTTAGAATCGCATGCTCTTTGACATCTCATAGAGTGGTTTCTGAATATCTCACAAAACGTTAAAAGCTAAATCTCCACCTCGACCAGAACTGTACACACCCTTTAATAGCCATAATTTCAACAACAACAAAGAAAACAAACTTCTCAATGTCCCTCGCCTCAACCAACTAGATTCTACTATAAAATTGAAAACACTTCTTACAACATGATAGATGAAATACAAGTTCAGGGTAAAATGTCTAGTCATGGTACCACACTTGCATTTTAAGTACATCCAGATGAGTGCCTTAAAGGGGGCCCCCCTCTGAGACAATACAGTTGTTGACAAAAGGGGACCCATAAATATAACATGGGTTGGCTGTGAGGGATCAGCCCCTACATTTTGGCTGCCGTACGGGGCACCAATTTGACACTTCACGGAGCGGAGAGGATACCTCGGTCGGCTGTCTTTTTGTGTGTGTGTGTGAGGAACAGATGACGGCAGGATGTGCTACAAATTAGGATTCACCCGGCCATCGATTTGTGACACCTCACAAAACGGGGCAGCTTTGGAACTCACCTCACATCAATTGAGCAGACCTGTGCACTCCTGCTGTTTCCCGAGCCACAGGTCTCTCTCATACCACAGGTACCACTATGGCAGTTCAAAATCTGTGCACAAATATCTTTTTTCTCATGCAGGAACATTATTGATCCCCTAAAGCTGTTAAATTTCTTTGTAAACCACATTCTTCAAGGCACATATCAGTATTTTGCATAATAAAGTTTAGTTTGAATTGTTTTTATTCTTATTCTAGTGGCGGAGCAATGTAAACATAATTGTCATCTCACAAAAAGTACTCGTTTTTCCAAGCGAAACATTTTCACAAAATAAAGCTCATGTCTTGTTTGCATAAATTACATAGGAGAGGTTTAGTTTTCAGTGGATTCACACTTCAATCAAATCCTACATTTTCTCACTAAAACCATGTGTCAGGAAATGCTGTGGGCACTATAAACCAGAAGTGATGAATTATTTGATCCTTCAGAGTCAAAGTCAGAGTCAGAGTCAGAGTCAAGCGCATTGAAACCCTGAAGTGTGTGTGAAATGCGCTATATAAAAACCAGCTATTATTATTATTTATTATTAAATGTTTAGAACTTCCTATGACTGTAGGGCAAAAGCAACATGGAACTGACTCTTTGGCTACAAGAAAAATTATCAGCTGAGAAAAATCATTTGTTTCAAATTAGAATACATGTAGACTTGAGAATATTCTTAAATATTGTCTCGTGAATTTCACATTGTATCAACAGACATTTCATGGAAATAGGAAGGAATAATAAGCACTTTTTTCTCTCTTTCTTCTTCTTTTTTTTTTATGTGGAGAGATATTAAGAAATGTTTACAAATCTATAAGTGAACCAACTGGTGTTATGAGCTAAAGTCAGCATGTTTTACACCTGCTTATGCCATCTTTTTTTTTTTTTTTTTTTTTTTTGTTGAGGAGTATTAAAATGGTGTACAATCAGAGAAAGGGCCGCACAACCAGATAGTTACTACCTTTAAGGCAGCAATGCCTGTAATGCAAGTTGAGGGGGCGTAGCGCAGAATGACGAGAAGTCTCAATGGTTGGTTTAACAAACAGATTGTGCCATTCATGTGGGAGTATAGGAATGGAACTTTTAAAGGGGAACAATCATTGTTTAGTGCTCTTGAAATCCCAATGAATTATGAAAAATTGTCCAAGAATCATTACGAAATAGAAACAAAATGAGTAATTTGACAAATCTTAACTTCCACTGGAGAAAATTAAGTAGAGACCTGTGAAGGCATATCTTATTAAATCATACATACATCATGTCATGGTCACAAGGAAATGGTTAAAATAAGGGGGGGGGGGGAGGGGATGGGCAAACAAAAGGCTGCAGTTTGGAATGCCACAACAAGTAACCTGGCTTTATTTGAATGAGAAGATGAGTGAAACTGAGCTGAAAAAAAAGACCGTAATCACTCACAATTGGACATATAGTTTGTCTATCAGAAAGTTAAGCTTTTGACTTGAGTCATCGCAAAAAAAAAAAAAGTGAGCACTGGTAGGATTCTTCAATGTTTCCAAAGTTTCACCGACTTATTTGAAAGATGTTGCACAATGTCCCACTGTGAACTAAAATGGCACACGCATACATACTGTACATGTACAATGTACACATACATGTATACACTGAAACATGGATTGTTTGCATAAAAGCAATATGGAAAAACAAATGTAACACAGCGGTACAAAATTTGAAACGCTCAAAAAAAGGAAAACAAAACAAAAATGTAGAATGACGAGAGCTGTACATCGGCCTTTTGCACGTCAATTGTCATGGGAACAAGCTTGCACACTGACAAACAAATAGCTTGGAGGCTGTCTAGCTAGTCACCACAGAAACATATGATACTACAGCCATGTGTACTGCCAAACATACAGAAGACGGATGGACCGACTTTCTGACGGAAACACAAAACAAACACTGTGGTGGGATGCAAAAAGACACAAATGGGCGATGCAAAAATAAACAAAGAGCAAGAAGTGAAACACACAGTGCAGCCGAGAAAGAGCAAATCTAAGCCCAGTTTCCTGCTTCCTTCACGCTTCCTCCAGTAAAGCGTTACCCACGGCAACCTTGAAACTCTCCCGACATTTTGCCCTAGGCGTGCCCCAACTGGCAACGACTCCAAACATAATGTAAGACCATTTCTTAACGTACAGTAGAGCTCATTTGCGAAACACTCTTCTCCGGCAATGGCATTGAATTTTTAAAGAGTAGGAGCAGTAATTCAGTCTTGCCAGATGCAGCGAACCACAGACTTGAATGAAGGATGAACTTGGCTCCTTTCCAAAGTTCTCCATTTTAAAGTGCTTGAAGAAATCATGCATTATGTACTGATCGTCAAGTAATATCAAGTAATGTGTACTCCAAAAGACAGAGTGGGTAATGGAACCCAGAGATGTGTGCTCCCAGAAGACATTATAGACCTGTAATCAATCTCTAAAAGTCTTTATATGTGTATAATGTATCATATTTTCTGCCTTATTTCATTAATCTAACTCCAGATTACAGTTTGTATCGAGATTATCGAATGGAAATGCTTGACTATTCATCGTTATGATATGATAGTGGTTAATTCCTTGACCATAATACATTATATGCTGACACCCTATAAGCATTTGTTGTTCATTTTATCCGTTGTTGTTGTTTGGGGGGTTTTTTTTAAGTTAAAAACTTTCTGGAGCCACTAGGTAGAAATGAATAGAAATATTAAATGAATGCCAGCAACATCTCATTTTTCTGAAAAGAACAATTTGTTTCCACATGCATGCAGATCCTGATAATATACACACTGTAGTTCTATACCTATTTATGAATTTCTTACATAGTACAAAAATGCATGGTACAGGTATAATTTCATGACCTTCTTGACTCTGTCGAACATTTAGTTTGTGGGTTTCTTTTTCCTTCCAATGATCACAAGCTAGCCCCAATGCACATTGGCTGTAGATTTGATTTAAAAACAAAAATGTTGTCTCAAGGACATAAAAGCACACACATACAATGGATTAGTATTGAAGGACTGAGGGATCTCATCCTTTAAGATGTCCTTCAATCAACAAAGTTCCATCTACTCAGTGAACAAACATAAAACTGCTTCACTGAAAGCTCATGTTTTGCATGACTCACTTTTCACCAACCACCTTAGACAATTAGAAGCCCAGTATCAGACACGAGTGTTCAATCGCACATATTGTACACACACACACACACACTCACACACACAATTTTACAGTGTGCAATATCTGCATCAATGTATTGTAAGGTAGAGACTTAATAAGTTAATCTGCTTTTCAGACATGCAAGCATGATGAATATATTTGCATACAGATTTGATATTATCTCTGCTACAGTGTATTGTAGTTCCTCTTGAGTAAACTAGCATTCTAGTATGAAGAAGGGAAAGATTCTATTAGCTGGTAGGAATATGGTTGCAATTACAGATTGTGTAGATCCATACATGTGGGGTGCTACATAACTTTTTTTTCACCACTTGCCTGGCTGGGCAAGCAGATTTTACAGCTGTTGCAGAACACTTGACAAAACATGAATTTTACTTGCCCTAAAAGAAAGTTCAAAGATGTTTAAAAAAAAAAAATGAGATAGAAAATCACTTGGAAGTCATGGGCTTGATAAAACCTAATCATTTGAATAAACGGCAAATAATATGTCAGGGAGAATCTCATTTGGGACTTCTTCACGTACTAAGAGTTGGAAGTTGCTGAAATGAAATTAAAGTATTTTGCATCATTATACAGTTACTATGTTTGTGTTTATGTATATATGACTTCATGGGTTTGAAGGGCGTATAAGTAAAAAAAAGAAAGTGGCTTCCAAACTTTCTGCTTCCCAATTCGGGTAAGCATTTTCTCTATTAAACGATTTTGTACCAAAACACTTGCCCGAATTTGACTTGAAGCACTTGCCCCGGGCAATCAGGCATGTGCTTATGTAGCACCCTGACATGTACAATTTGTTCCTCTTTGTACATGTAGGTTGTATGTGTTCAGTCTACACGTTGTATGTTCAGCTGGTCTTTCACCTCAGTGACAGGAATAATACAAATCCTGCCCACTATCAAATTTGATAGGTACACCCTGTAATCTCCTTTAGGAATTGCACTGTACATGGGCATATCCGTCTAGACAGAAAACGCATGGAATATCTTATCTACTTACTCAGACTAACTTTAAATACTTCAAAAACTAGTCTTGATCAAGTTTACAGGTACAAGGTATCATTTGTTCACATATAATCATACACTAGCATATCTATCAAATGCATTGGGTACAATAAAACAAAGAACTAAAAGACATGTAAACAAACTACATTTCAGATATTCTTCACTAATCTTTGTCATTCACAATCTTAAAAGGTACTGTATACCTTTAGGAGCATTGATTTAAAAAATGTTCAAAATATCACATTTGATGCATATGTGTAGGTCAGTTGTATCACAAAACATCCTATCATATAAGAATTTTGCAATGAAACCTAAATATATTAGGAGATATCATTATTTTTTCTCAATAAACCGCAACTGTAGATGGTTTAGTCTGGAAACATTTTTATTATAACCATTGTTCACATTTTTGTATATTAAAGAATACTTAACATTGACTATACTAAAGTCAATTTTTACAGTGGTTGTTTCTATCCCTAACTCACATTTTAGAACTATTTTGAAGCACTAATGCTGGGTTTTTATATCATCTGCAAATGATAAATAATGCCTTTAAAAACTTCCACAGCCAGTTGATTCCATGAGTACAGCCTAGGCCTACATACAGTGCACGCAGCACATTACACACTGCACATACATGTAGTGCTCAACGTGCACAAAAAAAAAAAATGGGTGTGTTTGTGTACCGCTAGATGGAGTGGAATTGTACAAAGTACTAGTATCACCGTGTGTGCATTGCTGAGTATGTGTGGGTGAACACCACCTACACACACACACAGGGTCAGTTTGCCTTTATGCATGTAGTAAATACTTTGTTTTCTTGTTTCTCTTTTCTTTTTCTTTTCTTTTTCTTTTTTTAAAACTTTTTAGCATAGGCCTATTTTATTGGTGGTTATTCTTGATGTTGGAGAATCATTTCAATATCACTACATCAAGGCACAGCCACAGCTTAGCGTCAGACTGTACAAGTTGAAATTTGTGCACATTTTGGGCACAAAAAAAAAACACACACACATTTTTGTTTGTTATATATACAATCCTATTTCATGTTTTGATTATGAGGAAATAAAATCAAACAAAATTCATCATACCAGGCCAAATGCAAACTAGAAATGTCGCTACGGCGACTGATGCCTCCGCCATAATGCATGATTCTCCCAATAGGTGTATTGTACAATGTCTTGACAATGTGTGATGACAGTTTCACATAACTGGCAAAATATCAAAATAACAGGTTTGTCAGAAATATCTTGAATGTTCACTTTCCACGAACTGGGTTTGCTATAATTGTCTATTAAAGAGTGCAGGTACAAATATTTGGGGAATTGAAAATTTTTACTTGACTTCTGACCGACCTTATTATAAGTTTATGCATTGAGTATAATTTTCAAGGTATGAAGAAAGAGTGTAATTACAGTACAAAATATATATTTTTTTCATTTAAACCTGACCTTTGACCCTTAACCTTTGACCTTTGACCTTCTGGCTGGAAATTTCCAAGAGAATCTCCATCAAGTAATACATGTACATATATTAAACACTTTTAAAACTAATAATGCAATCATTGCATATACTAGTATACATGTATGAGGGAAATACAGTAGTAACATTTTGAGGAGTTGACCTTGACCTTTGAACCCCTGACTATTGACCCATGACCCCTAAATTCCCTAGATAATCCCTGCCAGTCAGTGCATGCATATGTACCATGTTCCATGAAGATACATTGAACCATTTGCGAGAAAAGTGATATTGCAACATTTTCACCTAACCTTTGACCTTTTGACCTTTGACCTTATGACATGAAACTCTCTCTGGAGAATCCTTACGCAGTAGTACATGTCTACACTAAGTTTCAAGAAGATAACTGCGGGCATTGCATAGATATGGGGGAAATAGCAACATTTTTAGCATTTGACCTTGACCTTTGACCTCTTGTCAATGTCACTAGAATCTACTCAACTAATTGTCCCATCATACATCATCCTTGGACCAAGTTTGGTGAAAGCTGCTTCATTCAGTTTTGAATTATCACATAAACAGATAAATTTTAGGATTTGACCTTGATATTTGACCTTTGACCTCTGTCCGATTTCACTGAAAAACTAATCAAGTAATTGTCCCATCATACATCATCCTCCAACAAAGTTTGGTGAAATTTGCTCCATACAGTCTTGAGTTATCGCGTAAACGGATACAATTTCATGATTTGACCTTGACCTTTGACCTTTAGCCGATTTAACCCAAAATCTTATCAAATCGTTGCCCCATCATACTTCATACTTGGACCAAGTTTGGTAAAATTCCAGTAAATATTACTCAAGTTATCGCGTAAACGAAAGCGGACGGACGTACGGACGTACGTACGGACGGACGGACAACCCGAAAACATAATGCCTCCGGCACCACTTCGTGGCGGAGGCATAAAAATTACTCACACCAAAATGTAAGCTTTTACAGTACTACCCTTTAACATAGCATAGCTAAACGGCCATCACTGAAGTATAACTCGCAATGCCTCCTAACATTTGTGTACAATGCCTGTCGATAAGTACTAAAACTATTCGCAATTCACCTTTTGTAGTATTTTCTCATGATAGAACAGAGACACAACACATATCATGACATACAATATCATGGCTTTTCCAGACTACCTACAAATCTAGAAGGCAATTTTGCGAATCCAGGGGAAAATGGAAAAGCAAGATAATTGCCTCAATAAAATGCAATATCCCACGATAATGAATTCCAAACAACATAATGCTGTAGGCTACTCGATAACATGGCTGGCTTGTCACAATAAAGAAAACACAGTTTATGCAAGTTAACTGTGAAGAGAGATAGAAAAGAAAGAACAGGTCCAGCAGGTGAAGGGGGGGGGGGGGGGGGGGCAGGAGGAGAGAGATGAAAATCACCTCACAAGCTCCACACCCGAGACTCTACTCAAAAAGTTTTACGTCCACTTTCAGAACCTCTGACTTTTAATATGCTCTACAAACTCTACTTGTATACCCATGCATAACTGCCAATAAGAACAAATTGCATGTTTAACATACAACATTTGTATAAAAACTCACATAATAGCACAGCTGCCATTTTTAATCATTTTCTGTAGTATCTGACAGACCATGTTTTATGAGACATGATGAGATTGGCACAATTATTAAATGTCTCTCCACACCATTAGGGTAGTAAAGTTGTTTTAAAATTCATCATGTTGTTACCACGAAAAGACCATTTCCATAATGTATTCATATTCTATGCATCCTTTGTCAAAAAAAAAAAAAAAGTTGCCCTTTTCTTAATACCACAAAGCTTGCCAGATCCATGCCTTACCTAGCAACAACTAACAAACGCTATTACAAAGTGAATTCCTGTCCAATAGATTTGATTAAGGGAATAGGTGATTAGAAAACTTGCTTACTGGGTTGTAGGAAAAGAAACATCCTGAGTTGTAATACATGACAAAAATGGTCTGTTTGCTTCTTCTTCTTTTTTTTTTTTTTTTTTGGGGGGGGAGGGGTCAATTCACATAGTGTGATATCACTTCCAACTACATTTAATGTGTCATTAAACACACCTTGTATCTGTTTTACATCAAGAGATGCCTATAAACCATGTAAATGTGGTTCATCTTCTCTCCCCCCTCTCTCTCTCTCTCTTTTCATGCTGGTCTGTGCATTTTATCGCTTCATAAAACGCCCACCACTTCACACACAATCATTGTGGAAAATGAAAATGTGTATGAAAGAATCCCTTCACATACTGGTATATATCAATTTACCCCATAAAGAAAGGAAAGGGACAGGAAAGGGACAGGTATACCTGAGAACAACATTTGAATAATGTGTAACCTTTTATCCCAAAAACCTTATGAAGTCATCAAACATTGACTTTAAGCAATTGGTAATCTCTAAATCTCCAAACTCTTTGTCTTGCGTAATATCTCAATACATCTCAACACTTACCATCGAAATGATGGGATAGCATCCAACCACAGTTAATTCTCTCTTCTTTTCTTCTTTTTTTTTCATTTAGCTTTAAAGTGTTCAATGCAGTCAAGGGTCTATGACACACAGACACATGTATGACTTCATACAAAACAGGATAGAAACACCCTTCATGGAAACAAACAAGCTTCCCAATTCAAAATATTCCATACATATTAATAAATTCAGTACAGAGGTTTAAATTTAGATCAAAATGTCAAACTTTCAATATATATTTCTTGTTTCTAGGCCAAATCATGTTACTTCGCAGCTTCCTCAGCTTTAATGTCAGCGACTCTTTCGAGGATCTTGTGCTGACAACTTGCACGTACGATGAATACATAATTTACTGTGTGATGAAGAATCTTGTGGGACTAAAGCAAAATCTGCAAACATGACTGGATTCCAAAGATGTGCGGTACCCATATTCTATCAACCATTTTAAAAATGATCAAACCACATTACTCTTGAAATGGAATCCTCATTTATATAGGCCTATCCCAACACTTCTCAAAAGTACAATTTTGGGGAATGTTTCAAAGAAAGCTCACTTTCCAGACCCAAATGATTTGCATAGCAGTAGCCCCGTGTACCCTCAAAACACATTTTCAACTCTTCTTGAGTGTTTCTTACTACTATATTTGTCACCAGAATTCTAGAGATGCTTACATGTGACTTTAAATCCCTTATTCTACAGAAATATGTCATCTAAGCATACACCAGACCTGGTATACACATCCTAATTTCCTCAGTGACATTGGTAACAACAATGATATAGCAGTAACAAAACTATGAGCTTGCCGCGGAACAGTTCATACAACCTTCCTCTTTCACCTAAACAAAAGCGTAACAGGAAAACAGCCCCAATGTCAGTAGTTGACATATTTAAGTCTGCATACCAGTCTGTTGCCAGAACTACAACCCATTTGGAATGTTTTAAAATACACATAAGCTCAGCTTTCATATGCAAATGAAGCCCCTATGACAATACAAAGCAAAGCAATATAAAGCATTTACTGATGTACAATGTACCTTGTAGATTACTGACTTGTGATTTGTGTATGAATAGGTATCTAAACCGCAAAGAGACGGTATACGGTACCATCCACTGGGCAAACGTATACCACTGACATACCTGAGCGGTCTCACATGAATAGTGTGTGTGGGTATGACATCACTTGTTTTCAATCAACTGGTGCAAGCAAGGCTGAACAAAGTCCCACAATTTCATTAATGTAATTTAAAATATTTACTTCTTCCCTCTTTTAAAAGCAGAATGAGAACATACTGCTCACTATATACCTTCCAAAGTTATCAATACATTTTGTAGCTTTATATTTCAAGGACATTTGTCTATTCTTACCTTTACATTGTGTAACTCAACTTCCCCATCATCACAGCTCCCCCCCCCCCCCCCATAGGCCACCCCCACCCCCCCCCAAAAAAAAGACCTCTCTGTCCTAAATTTCCCTGAATTTGTGTAATGGATTTTTTAAAGCTACTTGTAAGTCCTTTTGATTCTCTGGAGTTCATGTCTCTTGATCGCTTCTTTCAAATGCCCTTTCTACATCAGCAAAACAAGGGTGAGGCTTGTACAACCCTTTGCCATGCACTTCCCAAACTGATACCCGTTTCTGACACCCCCGCACCCACACTTGGCTACGGCTCGCCCACCAGCTCCCAGTGGCGATGCACGATAAGCACTGGGGAGGGATGGAAGTGAGTCAATCAGGAGATCTGTGGGGAAGGGTTTCCATGGTTACTGTTGACAGTCAATGAACCATAACACGAGTGTGCTTAGGAGGGAAATTGCACATGTCTAATTCTGGCGGGTTTGTTTGTGCATGTGGCTTTGACATAGGGACATGGATCAGTTACAGCTGCTGCAGTCCAGTTTAAAGGTTGTTTACCCCTCAGTACAAGTCCATGCAATTCTGCAAAGCTTATTTTTAGATAGTATGAGGTGTGAAGATATAGTAAAATTATCTTCTGAAATAGCAGAATTATCATGCAACAGATAAACTTGCCCATACACAGAAGTCACCAACTCAATTACACCTAATACAGACACTTGAAAATAATTAAAGTAAATTTGGAACAACATTTAGATCCATCTAAAAACAACCATGCACATAATGGTATTTACACACAGGGATGAGAGACATATTTTGCAATTGAGTAAAAGTGATGTCCCATTTCTTCATAACATATAGAGCTTTAATAAGAAACAAAACTCATGCAAACAGTTTAGTTTGCTTGGCAATGGATACACAGTAACATCTCTTGGCTATCCTTTTCTTTGAGTGCTTCGGACTTCTGGCTTCATGACAGAAAACCTACCTGCCAACCAATTGAGAACTGAGGATTCAATAAGCCATTTATTGTGAGAAAATCAGTCCATCACTCCGCAGCAGGCATTTTATTCTCAAACATACTAGACCCTAGAATGTGCCTTCTGAAACCAACACATTGTGATATCATCATCAGTCATCAGAGGGTAGTAACCCTAGGACAGAAAGTGTAATCAGATGCTGACTTTACATGCATTTTCCTAAGGCTTGTTCAGTTTTGTTCACTGTTGCTCAATTTCTTTATATTTTTATCTTTGTTTGATCTGTTACATTCTGCTTCATATACATTCATGACAACATTCCCTCTGGCAAAAATTTCCCTCAGTTTTTTTTTTTCGTAACATTATGTACATCTCACTACGTCTGGTTCTCTTCTTCAGTGAAAACTGTGAGTTTATAAAACATACAATAATACATGTACTATGCACTGGGGGGGGGGGACCATTTATCAGAGATGTACATGTATATTGAATATGGCTACCACAGTATTTGCCATCAGGATGGGCAAATCTGTATGAAAACAGGCTAAACATTATACAAGGACTGCAATCAGGTATTCATCACTTAATAATCTAAGTACTTGCAACAAAACATATCTGAAGGAATATAATCTCTCTATTAAACCAAAACACAGGAACATAAAAGAGTATGATTTTACTTTTGTTTATACTATTTTTTCTTTACTGCGGTTGTGGAGGTGTTTCATATCATTCACCGTGAGTGCGGTATTCATTTTCATTGAGTAAATAAAAACTGGTCCTTCCAAGGATTATAATCACTGATTCCATAACAGACTCAAAGAGCAAATTATGCCCCTGCCAGACTGCCTTTTGTGAAGAGGCAGTCAGCTGTATGCATTTGTAGGAGAGTCATTGCATGGCACTACCTCTGAGGTCTTTTGATATGAATGGTGCACTGTGCAATATCCAATAGCCTTGCTCATCACACAGACATATGCATTAATACATTACATACACACCTTTCCTAACATTAGGTTGATTACAAAAATGTGCTCTGTAAATTGTATTCAAGGATTCTCTACTGAATTGAATCGGTACACTGTCCTTGTATCTGAGATCTACAGTAAAGATTGTCATACAGCGTTTGTAGCATGTATACAAATCACACACACACACACACACACACACACACACCCTCACACACACATTTACATTCCCCAATGTATATAAAAATCCTACAAAGCAACAACCTCTTGTAACAGAATTTGAGATTATATGCATTTGCCTGTTTGTTTGTTTGCTATTTATAGAGGAAAGAATTACCTCTAAATTCCTACAATGTTGGACGATCAACAAATGATTTTTATTTTCTTGTTGTTGTTAATGGTTTAATGTTGACTGTATCTTTTTTGTAGATATACACAGAATGTTGCTGACATAAAAATAATGCCCACCCAACATTGCATTATCTTTTTGCATTATGGCATGTTAGGCATGGCAAAACATATGAATATCGGGTACCTCAGTTGTCACTATAAATTCCAAACATATATTGTAGATGACCACTGATGCACTCACTGCCTTTCTACATTTCTACCCACGACTGCAATGTTATAGAAGGTAAAATATACAAGGTCCTTGTGGACTTCTATATGATCTTTGATCAGTACAATAGTACGCGTGGAATGTGTGTGCAGTATTACGTGTGCTGAGTACGTGTACATATACTATGTGGTATGTGTGAATTATGTATGTGTGTGTGTGCGTTTCTGCTGATCTTTCCCATGAGATTATGACATCCTCATTAGATTTTGCACAGGATTCATTAGGATTCTGTAGGCAGATGGCTTTAATTAAATTAAGTAGGCATTGGTTTTAATTTTCTAAAAAGCAACTCATCAAATTCTATTCACATCTCCTTGTCTGCTGCCACTTCAGGGCCCCGTTTCACAAAGGATGTTAGGATGTCAACTCCTGCTGGAATGGCAACTTCCAATAGCAACAGCCAATCAGGGAGCTGGATTCTTGTCATTACTATGAAAATTGACATTCCAGCAAGAGTTGTTATCATATCACTTTTTATGAAATGGGGCCCTGGTCTGAGTTTTCTCCATTAAACTTTAATTTCACTTGAAGAAAATGTTTGGCGGATTTTTTTTTAATTATCACTTTGAACACACCCTCAACTTGCAAAGCAACCCTTTTCATCTTTAAAGGGAAGATAAACCCCAAGAGCAATGTGGATTGATTGAAAGCAGCAACATTAGTAGAACACATCAGTGAAAGTTTGAAGAAAATCGGATAATCGATGCAAAAGTTATGAATTTTTAAAGTTTTGGTGTTGGAACCGCTGGATGAGGAGACTACTAGAGGTTATGACGTATGAGTGGACAACAATACAAAGAAAATATAAAGGAAATTCAACAAAAATTCACTTTTCAGGAAAATTACAAATTCCATCAACTTGATATTGACATATGTTAAGGGTAGGAATTATTCCCCCTGCTTTCTGAAAGAGGTTGGTCCATTGCTCTTTCATGATTCTAGAAAAGTGAATTTTTGTTGAATTTCCTTTATATTTTCTTTGTATTGTTGTCCACTCATACGTCATATCCTCTAGTAGTCTCCTCATCCAGCGGTTCCAACACCAAAACATTGCTCTTGGGGTTTATCTTCCCTTTAACATTACCCATGCTCCATCTATCCATACACTTCCCAATTAAACAAACACAGTAACCCTTTCAGAGCAGAACTGTGGTATGGTAAATAAGGCTATCTAGATTCTAAAACAACAGATCATGGGTTCAAATCCCATCTGAGTGAATACTTTTGAGAAGGTGCTTAAAAACCACACTATATCACCCTAGTGGATGGACCTAATTGTAGGTCCATATACAGTGTAACACATATTTCCCATAGATAAATGTACCTGCCAGAGCAAACTGGGGACTAGTCTTTAATGGGTTAACCCGTTGAGGACTGACTGATTTTGCTATATACAGCACACATTTCCCATAGACACCTGCCCGAGTATACTCGGGACTCATCCTCAACGGGATAAGAGACTATTCTGGATACGGTGGACCATACATCACATGAATATACTGTGAACAGTGTAGTCAGGGGGCCTGTTTGCTGTATACATATGTAGTTATGAACTCTGAACAGTACATGACTGTAACCATTCAAAGAAAGACTCACATTTTCAATTCACTTTTTTTCTTCTTTTTTAAGAGGATCAAGGATGATTTTAAAGTATCAGATGAAGTCGTAAAGTGCAATGTGATGGTGGCCCCGACCAGATCTAGTGGTAGAGTTTGCAAAAGTTCAGTCAGCAGATATCAGATGCACAGGGGGGGGGGGGGAATGTCTGCAGTGGTGGTATGATAAAACACACATAAATGCTCTTTAAAAAAATATGTTGCCATTGAAAAGAAAAAAAAAAGGAAAAAGAGAGATAGAACTGATGACCACTGACAAAAGCGCATGAAATCACCACATAGTGTATTAAAGGTAGGGGATACCTTTTACAGAACTCCTACAATGCAGCAAAACATTAAATATGAACCTCAGGGGACTTGTTTAGGCCACTGCTTAGAAATTTGGAAGTCAACAGTTATCTACAATTTGAATAATGCACAAAACTCAACTACTCAGTAGTTCTGTGTGTCAGCCACACGTAAGCCTTTTTGTTGCAGTCTTCTGTATTTTTTTTTTATCTATAAACACAAATCTAGAAGTATAAGAGCTGATGTCATAACATATAGAGTGTGTGGCAAGAATGTATATAGAAATGTTTGTAAGTTTTGATGAACTTTATTCACAAAATATACATGATGGACACACATGCAGTGCATGGGTCTGCAAAGGTAGCCTAGTAATGTACTGGAATTTACGGTGAGCCCCGAAAAGAATTCAATTCAAAATCTAACGGTCAATAAAAATGTACTAAATGTTACCTTCCACTTTCAATACTTTATGGGAGTTTCTAAAATGATACTCTCTTCAACATACCACTGTGTTTATACAACTCTTCATTTAAGGCATGCAAATGGGATTCCCTACCTTTAAAGGAAATATATAATATTCTATTCATCCCATCTTGAATACTGTCTCCTCTTCTCTCTCTCCTCTTTCTTCATCTTCTTCTTTTTCTCCTTCTCTTCTTCTTTCTCTCATCTTCCTCTCCTTTCTATCCTTCTTCTACTTCCTATTATAGATCCCGTTTCTTCTCTCCCTCTTTCCCTTCTTTTTCTTTTTCTTCTCCTTTTTCTCTTCATGCTTTTCTTCCTCCTCATTTATTGTTGTTGTTGTTGGTTGCATACATGCCACCGCCCATAATTACTGCACTATGGAGAAAGTGCAAAAGGAACTACTGCAGATTGTTACTCATCCACTTAATTTAAGGACAAGTTAACCTTCATAGACATGTGGATTGAGTGAATACAGCAATATTAGTAGAACACATCCGTGAGAGTTTGAGGAAAATCGGACAATCCGTTGAAAAGTGATGCATTTTTGAAGTTTCTGCTCAGTAACGGCTGGATGAGAAGACTACTATAGCTTGTGATGTCACATGTGTACAACGATATAAAGAAAGAATAAAGAAAATTCAACATATTTCCATTTTTCTCGCATAGCAAAAGAACACTCGACTTCTCTCTTTCAGAAGGCAGGGGGAATAATATTACCCTTAACATACGTCAGTAACAAGTTGAAGAAATGTGTACTTTATTCAAAAAGTAAAGTTTTGCCAAATTCTCTTTTTATTTTCATTATTTTGTTGTACACATGTGATATCATACACTGTAGTAGTCTTCTCATCCAGCAGTGACTGCGCAGATACTTTAAAAATTCATAACTTTTGAACGGATTGTCCGATTGTCCCCAAACTTTCACTGATGTGTTCTACTAATATTGTTGCCTTCACTCAATCCACATGTATATGAAGGTGGACTTGTCCTTTAAAGTATCAACCTCCAAATCTCTGAAATAAGAAACTGAAAGTGCATCAGTGCGTAGGTTTCCTGTACAGCTTCACATATATAAGCCTATCAATTTCAAATGACATTAAAGGAGACCTCCGGATGATTTTCTGATTTTTTTCATTTGAACAACTATAAATTAGTTATACTGAGGACAGAGTTTTAGAATTTGTGTAATTGGGATGAAGAATAAGAATATTTTCAAATTTTAGAACAAATCGCAATGAACAAGGATGATGACATGGCAGAGTCACCATAAGAGTGCATGAGCTGGGGCTCAAGGAAGCAGAACAAAAGAAGAAGGCATGCATATAGATTATACACAGGTGAACTCGCAAGCAAGCGGTATTGTAATGGAATTACTCTGCTACATTTCTGAAATATGTGAACCTCCTATGTCATCATCCTTGTTCAGTGTAATTTGTTTAAGGTTTTTCAAAGTATTGTTGTTCTGCTCAAGAACCATAATAAATTCCACAATTCTATACATGGAGTCGTCGATTTATGTACTACATGATGTGAAATTATGAAAATCGTCTGGAATGTCCCTTTAATATCTGTGGAAGTTTTGAGCTAACATGTAATGGCACAGTGTACTGGCAATTAATAAAGTCACTTTTCTTACACAAATAGAAAGTGCTTGGTAACAGAGCCTCATTTCATATAATTTTAGACAACAACACTTCAGAGTAAAACTTCCTACATAGCTTCACATGTCTTCACACTGGAAGGATGCCAAAAGACAAGATTAATCGACGAAATGTCGCATGACATGAGTTTAAATCAAGTTTTCTGATTCATAAAAATGTGGAGGAGTATGCATGGAAAAAAACTGAATTCAGCATTTTCTGTTTAATATCACACAAATGTTCACAATCAAATGGCCACATCTGACAGCAAAGGACACACACTGCTTGGATGTAGAGCATGGCTTTGACCTAGGAGTCGTGACTGCAAATTCTCAATGAGCTCTGGTAACATGTTGCATCGGATGCAAGAAAAAAAATATACATGAAAGTGACATTTGATCCAGCCTCTGATATGATAGACTTACTCTTTTCTGCAGGTATGAGAGATACACGAAGCAGTCCAGTACACATGAAGTTGGTTTAAGAAGAAAGGCAAGGTGGGGTTAGTCATGGCACCTATAAATTGTTAAAATATGTGTGTATCATAGATCAATGCAAAAGAGGAATCATATTTCACTCAGTAATACTGTTGTAATACTGTTGTAAAGGGAACAAACTACCGGTACATTGTGGTTCTCAAAAGACAACTAAAAACCCCTCTACTCTATGAAATAAATATCACAGAAACTTGCTTGAATAGGCAGCTGGGGTATTAAACTGAGTTTGCATGACAGTGTTACTTTACTTTTCTGGGTTTTCTCTTGTTTGTGTCTTCTGTTCTTTGCCACGCTAGTCATAGAAACTCTATCCATCCATGTGCATTGGTCCTGATGGAAACTACAATGTTGGAAATGGGGGCCCTTCTTTACTTTTCCATGTATATTTTGGTTATGCTCAGTGTTTGGTTTGGTTCTATTTCTCTTTAGCCTAAATCCTATGTATTTGTTTATAATAAAAACTGATTTCAAATGCACTGACCACAACAGGTTTTATAAAGAATTTCACCATGCTGAACAGCAGACAAAAGTTAATGAGTATGGGAATAACAATTATGCAATATCTAGCTAATACAACTCAGAAATCTCATGTTTTACATTTCATAAATTTCCTCAGACTGTGAACACTGTTGACTTATTTGTTTCATATCATATCATTTTATGCAAGTAAAGGAAAGATGTGATGGGGAATTCTTTGTTTTATCTTGCTTTCTTTTCCTGTGGCCTTATGAAGTTGAACTGAACAGCAAATATCACATTTCATCTGTTATAGAAGGTTGCAATCAGTAAAAACTGCTCTAGGTTGTTGTTGGTTTTTGTTTTTTTCAAGTGTGAAATGTTCGGTTTTCACTGATAAAACAACAATGATTTGCTTATATATTGGCATGGATATGATGAAGGAATCAGTTTTGACTGTTAACTGCAGATGTTTTACCCTTTAATCGACAGCCTCAATAGTGAAGGAGAAAAAAAAAACAACTGACAGATGGCATTTGCTATCAATATGCCTATTGCTGAAAACAGTGGGTGGCATTTATGATCTATGATTTATGATCTGTTATTCATTGTTACCTAATTTTGTAAGCCTATTAATTTCAAATGGCATTAATACCTCTGGCAATTTTGTGCTGCAGGTAATGACACAGGGTAGCAACATTGTATATGTAGAATACAGTCACTCTTCACATACAACGTGCCACTGCACAGTGCCTCATTTCATATACTTTTGGACAGGAACATGTCAGAGTAAAAATAGTGGAAGGCAAATGTCAGGTGAAGTCTCAAAAGGACAAAACAGCAACAACAATAACACCACCAACAACAACACATACATACATACATACATACACACACACACACACACACAAACATACTTAAATGAGCTATTCCCAGTCTGCTGAGACGGATATTGATACAATCGGAGGGGGAAGATTGATGACGGGTGGCCAGCCGACCCCAGGCGCCCCTTCGAAAACCAAAATGGGTTATTTCCAGCAGAGAGTTTACTGGACAGGAAATCTCCCTCTAAGGGAGCGAACCTGGCAACCTAGCAACAGGTGTGACAGGACGGCTTGCCCGACTGAAGCGCAGGACGTTTCCAGAGCAGAACCCTTAGAAATCATTGTAAAATTATTTCGGCTCCAAAATCACTGAATATCATTAAAATCAGCACTCAGAGTTACTGCATAACAGATTAACTGCTATACTCATCTCTGTCTACAGAACTATGTGTTGCTGTAAAACCAGAAATTTTCATGTGCATGAAACTTGTCCAAATATTGCAAAGAGCCACAATTTGCAAAAGCAAAATGCATGCAAAAGTTCTGGTCTACACAATCCAGAACATGTAGTATAATAGTAATGTTTTTCATGGTCAACAATTCGCAAAACGCATGCTGCACAAAACGCTGTCGGCTCAAATGCAAAGAAGTTTCATGCTACGAATGTTTCTGGTTAAACAGCAGTTGTTTACAGCACTCTATGCAAACTATTCAGACCAGAATAAGTTTCTGGTGCATTACAATTTTCCAAACTCAAAAAATCGATGTTTGACGATCTCATCAACCTTTAACTGTGCTGCCACGCACAAGATGCTTCAACATTTTGAAATGCAGTGCATGTATTCCAAATACAATGAGCCACATTGTAAACAAGAGCATCATAATTCTTTTTTTCTCTGTCCTGAATATTTGCAGACATGTTATCCACATATTTGCCAACATGGGTAAAGTGAGAACTCTTTTCGTTGAAAACAAATGATGGCAGATGGGCACACATCGATCCATGATCCCACAGGTGTTATTCTGATGCAAGTTGCCACCTTCCACGGGAAGTTGTTGTTGTTGTTATTGAAATGATAGTTTGAAAAGTGGGGATATTGCTATCTTTTTATTTATCTCTCTTTCAGGCTCAGAGTGACATCAGGAATCAAAGAGTATTAAAATATGCAAAACTAACTAGAAATGTCGCTGTAAGTTATACCCCCGCCAAACAACATTTCATTAGCTTTGGTCAAAACAACATTTCATACGCTTTGGTCAAAAAACTGAGGAAGTAGTTAAATCCGCAAGATCTTTCCTTGATCTTCTGCCATTAATATGCCGTTACCATGGCAACACACTTTCAGGTACTGTCGAAAAATGCGTCTTGAACATCTACAACCAAAGGCACACATCTGTACCAAGTTTCATGGAAATTAGGCAAAAACTGAGGAAGTAGTTTGCAACACAAAATTTTCCATCATTTTGGCTCATAATATGTGAGCTGTTACCATGGCAACATACTTTTTGTCACTGTCAAGAAATGTGTCATGCTGACCTATATCCTAAGACAAACATTCAATATGAATTCCATGAGAATTGGAAGAACACTGATGAAGCAGTTTTTCCATGAAGCATTTTGCCCTATATTTTACCAATAACATGCCGTTACCATGGCAACGCACTTTTTGCCACTGCGGAAATATGTGTCTTGCACATTAACATATTCAGATGAACATCTGTACCTAATTTCATAAAAATTGATCAAAAACTGTGGGAGGAGTTCGCGACGCAAGATTTGTACCCATTTTTGCCCATAATATGCCGTTACCAAGGCAACATACTTTTGGGTACTGTCGAAAAATACGTCTTGCACATCTACAACCCAAGGCACACATCTGTGCCAAGTTTTATGGGAATCGGTTGAAAACTGAGGAAGTAGTTCACGACGCAAGATTTGCAACGGACCAACTGCCCGACCGACCGCCCGACCGACCGCCCGACCGTCCGCTGATTCCTATATACCCCCTTCAAACTTCGTTTGGCAGGGGTATAATAAACAAACTTCACAATTTTGGTTCATCTTTGCTACTTGGGGGAGGGCAGGGGGATGAAAGGATGAAAGTACTGTGCTGCCTTTATCATATATTTTCACTGATGTTGTCAACATTGATGCTCTGTTATCATTATTATTATGTGTGACTCGTCAGTACCTTAAAATCTTTGCTTTAGGTCTGTAAACAGGAGCTAACACATGGCACTTTTCTCATCAGAGTCAAACAAGTTTATTTATGTCTACCAAAATCTATCATGTACATTTCTTACTGTGGTCTATCATCAAGGGTTTCATTAATCCCTTTTCAATACTTCAATTTTTTTTCTGACTTAAGCTTGGAAAGGTTTTTTTTTTTCATTATTTAAGGGGGGAGACAAATATTAGTCACTGCTATGTCAGATAAATTGATAGCAAACTTTAAGAATGAGTGGTTGCTACAGAACTCGCAAAGAGGAAGTATGTAAAAAACTTGCATATTGAATTAAGTTGTGACTGTTTTGTGATTTGGGATTTTCGTAGACTGTTTTTGGTAAATTGTTTATGATTTTGATACATTTTTTTTGATTTGCCGAGCCGCTGAACTTTCTCTGATCATTGTTGTAATTAACTCTCTGAATACCAACTGGGGGCAGAGGAGAATGTAAGGTGAACAATCTGCGGTCCATCTGGAACTACTTGTACATCTGTCTGTTTTTGTGGTCAGGACAGCTCTAGGTATCTTTTCTCCATGATCCAATGACACTAATAAACTTAATTCCATATTCACAGCAGTCAATGTCTTACCATCCATTATCAGTCCAAACTCTTCATCACTCTTTTCCCTCTTCTCAGCCCATTAAATTTCATGCTTATCAAGTCATTAAAAGTCATACCTTCATGCATGTACATGGTAAGTTGGCCTTGAAAGTTATGCTGGGAGAAAAAAATAAGAGACAAAATAAAAAATGTAATGCCTCTGGCACAATTTTCAGCACAGGTCTAAAAATGCTCTGCGAAGTTTGTACCTGTTGCGGCCGATTTTCTCATGGTCGTACACCTCCAGCTCCACCGAGTCGGACGAAGTCAACGGCTTGTCGCTGAGGTTGAATTCAATCGTCTACAAAAAGGAAATTAGCAGAAGGTGCCAGAATTAGAGCATGCATTGACAGTCAGAAACCATGTGAAGGTAATCTCTTTAATGACACTTTATTCAAATTCTGTGGGGCACAAAAGGTCTATGCAATTGACTATATAACACAATCCCACCTTTTCTGTCTAGACCTTTTTCCTTGAATTTTCGTGCAAATTCATTACTTTTTGCACGAGGAATGGTCTTTCCCCATTTGTTGCCACACATATCGTACACACATCTCGCAGCTTTAAGCTCAACAGATAAATTTGAGTGATCGAGCTTGCGGAGTACAGTGTACAAAGCCCGCCCTCGTGAATGTATAATTTACATCTACACACTACACACAATAAATCTCTCAGCTCATATTGGACCTAGAATGTGTGCTGACTGATGCGGGAGTGGTGGCTAAACAAACAATGACAGAAAAAGAAAACAAAAAGTATGACCAGACAGGGGTGGGCTTGCCAATAAAGTCTATAGGCATTGTAAATTTATGAGCGCAAGAGAATGTGTAAATAATCTTCCGACCTGGCAATACAAAGAAGAGTGCATATTAACTACAATACATGAACATGCCTGTGGTTGTTGTTCCTGATATAAAGGTTGGATATGAGATTTTGCAACAAAAATTATGACACAGGACTTGATTTTGTTTCCCCCTTGATTTTTTCTTCTTTCTATTATTTTCAAAAAGAAAAATCATTGTGATTTAAATTGTGGCTGTCTGGTGATGTGTGATCCTTGCCAATTGCAGGTTATCATATGATCACATCAACTCTTGCGTATTTGCTTTAAATGCACACCATGACATTCCAATTTCATTACCTTCCTATTACAATTTTCTCTCATATTACCCTGCAATATCTAATCCAGATACAGGCGTTGAATGTCACTAGAGATAAACCACGATGTACATGTACATTACCAATTAGTGTGTTTTGTGCTCTAATAAATACACAAAATTTCCATCAAGCTTCAATATATGCACATATACCAGCAATTTTGTGCTGACTTCCCGAAATTACACTTCAATTTACTTTAGCATTTGTGGTACAAAAGTGCTGTCTCAGTTTTCTTCAACTTCAGCGCACGTGGTAGCTTTATTTTTGTAGAATCGTCATCCCACTATTGTTTGCCTGACATCACCATTTTGCTCCTCACAAAATGCACTGAGATCCATGTACATCTAATGCATGAAATGCACATCATTACACAATTGCGGATGGCAGTCTTCAGCTTTGGAATGTTTAATTGGTTTCAGAGGAGTTTTTCTGCCTGACGTAGAAATCAAATGCACTTGAAATTGATATGAGAACTTCCCTTTCTAGTCAGAAATCCTTTGATGGTAACCACGTACAAGCTATATCTCCTAGAGTAGCCACTATGTGGCATTGGCATTTACAGACATGGATATTTGTATGAAAAGGTCCATCAGTAAACCTTATCACTTGCATACACATATGTAGGCCTATAGGAAAAGTCCATACTAAAGTATTAAACCTTTAAAACTAAACTGGTATCAAAGGAAAATAAATTTCCTTCCATTTACATAATTTTACATATATACCTTACTGTATAACAAATTTTGATGTCTCATAATCTAAACATGGATACAGACTAAAAAATAAACTTGCATCAGCTCTTAGAATCTGAATTTTATTCATTCTAAACCACATCTTTTTCTTTGCTTTGTTCAGTAAGGCCAAAAAAAAAAAAAATGTTGCATTGGCGTAACATGAGATTTTCAAAAAGGGTCGGTTGGGCGGATTTTTTATTTTTTATTTTTTTTTTTTTTTTGCTACCTGCATTTTACGTGTAAAACTCGTGCTCAGCTCAGTAAACAGTTACAACTGCTGCACCGAATGTGCTGTGTTCATCTATTCTACAAATCATTTATGAGGCCGATATTACTGGAATTATACCCCTTCACAGAATTTAAAGATGTTGAAATCCCTATCCTGAATGTTTTCACTTCATATTTTACTATTTTGACTTAGATAAGATAGATGCAAATTGACCCATGTGTACGATCTTTTCATCGCACACGGCGATCTCTATTACAGTCCCACATATACAGATTCGTGTAAGTTCTCCACACAAGAAACCTATGGCAAAACTGTGCACAATACATCGCAGTCTGAATGCTACGTATACACTGAATAAAATCTTGTTAGAGTATGTGTCCGTGTTGGAAACAGATGACGTACTGATCGAGGAAGGCTTATGCGAGCGAGGCGCTAGATCTCTCCCTCGTACATCCGATATCCCCAGAGCCGTTTCCACTTCCGGGTTTGTGCGATCGCGATCGCAATCAACAAGATATTTGATATCGATAGCAAAAAAAAAAATAATAATAAAAAAACATGGGGTCGGCGGAATTTTTAGGGTCGGGCGGGTTAGGCCAATGCAACAATTTTTTTTTTTTGGCCTAACCTTAATCAGCTAAAACTTGCCTAGTTCTGTACATACTTCACTCAGTTTAATTTGTTCAAAGAGGTATTGGCAATTTTGAACACAAGGTCTACTGAAAGTCAAAAGAAACATTAATAAAAAAATTACATCTTTGACGTTTAAAGACTAACAATATACAAAGCAAACCACTTCTAAAGCCACCCACTTCCACATTCCAGAGGCTGCTCTTTTTTAAACCCTCTACTTACAATGTACATACAAGCCATTGATAAAGGAGCTGCCCACTGAGCAAAGTCAATTTCCATTAATGTATGACCTTTGAACCTCAGCATTCCACAGGAGTTCTAAGGCATTTTTTCCTCAGTCACACAAGTCCACTGGTTTCTTGATGATTATTTTCTTCAACAGACACAGTAAAGAAACTGGGGGGGGGGGGGGGGGGACATCTATCCATGCTGCTTGCTTAACAGGGTATAGTTTCAGTTCATCTGACAGCCAAGGCGTAGAGCTAGATGCAAGTACCACTGCACTTTTAATAGTGGATTACACATCTGGTTTCTTTTGAACCTTTGTGATGTTAACACACCGTCCTGAGAGTTTTGATGGCCTATTGTGAAAAGGTTTCACTGCTGAATAGTGTACTCCACCCTATAATCCTTCTTCTTCTTCAAAAATAATAAACAAAGCATACATGGACACAGCATGAGAATTAAAGGTATAGTTGGTGTGGGTTTGAACAATTTTGGTGCTGTAGCTTTTTATTCTTTTTTTTTTTTTTTGTCCACACTATTAAAATCATTGTCAATGTTTAGTCAAGTTGACATCATGTTCATCATAACTGACAACCTTGAATTCTGCTCAACCATAACTTCCTGCCAGTACGTTCAAAAGAGAAAGAAATTTACAGCAAAATCTGAAGGATACAGCTTTTTCCTCTTCCTCATTCCTATCAAAATGTTGGGTTTTTTATTCGATACAACATGTTTTATACAAGTAGACTGAATTATGTTTCAACTACTAGTATACTTGCACTGAAACACCAGTAAAATTAAACCATTTCCTCAGTGTTCTGTATATAAACATTATGTATTTGTTTATAGTCAAGTTCACTCTGTACCCAACCTGTTGTCATGGTGATTGCAAGTTTCGATATCTGATCTCCTTCGCTATATTATTACAACCCTCAAAACCTCCGTCACCATAGCAACTGCTGCTTCTCTTGGTGAATTTCCATTAAATATTTCCTCATCCTACCACAAGCCAACATGTAATTTATGATATTCTCTCTAACTGTTTGAGGCAGCAGTATTTTTCTCTTTTCTTTTTTTTCACTGCACAACCATAAAAATAGCCACAGAGCCAGTCAGTTACAGTATCTATCAGATGGTTGCCAGTAGAGGTAATGAAATCACCTATAGGTTGTAGGATGATCTGTATCAGCTCGCATCCTGTGGGCGTACATAGCAACAGGCTGGATTCCATCCCCCTATGTCACGCATCAATAGCTATTTCACACTGCTCAGTCCACCATAGACTTCATATATTCGCCACTCTCATATTGCTACCATAATAACAAAAACCTCCTACAGACACGAGGCCACAGCTTCCATGCGGTGCAAAGTGGGAAAAAATGCTGAGGGGGTTGCTATCCATTATTTATTCAATAGCTGTGGATGACTGCCCTCTTTGTAATATTGATACTAACCACGAGTTTGTAATAGATCCTGTGGCAATTTGTTTTATTGTGATCCAAATTTAAATGTCCAACAATGAATAGGTCAAAATTCCACAATAATTTATGAGAACATTTTCTGCAGCTCAATTTAATCTGTTCTATGACGACTCATATATGAAACTAAAAACACAAGTCACAATTTAGTTTTTCTGCAATTATTTCATTTGGTCCACCAATCACATTCTTTTAAAAGTTTTGTCAATTCCACAAATGATTGGCATTATTTTTTCAAATTTCCTTAAATCTGTTTCATTATGGAATTACCTAGCAGCATAATATTGAAATGTTATGCCCGGGCATTATTATTATTATTATTTTTATTTTTATTCATTTTTTTTTTTTTTTTTGCCATTATAGCATTGAGATAGCGTGTATACATGCCGCGCTTCATTTTTTTTCCTTTTCCAACTAAGACTGTTCAAGTATTATGGTTTATACACTAATACCTGTATAAGCAGGTACAGCAACTGTGCCTACATCCCATTTCTTTTTTAAAGGTTCAAACAAGATTTGCACAAGATCATGTTATTTCCATATTCTTCTCTAGCACATATTTCTAGTATTGTGCTCCATATCAAAAAATCAACAGCTAAATCATCATCCCTTTATTTACCTCATTCCATGATGGATCGGTGGTGTCATCAATGACCTTTGTCTTCTTCTTTGTACCTGCACAGAAGATGAAAGAAAAATATGACAATAACTTTCAACAAATCTTTAACAAACAGCATTCACGTTCTTCTAAAGCAGTCATGAGTTTGTTAATCCTTACAACATTATACTTTGAGCTGTGTCTTCCCACTGGTTTCATGTGATCAATAATAATGTATAAACACCAGCTGATCATCTCAGGTTACAGGAGATGGAAAGACTTCCTTATGTCTCCCCCCCCCCCCCCCCGACTAATTTTGCCATGCTAATCTACACTACTCTAGCTTACGCATGGATGATGCACGCATGCCCACATATTTGGCAAGGGATGGGTAGATTAGTTGGGGGGGGGGGGGGGCATAGGGAAGTCTGGCCCTAGCGACTTTTACACCCACCTCAAATTAACCCTTTGAGGACTATTCCCGAGTATACTCAGGCCGATGTGTCTACGGGAAATTCGAGTTATATAGCAAAATCAGCCTGTCCTACACAGGTTAATTGATTAAAAAATACACACACACACATTAAAGGACAAGTTTACCTTCATAAACATAAGGATTTAGAGAATGCAACAATAATAGTAGAACACATCAGTGAAAGTTTGAGGAAAATTGGACAATCGATGCAAAAGTTATGAATTTTTAAAATTTTTGTGTTGGAACCACTGGATGAGGAGACTACTACAGCTTGTGAGTCATATGCGTACAACAGTATGTATGTAAAAGAAAATTGAACATATTTTCACTTTTTTTCACATAATAAAAGAGCACTTGACTTGCCTCTTTCCAAAGGCGGGGGGAATAATATTACCCATAACATTTGTCGGTAACGAGTCAGGGGAATGTGTACTTTTTTCAAAAGATGGAATTTTGTGAAATTCTCTTTATATTTTCGTTATACTGTTGTACACATGTGACATCGAAGCTATACATACACTGCAGTGGTCTTCTCTTCCAGCGGTTACTGCACAAAAACTTCAAAAATTCATAACTTTTGAACGGACTGTTTGATTTTCCTCAAACTGTCACTGATGTGTTCTACTAATCTTGCTACATTCTCTCAATCCTTATGTTTATGAAGGTGAACTTGTCCTTTAACACACCAAAAAATAAATAAAAAAATAAAAAAATAAACAACTCTTGCTTTCAAGACAAATTCTCAATTTGCCATCTCGGGTCTGTTTCATAAAGAGATTTGTGATCAACAACAGCAGCAGAGAACAACAATTAGATGCCAGTTTCTCAGTTGCTATCAAACTAACAATTGCTGCAATTTACAACTGCAAATATCTATATTTCATGGGCTACTGATATTGATGGTTAGGGGCACCGGGGTACAACAGGAACTCTTTTCAATAAATATGTATCATCTAAAACAAGCACACACAGATCATGCACGGGCAGTCACTAATTTTCTATATGGAATTATGGTATTTTGTACTACAGCTACTACTACTGTTTAAATCCCTCATCTTTACAGCTACACGTGCTCTGTGTAGAAGTTCTCAAAAAAGTTAAAATCTATTTCTTTTCTTTTTTTCAGTCGTATCCTTTGTACACTCATACCAAGAGAAATATTTGTGTTCATGCATTTATGAGCATTTGTATCAAGAACTTTGCAAAACTTTGAGAGAGCATTTCATTCAAATCTTGAATTGCTGGAATAAGCCACCTTTTGAATAGTATTTTACTGCAATACTACAGTACAGTAAAATGTACATCTACAAAATGTGTACTAGACACAAACTTAATTACAATATCACGTATCAGTTCAACGCTATAATCTACTGCCAATGGTTATACATCAATAAAATGTTACAAACTCTACATTTACCCTACTGTAATTCAGGTAATACTGGAGTATACAGTCTTGTTCAATAGCCTACACTGATGCATTCAGCATAGCAACCCGTGTGACATGTACGTAGAGGAACAGCTCTGAATGAATACTGAATAGCATCCACTCTATCTAGCAGACTCCTGCTAGCTACAGTAGATTCGTCGTCTTTCCTGTTACAAAAACTTCCTAAACATAATTACACCTGACAGCTCTAGTTGTTAATATCGAATAAGTATCCATGTATTGTCTACAAAATGAAATGTATTGTTGTACTGTCTATTTTCTAGGGCCTGTGTAAAGACTAAAGTCGTTATTTACGACTGAATTCCGTTCGTTCTCCAGGTCCCTCTCTCTCTGTTCCGCCTGTCTGTCATGCCTTACCTGCAAACTTCAGCTCGACGAAAGGGTCGATTTTGCCGAATCGTTCGACGTTCGGCAGCCCTTTGGCGCTCTCGACAATGATGACCAACGACATGGTCGCTGATCTAACACCTTCAAGAGGTGAATGCGGGTGATAAACCTTCTCCTTTCTTTGACAATTCCGGTTAGACCCTCGCCAGAGACGGGCTGAGATAATTGCTCCCCCCTCGATCTACCGTCTTCCGGATGGTGCACTATACTGTGAGCTACACAGCTACAGGGCCGTAGAGGCTGTGCATGTGGTGTGTCGGTCCTCGAGCTGGAGGCGGGCCGCTCCCTTCACTGTGTGTGCTCTTTATATGCGGCACGCAAAAAGGGTACCGAACTCATGGGTCTTCGGTTCCAGAACACGCCCAGCTAGCCCATCAGTGCGTCGAGTTCCGTCAGTAGGCATAGGCTGGGGGTGTGCATCGTCTGTGCTGTGAATGAATGAAGGAGGAAGAGAAGGTTGGGTCGATGTGTGGGCGGTGTAATCCGCGCGCAAAAGTACTCGTAGTCTTTTATCTCAGTCATCCATTTATATAGAATGAACGTGCATGTGACAACTTTGTTTTGTTGCAAAATTATAAGAAAGAGATTTTAGGTTTGTTTTTTCACAGTTCTTCTCCTCTTCCTTGTTTTCCTCTTCATTTTCCTCGCCTTTCACCCCAATCCTCATCCCGATTATTTTTGTCATTATCATCATCATCATCATCACCCCTTTAATTGTTCTTCTCTGAAATTCCTAAATTCCGCTTTTTTTTCTCTCTTTTCTCTTCTCTTCCCCTATAATAATGATAAAGTTTGAGCTGGTTATGATAATGTTCGGATATTAGTATTGTCTGGAGCATTTTTATTAAGGTCCTATTTAAAAAAAAAAAAAAAAAACTTTCCCTCCTACTTCTCTCCGTCTAAATTTCTTTCTTCTTTTCCCTCTCCTTTCTACATTTTCCTCCTTCTTTCCATTCTCCTATAACTCTTCTTATCCTTGTCCTCCTCTTTCTCCACACATTAATATTTCTTCTTCATTTCATTTTCGTTTATAACCATAGGCCTTCCACAGTAGACTGCACGAATCACAACGACAGGTCAGTGGTGTAAACGACAATGTGTTTCACAAGGAAGTGAAGTCGATCTTAAATGTTTAAGATGGACTTAAAATCATGGTATCAATGTATGTGGATTCAAGGATATTCTTACTTCCAAATGAATATGAAAAATTCAGAAACTTTTCATGCAGGTATCTACGAATGCGGAAATAGTGGGACGAAGACATTTTCTGTAAATTTTTAGAACTATTTGAAGTGGATTCTAAATACATGTATATCAGATAAAAAGTGAATATGATTTGAATTGAATCTAAACTTTTAATATCGACTTGAATGCTTCGTGAAGTAGAGTTTCACAGGGACAGAATTGCTTTGATGTATACCACTGAACTCTGGTTGATACGGACGTCGGAAGTCATTTTACTATACTACACTGTACAGTATACTTACTTCAGTATCCTCAGAGAGATTTTACACCACCCTATATAGCGCGCCCTCTTCCATGGATGGTTGAACATGGGAGAGATCGAACGCCTCTTTTGTGTCAAGATGATGGAGAGTTATGACCTTTCCGAAATTTATGAAACAAATATTGTAAATACGTTGATAGTAGTGCACAATGTTTAATGAATTTCTTTTAAAATTATAATGATAAATAAATGAGTAAATAAAAGAAGAAAAAAAAAATAGGCCCACAGATAATGTGGAGTTCTACTCCGAACTCGTCAAACAGTGTCAAAGGGGTATTATACGAGATTTTAATGATAAAACTTGCTTTGAACAAATGAACGCCTCTTTGTATTTAAATTATTTGGCGTGCTCAGTCACTTTATGTCATTATTTACTTACTGTACACATTCTACGATTATGTTTTATGTGTAACGTTCAATATGCTCAAAGACTAAATTGTGTTATGTCCTCAAAGAAACTTGATACATGATTATGATTATCATAATCTTCATGATTGTACTATCATTGTATCATTATTGTCATCATCATTATCAATTTGCCATTCATGATATTAGTAGCATTAAATCCCTATAGATAACAAAGTGCAGAGACCCTGTGCCTGTGGTTTACGCAGTGTAAGTCCATATTTTTAGTTTTATTTTTTTTTCCGTCAACGGTGGGTTTTTTTTTTAATCATCTGTGTTATTATTTCACAATCACATAAAATCACAAAATTTACAAATGATAAACGGTCATTACTAAAAAGGGAAAAACAAAGCCAAACAAAAAAAAAAAAACAAGAGCAAATGTATGTCCTGCGTCACGTGGTGTCTATGTACTGATTATGTATGTATGTATGTATGTATGTATGTATGTATGTATGTGTGTGTATGTATGTATGTATGTATGTTTGTATCTATCTATCTATCTATCTATCTATCCATGTACTCTGAATCTATCGTCAATTCGGATTTAAGAACTCTATTTCATTTTGAGATGTTTTGGAATAACGAATACGCGAAATAAGGGTTCAGTTTCCCTCCGAAATTGTAATAGATAAGATTGATAGATAGATAGATAAAGATAGAGATAGATAGAGGGGCAGATAAAAACATAGGCAGAGAGAGGGAGAGAGAGAGGAAACAGACAGACAGAGAATGATTCTTTTTTTTTCGGAGATTCATTCCGGTCTCAAGGTGGTCGCGGAGACATCTCCGCAACGTCTCCTTCAAGTCGCGGTTAACTAATTTTATTCGCGAGGTCTCCGAGACGTCTCCTCGATTTTGAGGAGACCCATTTGCGACCTACCGGAGAAGTCGCGGAGACGTCTCTGCCACTGATGAGGAGACGTCTTGGAGATACCGCGGCGACGTTATCATCGTACTGGGAGACGTCTCTGAAGTCGCCTTGGAGTCTCGGTGAGAGTGCAAGCCATTTTTAGGAATCTCGAGTAGCACGAATCGCTGCAGTCGCAACGACATCTCGTCCAGTGACACGCCCAAGCAGCCTTCTGTCTTTCGCTTTTTGTGTTAACTTTCTACGTGTATACACCAAACGCAAAACGTATCATTGAGCATCCACTAAAGCCTCGCTATCACCTGCAGCAGCACCTGCCTGACCCGCACAACATATTATTTAGTTTTAATTAATTCATGCGGATTTCTCCCGATTTTCATGCCTTCAAGCTTCGCTTCACGGGTCAACCATTAAAACTTGTACAAACATACTCATATACAAACATCAGTAATATAGCTTCATGATAAACCCATTAGATATACACGTTGGAAAATGTATTTTGTTTTAAGTCTTATGCATTCGCCATACAACCCATTTGGAGAAGCCATTTCGTGGTACGAATTTGCGCATGAGCAGAAAATGGTCATTGGCCATAACAGGCATATTGGTTTAAATTCATTGAGATAAGCATCTGTGAACGATTATTCATGTGATCATAATAGTGCCTGCCAGCAGCACATCCACCTGACAGCAACAAAATGTTCTTTGAAGCCTATAGAATTTAGCAATAATAATGGAAGTATAGTTTTGTTACTACGTACAAAGCATATGGAATGGTGCTTCCCATATATTGTTGACTGGAGAGGCTTCTCTGGTCACTTGATTTATGCAAATTCGTTCTCTATTTGAATATGACTTGTATATAGATTATTACTTCGGGCAACCTTATGCTTAACTTCAGCTTGAAACGAGTGAAGTGTTTAACCAACTGGGGGAAACCCTAAGTATACTTTCCAAAATGTGCACCATTAAGAAATGTTAAATGGGTTAGTCAAATACCGGTTAGTGATTGGCTAAACACAGTCACATGATAGAGACACATGGGTTATATTCGCCCATGGGCAGAACATTTTTGTAATGTTCTCCCATGGGAAAACATTTTCACGTAACAAATGACAAACGATACCAAACGATTGAACGATCATATTTTTCACGCATTCGATAGGATAACAGAAGCGGATCTAGAGAGGGGTTGGGGGTTGCAACCCCCCCCCCCAAAAAAAAAAAAAAAAAAATCCGGGGACTATTTTTTTTTATCTTATCTTTTTTTTTTTAACTTGTAATTTTGTTTTTTTCTATTTATGGCAATGACCTCTATACCAAAAATAGTGGTGTTTTAGATGCAAGAAAACGCCATTTTCACACACAGATTTTCAAAAATTCTCCCTACTGTGGGAGGGGGGACACCCCCCTCCCACACCCCCCCTCCCACACCCCCCCCCCCCCCCCCCCCCGTCCTCGCTCGCTCCGCTCGCTCGGGCTCGGTCGCTACGCTCCCTCGCATATCGCCCCTAACCCCCCCCCCCCTTTATAAAAAGCTAGATCCACCCCTGGATAACCCATGATGATGGTATTTGACTAACCCATATAATGTAACAGATCGATGACTTTTCAAATTCATGAAATTTTTGAAATTCATGAAATTAGATGATGAGTTTTGTTGTCGGGAACATGTACCAAACGTTCCACCCTCACTGTTTGAAATGCTATTTCGGGAGGCTATAAGTCCCGAGACGAAGTCGAGGGACTTATAACCTCCCTCAATAGCATTTCAAACCCTTCGGGTGGAACATTCGGTATGTTCCCTCCTCCGCCAGTCATCATCTATATAATGGTGTATTCGTGTACTAATTGCATATACCCATACTGTGAAGAGTGCCATAATTAATGCTCTTACATTACCTTTTCATCGATCATTCTTACAATGAATATTGAAATTTTACCGTTTTGTTTCTGTATTTGACACGATAATACTATTAGTTATCCCCTGCTTGTTCACGAAATACGGGCAAATATCTACGGTCTGGTGCCATATTCCATGAGGCCGAAGGCCGAATGGAATATGGCACCAGACCGTAGATATTTCCCGTATTTCGTAAGAACAAGCAGGGGGTAACGATTTTATCTTTTAGTGTAAGTGCTAACCTTCTTCTCGCTGATTTCCCCTCGTGAATGATGTTGAAATCGCCGGCTAGCTGTCAGCCATGACCATGTTGAGGCCTACGTCTCGCGAGCTGATAACTGCATGCGATGCGCGCATACAAATACGTATACGTACACGCCATAAGAATACTGCAGTGCAGTAGCCTAGGTACACGTTGCCGTTGTTTATCAAGGTCTCAGGTTATGTGCGCAATACGCTTGAGGACCGCGCGCTGTCCATTTGTTTTGTACAGGATTAGCGCGCACTTTCCTATAAGCGTCTTTGGTACACGCGCAGCTGGCTGTGTAATACAGTATCATGACGTCATATCACGTAATACGGGATATATTACGTGGTTGATTGACCAATGAGATTACAGAATTCACGATCACTAAAAGATAAATATCATAACGGCGTGAAACGAAGAATCTCATTACAATATTAAGCTCTTCCCCAATTGTTGTTGTTTTTTCTATTTAACGCAACTGCTTTAGATGTGTTAACCATGGACAAACAATAGTAAGCCTTATTTCAGTTGGATTGAATCAATACTATCTACGCCTTTTGTAATTTCATCTAATGTACGGAATTAATTTGCCGAAGGGAAAACCACGAATATTTGCACTCTCTGATATTACGTATACAGACCTATTCTAGCTGATTTTGAGGTATCTTACTGATCGCTAGATTTTGTAATATCTAGAATGATTTTTCATGATAATTATATATAGTTAAATGACGCTGTGTGACGACTGGGTGCATATTTTCACCTCCATACTATAAACGATGGGGAGATCATCTCCCCACTATTCGGAGATAATTATTAGAAAAGGAAAAAAATGCGACGAAGATGAATTTGTTGACCATAACTTTTCAAAACATGCATGTTTCATAACTAAAATAGATATTATACCATTTGCTCTGGTGTTTTTTTTTCTTCTGTAACACATCATTTGGTTATCTTAAATTCCTCTATTCGAGAACAGTGTGTCAAATGCAAATGAAAAAAATAAATAAATAAAAGAAGATAAGCAGTCAATAGCGAAATACAAATGAGCGTACAGTAGCTCTGCCACAGAAATGAGCTCTGCCTATTTATAGTCAAATTTAAGAATGGGCGATTTTACTTACAGCAGCCCGGATAATTACGCGTATAGTAATTTTTTGAGACTCTAACAATCAAATCGATAGCAAGTTATCTACATTACGTTGCCAATGGATGGATCATTGTCAGCAGGTATATTAATCGATACAGACACGTCTGTGTGGCTCGTTTATGTACACATGTACGATCAACATAATAATGGACATGGGAAGGGTTTAAACATGGACCTGCTACACATGGATTTTCATGGCTCATTAATTATAATTCATGCATGTGTGTCAGTCAAAAGCGTCACAAAAACATTTTTAACTTGCTTTAGCCTACTGTTTTGATCTCATCATCCCTGACATGATGATGATGAAGATGGTGGTGGTGATGATGATGATGATGATGAAGAAGGAGGGCTCGGAAGAGGATAATTCGAGGAGGAAGAGGAGGAGGAGGAGGAGGAGGAGGATCGAGGAGGAGGAGGATCGAGGAGGAGGAGGAGGAGGAGATGATGATAATGACGAAGAAGGAGAAGCTTACTTTCTAGATTATAGGACACAGATTCTTGAAAATTATTGTAAATGACGCTCTATATGCATTCCGAAATTGAAGAACTTCATTACAACGACATGATTACAAGACGGAACTCTGAAAGAAGAAGAAGAAGAAGAAAAAAAAAATAGTTAGACATAAAAACCCTCGTTACCACCCGTGACGCCAGGCGACGAATTGTGCTCTTGATTCTGTGACCGCGCATTGCTATGGCAACAGTTTGACATTGCTGACCTCGATCACTTCGATATTCCTAAATGTCGGGTTATGCTTTGGTTATCATATTTCACAATTCGGTAGGGCTTGCGTGGATGAGCGAGTTTTAGGCGAAGCTGTAAGAGCGTCAATGTTATTGACAGAGCGCCCACGAATTTCATATTGAAAGTTTGTATTGTATTATTGAAAGATGCACGCTAAATTGATTTTTAAAGTTACCGAGGCGGAACGAGTGATAGCAGAGGATAGTTTACAACCAAGTCACAAAGATATCCTATTTGTGATTCGTTGAACAAATAAAAACTTTGACCTCGTGGAGCACAACTCTCCTCGGGCGATAAGTGGTGTAAAATCAATCACAACGACTTCGCCCCTTTTCTGTGATGTTCTGTTGACATTCAGGCTCATACAAACTCCACTCCTGTAGTGTAGAAGTTGTCTATTTGACTTGCAGACGTCGCCTGGCATCGTGGCCGTAGACCAGTCTTCTGGATGCCTGTTGGCCGCGGGATAAATCACCGAGGAGCCGCCGCATCATCAGCAGTCTACCCCGCGACCAATACCAGGGTTACAGGTATGTACCTTGAGCATGACTTCATTAATTAAACAATGTACCAGATTACCGCAAGCAAGCAACCACTGCTAAGAACATCTACTGTCTAGCGTAATCGGAATTCATTAAAAAATGGATTGTGCCGTGAGATGCGACGCATATAAAGAACACCGCGACTGCATTCCTTTTTTAGTGAGTGTGGTGAAGGAATACTCTGGATTTGTACACGTACCGGTATTGTTGCGGTAATCTAGTGCATTCATCGTTGGGCACGCTTGTATCATGTGTATTATCTTTCTTAATCCACCTGTTTGGCTTTAACATTGCCTGACAACAAAAGTCATGAACATTGTGTTAATATTAGAGCGAGACAGTGATGCTAACGGGTCGGGTGCATTATTCTCGTGTTATAGATCTTTATTGACAGAAATGTGTATTATGAATTGATTGTTGCTAGGAAACAAAATACATCATACCACTTTTTCATACCACTTCAGTTCCATCCAAGAGGAAGTCTAATCGGCAGGGTCTTTTATAGATCCACTGAAATTGAATTTTTGTTTCTTCTGTTGTTGAAGACTGATACTAAGTTGAGTGCAGCTAATAAATTCTGTGAAATATTCAATAATCAAGTTTCCTTAATAATAGAAAATACAACACAACCAGCCAAAGAAATCTGAGTTTATAATAGTTAACTGTATTTAGAGAGCATTATAAACTGATGCGAGGAGCCTGTGTTCCAGTTTATCGATCGTAGTTTAGGGAATGATGAATATATATATATATATATATATATATATATGTATATATATATATATATATATATATATATATGTTGATAAGGTAGTCCACGTGTTGGCAAGATAAAAAGATAAGTAACAAAGCTGCAACAAAGTTCATGCTGTATTCACCAACGGTTTATTTCTTCACACAAATTTTCGGGCGTCTGTGTGAAGAAATAAACCGTTGGTGAATACAGCATGAACTTTGTTGCAGCTTTGTTACTTATATATATATATATATATATGTTTAATGATGTTACCAGATATGGGAGATGAAAAAATTATGTCATCAATGCACAAAAGGATAATAATGAGGGTCAGATCAAGAATGATCCAACTGTTCTTGTTGTATTGTTTTCTCAGGACATCAGCGCATGGTACGTACTGGACCAGAACAGTGCATGCAATACCTCTAATGCCATAAATTCGAAGTCCATGTGTGAATGTTTTATGATCAAGGTTATCAAATGCTTTTGAGAGGTCCATAAACATGATAAATATACTGCCTTATCTCCCCATTATATACAAACATATCTGAATCAATATTTTAAACTTCACTGTTAAGTGTTTGTGATGAATGTTGTTACCAATGTCTCCAGTGTGTGAAACAGAGCGTGGTATGGCAAATACTACATGATGAAATGTCAATTGCAACAGACACAACATTTGAAACAAGTTGTTGTTTGGTTCAATTTCTTTATAGAGTTTTGCCCTGCTGTTACAGCTCTTGATTCACCAGTGAAGAAAGAACTAGTACAAAATTTGAATTTACATCGTCAAGCTTGTCTCTATGGTTTGACTGCAGAGATGTCTGTATAAGTATATATAATATATATGAAGTGTTTGAATGCAAAAACTAATACATGCCATTTTCTATTTTTGAAAGTAAGGTCATCATCAAATGGA